>OZ005742.1:142453704-143033893 GCA_963930735.1 Dioctria linearis | reverse complement strand
AAATGAGGTAAGTGCTAAGCTTAATTGCTGCGAAGCAAAGAATTAAAAAGTTTCTGCTTCATAGATATACCGATTTAATAGAATTTACAAAGAAAAATTCATTTCGATATAATTAAAATAATTTTATTCTTTAATTAATGCGATTTTGAATCACCCTGTAAAAATGAATGTACATATTTAGAAGTAGCAATCAATTTATAATACCTAATATTATAATTCTAAATAACGTGAAAATGTAACATCAGTTTACACATATGAATGTAATTAAAAAAAAACGTCATGGTTATGCCAAGTCTTCTTACACCTAGGCACTCAACCTCAAGGAATGATCGTCTTCCTTCGTTTAGAGAAATGGCAAATAACCAGTTTAAAACTTGCGAAAATAGTAGTTATAAAAACGATTTTAAAGAAAGTGGACTCTTCGTCATCTTTCATATATTTATTTATGTTTTCTTGAATTCATTTATTATTACGGCTGATATCAGGCTTTTCTCATTTTACAGAGAGATCACATAAAAATATCACAATCAACTTTTATGTGGAAAATGGAGACAGCTGATAATTCCACTAGGTACTTAAAAATGCATTTCTTCATGAATTATATGTTCACAAGCTTATTAAATAAAGTAAGAAATGAAGTTAGGATGATCATTCTATGAGACACACGACAGTCTTGATCATCACTTAAAATGGAACAATATAAATGCCTGTTCGAATTAGGCATTTTTTCAAAAATCTCAGTACCAATGGCTCTTTTTAAATAAAACCTAAAGGCTAAAACACAATGAGAATGATGCGATATTGTTGGTTTATCGCACGTCAAAATATTAAGAGCGTAACGTGACTAGTGTTTTGAAATCTTTCTCTATCAATTTCATGTGATGCGAATGTTAGAAAAGACATAAACATCAAGACCAAATTTAAAAGGTTATACAGTACATTTTAGCTTAGCTCAGTTTATTAAGCTGTCAAATTGTCACACTTGAATGTCCTTTGTGTCGGCATTACAAATTTTGAAAGTTTCCTAAATATTTTGTCGGGAGCTGGTGGTGGATTACCATATATAATGAGTTCAGAAATTTTTTTGAATTATATGGACAAGAAGAAACTGCGGGGAAATAAGCAAAATTACGCATAAATAATTTTTTATTTTTGTAAGTTAATTATTCTTAGCGCTTTTGAACTAATTTTATTTGTCTTGAATTATTAAATTATACAATGCTTTGATATAATAATTGAATATTAGTCAAGAATCCTTAGCGCTATCAAAGAACAAAGCCACAAGAAAGTAAATTTAAATAACCGCGCGTACTTAAACCCGCGTCAATTTCGAATTCCCGCCTAACTAAACCTTATGAAAATGGAAGACATCAAGATAAAGGCCCAACTACAATGTAAATAAACCAGCGTATGAAAAATTTCACGAATGCCTCCTAATGTGTGACTAAGTATTTACACAAACTGTCATATTTGCTTATGCTTAAGTTTTTTTTCGTGCGTTCGCCAATTTTCCATTCAGTTTCGGTTCAGCCCTTAAAATTAGAAAATTACGAAATTTTTCCTTCATCTTTCAGTTGAAAACTTTAGTTAGGCTTTTTCAGATTTATTCTTATTGGAGGGGGCCTTAAAACTGTCCGTTTTGGATGGGCTATGACTCTTTTTTATTTTGTTTTAAGTATTTGTGATATTATTTTATGTAACCATTGTAGGGTACCATGTATAAGCGAATTGATAATAATTTGTTTATCTAACATATTTACCATTCAAATCATTAACTGAGTGCATTGCATTATTCCTTATCAGGTTTCACATCGATTATCTAACGTTTGATGCATCAACCGATGTAAAAAAGTCTGGTGTAATCGATCAAGATGAGCTTTTTTTATAAAATCATTCTCTATCACTATGTATGTCCGCAGAAGTCAAAACTTTATTTTAGCACTCCTAGCTCATGAAAGGAGAAGTCACGCATGAGGGAGCTTTTTCAGAAGAAGTTTACGAGAGAGTTGACTATATGAATAACTCATTTTAATACCAAAACTCCTTTAATCATATACTTGGAGCAATTTTAGAGCACTTGATGCTTCGCAATATAAATTTTCTTTCTGCTACCGAGTCCCATTGGAGCGCTCCGAGCTTTTCCCGCTGCAATGCATACATTTTACAATGCATAGATTAATTGACCAGTAAGTGTTTATAAGGCAAGAGTACTGCGAAGAAGAGGTGGTATGTCATCGACATGAATTTATTCTCATTCTTTTGCACTCCTGAATGATTTTCATCTTCTATTTCAGCTTGCTTTTGCAGTGACTTTTTCCTAATCCCCAATCCCGTTCCCTTTTAATTGCGTCCAATTTCATATTGCAGATTTCAAGCTACAATCTTTTTTTTTAAGAAACGATTTCATTATTCTAACACCTTTTTTATCCAATATACGAGGATGTCGTTGACTATTCCAGACCTCCCAATAATGGTGTAGGATCATTATTAAATAACTTTGAGGCTTTGAGATCTTTTAGCCGCGATGGTTTTCTGTACAATTTGTGCTGAATGTTGATTCTCGTTTCGGAAGAAATAATTGGAGTTTTGTTGTTGTTCAAATTGTTATACTTGTTGTCTTCTTCTATTCGTCAAGCTGTTATGTCGAATTATAACCAATACTCCCCTTCTTATCCTAAAGCTTTATATCCTATAACTGAAACTTTATCCAGGTTATCATCTATTAGTGAATGACAGTAATGCCGATAAAGCCTCTCATTGCGGCCAATTTCTTTATGATCTGATGGTAACGGGTAAATTTTGGGTGGCTTTGTTGAAATATTTAATCACGCTTTGATTACCACACTCTTCTCTGAAGAGCAGAATTGCATTGAAGACCTCAGAGTTATGATGTTCGAAGGAATTAATAAGCAAATTGCACTTTTTTCATGGTATTCGAGGAAATTTTTTGAAAGGAAATTAATTAAGCCAGCATTCTCTCATAACTATGGATTTTAGAAGTATTGAATTGTGTATTCCATATTTATAAATTACATAACTGACATCTGTAGCTTGCGGCCCTAATGTCATTCATATGCAGGTGATGTTCAATTTTCTTTTATTTTTGTTTCTTTAATTTTGTTCATTTTGTGAGCCATACGCACGTTATAGTACTCTTATGTTTAATCCTTTAATTTTCGCTTCTTTTTTTTACGGGCGGAAACGGCCAACGTGCTCTGTTCAAACAGTTAAACTAAAACATCAACGCATAAAATGTATGACACCTTAAGGGGGTTCCGAATTATTACTGTCATTCTTTCTGTGATGACACGCATAGGTATTGTAAATTGTATTCTATCTATAAACTTGGATGACTCTCTTCCGCTGTCATATCTAGACTTAAAGCCTTATAATGAAATCCTTACTTCATTCAATGCGTGTATTAAGTTCATATTTTTATTAGTTCCTTCAATGTCCATTAAATGTCGAATTCGTTTTATAACACTTTTTTCTTCAATGTTTTTCAATCAATAAGTCTCTTGAATTCTCTACTCTTTTGAAACTCTCAAAGAAACAAAAATAATTGGTCGACAGTTTGATTAATCATTGATTAGTTTTATCGATAAAGCAGCGCAAATACACCACGCTCTATATTGCAGAAAGCTTAGTTGAAGGACTGCAACGGATGGTGAAAACTGTTAGGAAAGCATATTGAATACCACTTGAAATATTCGTTTTTCCGTGTTTTTTTAAAAGTTTTTATATGTTACGTTTAGCTATAAAGGGTTCTTTTGTGATCTTTAAGGCGCTTGACCTAATTGAAAAACAAAAAATTTCTTCGGTATTTTGATCGCTAAATCAGTCAAAGAAGGTATTTAAATATTTAACTGTGAACGTATTTACCTAATGCAATAATGAATAACAAGAGTGTTACAAAAGTACATTTATGTAGTCTGATTAAAGTCTTCCATTGAATGAATGTGAATTTGTATGTAGATAGAATGTAGATAGTAGCATTGTTACCAAAACCATACAATGTTCTTAAAAGTTACACAATTCATCTATTTGCAAAAACTACAGTGTCAGCAATATGTGTATTAAGAGAGCATTCAATAGCATAAGAACTTACATTCTATTCTCAAACAATTGATCTGCAGAAACAGGGCTGTTTTTATATATGTGGGTTTCAGCGCAGGAGAGTATTGAGGGAAAAGTGGATGTCGGTAAACTTGCAGAAAACGGCACAAAATCTTTGATCGTCAAACTTGAATATTACATTCCAATGGTTTAGTTGTTCACTCAAAACTGTGTTTTTCAAAAATTATTCTTATTATCATTTATTTAACGAAAGCTCTACAGAATTAAGTTTTACTTCTAATTAAGTGTAGGCAGATGTGCACAAAAAGAAACAATCATTGAACGAAAATGCTAATTTCTAATTTAGTCTGCACTGATGGAAAATTCATAAATTCAATCATTATATATACATACATATATACGAGTATATGCACTCATAGGAATAAGGAAAAATAGGCAAATACGTAAGGGAATTTTCCTAAATCTGAGGCAAATTTCCTTACTGTTTACCTAAATTTTACTTAACTTTAAGGTCAAATTTAAGGAAATGTATGGACTTTGTAGTTGAATAACGTAAATATTCCCTAAATAATTTTGTATTCAATTGTATTCGCCCTCAAAGTCCGAATTTCGGAAAAAGTTAACCTCACGGTAAATTGGACACGTTTAGCGGAACTCCGAATAGTTAAAATTACGTAATAATACCACCAAAAATTAAAGTTCATTTTCTTTTGTTCTACTTCAGTATCATTGGAATTAATGAACAGTTCCTCTTATTGAATCGCTTCATCCTTTTTACGACACATTTATATCGCAACCAGTTAGGCTCTGGAATGCCATTTGCATCTTTTCTCAAAGATGCTACACTTGATTTAGTCCAATACACTTGATTATTTGCTTGCCAACCATACAAATGCACGCATATTCAACTGCATTTGCATTCAACCGCTTTTTAATAAATCTTGTATGCAAATGATGATGCTAATGACATGGTTTACCATTTTTAATATGTAAATAAAATAAATGAGTTAGTAGTATCGAAATATCTTTACCGTCTCTTTGTTTGACAATCAATTCAATTCTTTCAATTGCCAAATCTCTTTTATCTATTTAAGGCGAAATTCCATAATATAGGACGAAATGCGCTATTTTAAGTCGAAATCTCTTTATAGGAAAAAACTATTATTGCCTTTGATTACAAAATAACGTAAAGAAGGATTTTTGTCACAAAAGTCGTAAATTTCGGTTATTTCGCCTTGCCATCCAGGAAAGTCGTCATATAAGGAAAAAATTTAAGTCAATCTAACTTTTCGGTCGATAAATGTAATATACATCATATTTATTTAACAAAACAAGGCCGCCATATATTAAAGGAATGAATAGAAACATTGCATGATGCCTTAATTTAATTTTTCTATAGTTACTGAAAAAACACAAAAATAAATGTATTTTTCTTAATTTTAGAACGATTAAAGATAATTTAAATTGATTGCAAGCTTCTAAATGACAAGCTAAACAATAATTTAAAATATACAACATTTTTAAAGCGCGTTGGTGTTTTTCGAAAATTTATTTCCATATTTATCAATGCAATTTTACTCGTTTCAAAATTGAGCTGAGGGAATTAGTTTTGAATAAGCCCATAATTACTAAATATTTTATTAAAACAATACTTCTCATAATCATTTAAGTTAGAGTTATCTGCTTTTTTCATAATATTTTCATTACCTTTTAGGGAAGATATACACACAAACAAGTCTTATAAAATAAAATTCCTTCTATATTAACACTGGCGTTAACATGAGTTAATCTAGGTAGAAAGAGGTCCATATTAAGGAAAATTTACGTAAATTTGACGTGAAATTTACCTTAAATTTACCAAATCAAGGAAATGTGTTCTCTGCCGTATAGGGAAATATTCCCTAATTTCCCTAATAATTACGTCGATACGACATCCTCTCATTATCCACTTACGTAAATCGGACGTAAATATTAGGTAATCTCAACTTAACCAAAATTAGTCGCTGCCCTAATTTACGTCGAATAGACGATAATTTGACCTGAAAAAAGAAATGTTGTTTGGGGTGCTATTTAAGATTATACCCAGGTTGTTGACAGAATATATAAATTTCGTAACACTATTACCTGGAAGTAGGATGTATCCAGTTGGTTCTTTTAGATGACAATTGCGTTAGCCTTAGTGGAATTGAACAATTATACCAAGGGGTGCGTACAAGTATATTTGAACATCATCCGCGTACATATGATATTTTCTATAGTTAATAATAGTCGGAAGATCATTTATGAATATTGTGAATATTAATGGTCCTAGGATTGAACATTGCGTAATGTCGCAAGTGAGGTCGATGCTGCTGGAGAGTTCATTGCTACAGAAAACTCTCTGATACCTATTATTAACATAGGAGGCGATGAGGTTACAAGCCATACCAAAAAATCCGTATAACGATAATAGTTTCTCCACCATTAGCTCTCTATCAAAAGTCTTCGAAACGTCTAAGAGTAGGTACTAGTAATTTTAGCATATCTGTGTCGATGGTAGTCGTAGGTATGTCGTCAGATATTTTGAGCATTTCGATTGGAAAAACCCGAATAAAAATTTATACGCACAATAACGCACAAGTGGTACATTATTTTTTCCATTATTTTGGACAAATACGGAAAAATGGCTATTGGTCGGTAGTCTGTCAGGTTGGGATTATTTTTCTTAGGGATAGGTACAATTTTTGCAACTTTCCAATTATTGGTAAATTCGGACTTGAAGAGAGAGGCGCTGATTTTTTGAGTTAACGCTGATAGTCAAATAGGAAGAATAAGTGTGAGAAATTTAGGATGCACGTTATCTAAGCTAACAGCTTCAGATTTAATGGAGAAGGCGGCTAAAAAACCATCATTTGGTGTAACACAAGCAAAAGAAAAGCCTTCGTGCAAATTCCTATCCACAGTGATATCTGAGGGTTAGTGCTGTGCAGTGATGGATGATTTGTCAACATTTTATTCAGCTTGTCTCCGTTCTCGCGGACTTCAGGGGCCCTCAAACGACCAATGCCAATATTACCAAAGCTACGCCAAAGTTGCTCCGCAGGAAGATTTGAATTGGGTTTAGTGCCAAAATATGACTTCTTTGAATTTCGTATCTCTGCGGTCACACGATTGCGCAACGTTTTAAATTCGGTTTGAAATTCAGGCAAACAATAGCGTTTTCAATTAGCAAAATCCACGTTCTGACACTTAATGAGATTGCGAATTCTTGGAATGAACCAAGGGCAGCTGGAATCAATCACTCGACATATTTTAATGGAAACGAACATACGTTTCAAAGAGGTGATTAATGTGAAATCACGCCGTATTCAGGTTTTTAGATATGACGATGCATTACGTCTTACGTTACGTCTTTCAAAATAATGTGTCGTAACGTTACCAAATTACTCCACAGAATTTCGAAAACCGTTCAATTAATAACCTTCAAACTATCATACGTACCGCTCTTCGATTATATCGTGGTGCTGAAGCTGTTAGTGGAATTATATTGAGGTCCTATATCTAATGAATAGCTTCAGGACATTATTGGGTGAAATACGAATTAGCGCCATGTGTCCAGATTATTTAGGAACATATTTTCTTAAACCCGATTAATTAATTAATTAACTTTAAAGCATTTGTGCGTATAATGACGCAATAACTCAACCGCAAATAATTTCTTAACGTAGGTAGATAATGCACAATACTTCGCAGCAAGTAATTATTGACTAACCAACTCCATTTCTTTTCCTTAAGCAAATATATAAAAGCAACAATTCACTTCTTGGCTGCTAATCTATGTACGTAATGAAAACAGTTTCACGATGAGCTTGACTGACTTTCTATCTTTATGTGCTGCGCTGTGTGTGACATTCCTTGTCTTATACACTTTGACGTCACTGTGACGTCAAATATGAATTTATATTATCACGAAGGAGCAAACTGAAAGGCATTTGCGCAAATAAGAAAATTTGTGTGGATATTATCAAATGTTGCGTCCACCTATACAACATTTTTGGCTTCTTAGGCGTTTTCGTATTTGCTTTTTCCATCGTCGATATGCAAAGCTTTTTTCTCATAGTATATATATATATATAAATAACTATAAAGTTCGCGGTGTAGGTGTATCGTACAAAGTCAAAGTCAAATTAAGCTAGAAGGCAAATACCTCGCCGACCTCAGTTGAATACTTTTGTTATGAATCAGTTTCACTACTACTTCTCGGTTTTACAGTATGTGTGAAGTTTTTCAGGGGACTATCGCTGACATTAGCTTATTCTTAATGGCTTGCTTTCATTCTCTAAGTAGATTTGCTTCTGCATTAGAATAAATGAAATATCCGTATATATGTACCTACATACATTATTTGCATATGCTTTAAATATATTGCATTTACCTCTGAGTCTCCGTCAATCGATTCGACACCGCGGATTTAAATTTAACAATTTGCGCAAATCGGTCCGTTCACACCATCTTATTAAATCCCTAATATCCCCCTTTTCCCGGCGAATATAAATAAACAACTTGAAATAAACAAATTTCACGGTCGAGGTGTGTGAAATTTAACCTCTAATCTTTATGTTTATGATAGAGAAAGGTCTAATGAATAGGAAACAATTGTGGCGACATCTTTGTTATTTTTGTTTTCCAACTTATATAGTTTTTATAAATATGCTATGGAAAAAACTGATTGAGAAAACAGTCATTTTGAAAATTGTTCGCGTAATTAATTGTATATAGATACATCTTTGAGTTCATCTATATTACAAAATTTTTCTATTCCTTGACTAAGATTAATCTTGTGTGACCCTTGTAAGGTGATAGTATAACGAGTTTAGGTTATGCACGCAGCTATTTGCGTCATTTTCGTACAGATGCTTGGATTTATTTCACAAGAGATATCAGCGCCGCATGAATTCATATAACCTTTTTGGAAAATATATAAAAATTTATTGAAAGTTCCGCGTGGCTTTCTTAATAGCTTCTTTTTGGTTTTTTTTTTATTAAATAGATAATTTTCTCAAATAATAATTGTACAATGTATTACCACGAATATTAAAATACATATGCATTAGTTCGACAAGTTACCATTTGTGGTTAGGCTAATGAACAAGTCTGCTAAATAAAAGCAGCAATACATTACGATTAATACATATTTCTGATTAGACTAATTTTATTTGACAGGATTCAATTAGTAGGTACCTAACGTGATACTTTCACTTTTTATTTGACTTGCCTTCACCTGGTTGCACGTGTGGTTCATGTCTACATAGTGATTATGGATATATATATATATATATATATATATTGTATATGTGGTACTTTTATGACACTTCCCGCAAAATTTCTACACGAAACAACCTAAATAGCCACCTTACAATACCATTTCATTTCTGTGACACAGACAGTATTTTCCCTGGGCAAACGACCAATATTTGGAATCCAGTTAAATATTGAGACGTGGCCCTTTGTAATGAACCAGTTCAAGTAAATTTCATCTGAAGTTAAGAAATTAAATTTTTATACCTTGTGATTCTTGTTAGATTTTCTGTATGCTAATTTCATTCTTTAATTGGATTTCAAAGTGAACATAACAACAACAACTAGATAGTAAAACAAAAATTTAAATGTAATGCAAGAAATTACTAGACAAACATGATATTACCAATTTTTCAATACACAGCAAGGTTGCTCATAACTGGGGCCGGATTCTAACGCGGAGAGTTGGTTAGTTTGGGAGATGAGAATTTTCGTTTTCCTCAATTAAAATTCGCGATACTTTGGCAGTTAATGAAAACGTGACAAGTGTCGTAATATTGAAGGGCGGCTAACTCATAACTGGCTTTTTACCGCCGAAAGACGAATATCTTGCATTTGGGTCATATACACCCCAGTACCAATATTTTGCATATATATCTTCCGCTCTTTATTTCACATCCATTAGTACTCTATTGTGAACATTTTTGTCATGGAAAGTGAATTTCCACGACTTACCTGTTCTTCATAATGATGAGTTATATGTCCATTTTTGTATCAAAAGACTGCCTTTTTTCATCTTAAGAAGGACTGATTCACTTCTTTTGCAGTTATCTTCAAACCCATTTATGGGACTCAAAAACTAATTAAATATCTAATTAGGGGATAAAATGTCAATGCGATTTAGAATTGCGAATTCCCCGAGTTACAGAATTCTGAGTGGAGAATTAAGTGTCAAAAGAACTCTCACCTCCACAACTGTACGTGTTAGTGAATCCGGCCCCTGGACTCTCACAAAATTTGGGACTAGCTCTCAACCCTCCCTATCCACTGCATATAGCTCATCTAGAAGGTGTGAGCCTAAGAATCTGTAATGTCTACCAGAGGGCCGGTCAGTAGCAATGAAAGTGAGTTACCATATCGGATTCCTCTCCACATCCTCTTCATACGGGATTGACATTAAGTCCCATCCTGTGCAGGTGAACCCTGAGAGATGAGTGTCCAGTAAGAATTGATACTAGAGTTTTTAAGGTGGCTTGTTAAGTCCCAGTAGCGTTTTCGTTAAAATTGGGTTAGTTTTACCCCACAGTTCCTTTGTAATTCTACCCGATGGCTCATCTAGCCAAGGACAACTGTGTTGGCAATCGGCCGAAGCCGAAATTATTAGAGAGAGCTGTTTTGACGCAAACCCGATTGTGAAGACACGAACCCCCGAAACTGGTATCCATTACACAGAGAAAGGAAATTCATGGGGTTTTATACTTCAGTACCAGTTTCGAGGTCGTATAGGCCTTGACAAGGTTTTGACAACCACTTGTTAATCCTAGCAGATAGCCATCTCTTTGTTCTCAGTATCTGAGTTGAGCAGATATTTTCCCGCTTCAAGGATGGCTTGATTTCCAACTGGAAAATCGTGACGTAGTTTTCAAAGTGTATGATCATATACATGTGAGGGTCCTCGTAGAAAATACCTGCTTCGATTTGGAGCTACCAGTGTTACATTTTGCTTGATTGTTACTACCGCTTTCATTAATGAATTGAGTAAAAGTAAATATTTTGATCTGGTTAAATAGAAACTATTGAAAGAAAGGGATTGCAAAAAAATTTCAGATTTATTTGTGTGGCTAAGTAATTTTGAACAATTGTACAAATATTATAGGTAGTTGTGTTATAATGTTATACCGCGATCATATTATAATGCTTTGTAATAATGATATCAAGAGAATCAGAGAATGTGTTAAACTAAGAATAAAATCAGTACCTCATCATAATAAATAGTTTATATATACTAATAATCTTTTAATCTTAATGCAAATATAATGTTTTAAAATACACTTTTTCCAACAGTGTACGCCAATAGAACGGTTTCAGTGTATCACTACAAGAAAAGTATAATAGGTACTTCTGCCAAGAAAATTATCGATTGAAATCGATATTACAGAGCTGACATTTTACACACGGCCTTTTTAAAAAAAAATTCGATTTGATTTCTAAAGGGACAAATCAGCTAACTCTTCGTTTATACAAAAATGTCGTTCTTCACTACGTATTCGGACACTGCGTAAGAACGCGTCGACGTAGAAAGCTGAAATTGTAATTACTATTTCAAAAATGGGCTAAATCGGGCAACCACACCTTGTTGTTGCAAAACTTTGGTTTCTCACTTTATTTAATTTTATTTTTTATCTAGGGTAAGTGGTATAATATGTATAATAAAATTATAACTTTTCCCCTGTTTTTTATACTATTTAATATAAATTCAGTAATAGATGTCATATTTTCACCATATGTGACATATTTCCACTGCACTGGGAAATGAGCTAAATACATTTCTACCTAAACTAATCTAAATGCAGTTACGTTAAACAGCTCAGTTCAATAAAAGCCCAATGATTGCCTAGTTAACTATTTATATTTTAGTGAGAGCAGTTTTCATATAGGCTTCCAAACAAAACTATTTGTCCATTAAACGTAACTAACGTGTCTTTTAGAAAATTCTGAAATCATTACGAAAAATCATTAATTTTAACCAAACAAAGGTGATTGACAAAATAACACTGAAAATTAGCAAATCCTTCAATTTTACAATTATTTTTAATTTGGTTGGATGCCTGGAAAAGATTCTGTCTGCCAGCAGCGTAATCACAAGTAATCTCATTATTCGGAATGAAAGTTTGTGTTTTATTTTTGATTATGGCCGTGGGTAAATCGTTTTCTCTTAGTCGCTTTACAACCTTGATAAGCTGATAATGACCCTAATTAAATAGTATTCGTTAAAAATAAATTGCCGCTGATAAACTCTCAATGCTAAAGACTGATAAAGTACTGAGTAAGGGGTAATAGGTAAGTCGAACATTTACGCATTTGTTTTATGTTAATACCTACATACATACCTCAGAGGTACATACAAGCGCAGTACTACACGTTGAATAACTTCTAATTGAAGTGCACCTAACATTGTAAATGGAAGTTCATTGTTTACATCCGGAAAATAATGCACCAGAATCACACGACTATTACTTGATTGGAACACTCACGGACGTCGCAGTCGTCGTAGAGTTGGTAGGATGATAATGTTAGCGGAGTGTAGGCGAGAATACTAGCCTGGTCATGTTGAAGATTTGCAGAAAAACGCCGTTAATTCAAAGACGCTGAGGCATCTCCCAGAGACTTTACATCCGGTGGTGTATTACAAGAAGTGATAAAGTGGTAAAGGACAATATCAACATTGGGAAATTTCATTTTACCAGTGAATAAAGTTGCAATATGCACCATTTTGAATTCATTTATTTGATAAACTTTATCATAGTAACAGAAGCCGGCGAAACCAGATGGCATGTTATTAGAGAACACCACTGCATATGTGGTGAAAGATAATGTTATTTCATTTGGCGATATGTTATGAAGTGAAGTAATTCTGAAAAGGCAAATTGAATTAAAGTAGACTAAACTAAGATTTGAAACAAAAATTCAATTAAAAGGATTAACACACATCGTTTAAAATGCAGCTCTACATTAAAACTAGGAACAAAAATCGCTTAGACGGGCACCAATCAAACCAGTCAGCAGTTGAAATCAATTAAGAAATGCACTGCCATTGGCTTGTTCAAGTTGTTGTTCGAAGTCGAGTGCAGATAGGACGATCGAACAATTCCTGTGCATTCGTCTGGCTTTTGTTTGCCAATAATTGGATGGATATTTCTGGATAGTTTCCTTGATCTTATGTCAGAGCATGAATTAAAAACAATCCCACACTAATACATACTGGGCATCATCAAGATTCTAGGTAGGCTTGAGAAGGAAGGCAAGAAGAACGATAGTACCTTTACCTTGCGCTTCGAAATTGGAACTTAGAAACTAAGCTGCTTAAACTTAGGCCGTTTGCACATCGAAAAACGAAAACGAAAACACTAAACCGAAAAACTCAAATTTTGTCTTAATCTAACAGAAATTTGCCGGAATACATTCAATAAAATATTGAATATTTATTCTAATTATAGTTTCGATAAAAAAATATCCATATTTAAAGCTTTATTTCAATTAAAATACATTCTTATGTTTATTCGTACGAGAAACAAATTTTCGTTCCGAACTGTCATACTACGTTCCACACACGAACGAATATTCTTTTCGTTCCTACATAACCTCATTTCCTTTTATTTACATTTGATACAAACCCAACCCAACTTTTATTCGTTCGATTTTGATATGTAAGCTTAAACGAATTTTCGGTGTGGAACCGTTTATTCGTTCGTTTTCGTTTTTCGATGTGTAAGTGGCCTTAGCTTATCAAAAAGATACTTCAACAGCATTTTAAATTGATTAGGGCCTGTGCGAATTCAAGTGTTTGGCTTAGCCTTGTTATAACAGCTAGTGACGTAACACCGGAATAAGCTCTATCCGAATCTATATCTATTCCACCGAGCTTTGCAACTTTATATAACAGTTTAGACAGCTTTTCAGCTTGATCGCCGAGTTACGAATCGAGTTGGCTTATTGAAATAGACAATGTAATTTGAGGTTATTTTTCTTCGCTGGCTGTCGGGATCAAGCTAAGCAAACAAACTCGGACAGGTTAGCTTCGTCTTGAGGTTGATGGAAAAATGACGTACGCTGACAAAATGAAGCATAAATATTATGCAGGCTTTTAATATATTAACTCTTTTTAAAACAAAATTATTAGGCTAATATTCGCAAAGCAGCGTAATATCTGACTGTAATAAAATTAGTTTTTATTCTTTGCATTATAACTTATTGTAGTAAGTAGAATATATTGGCGACATGAATTATAATTCATGTCGCCAAAAATTTATCATTTTTTCGTGCATTTAACTGCATTTATGATGATCAGGAGGTTTATGACTACTTTGTGTATATGTATATAACCCTTAAGGAGAATTTACATTATGATGACATGAATTTTTTCCAGAAATTGTGAGGGAAATAGTACATCGTATACGGAAATTTATTTATAAGTGACTAGAGAAGTAAACGCATTCTGCCAAAAACCCTCGAGAAATACTTCTTAAGCCATGAAACAAAAATTCATATATACATATGTGCGTGCTGGCGAATCTCTTAAATGTTTTGTATTGATTCTAATGAAAAAGTGACTGGCCATCGATTTCATAAATGCTATAGAACATATATACAGGAATATAGTCTTCCAGCAATTTTAATCTTAATTATTCTGAATCCAGTAATAGTAGTAGTAGTTAGTAATACCAATCTGCAGGCATTCATTCGAATTCATCGAACCATGGAACATTTTCATACATATATGCAATTATTATTCAGCTGATAGTTTTTGTTTGAGATATCCTAGTCATTCGGTTGCGATGATAAGAAAGCGAGGTTAATATTATCAGAAAACCGTTTTTATATATGAATAGTAGTTTAGGGCGCAGGAGCTATTGAAATCAAACATTTGTCAATTTTCTATAAGCACACTACAAACGTTTTAGAATGTTAGGACCATTGAATAAATAACTAATAAGAAAGCGGGGTACCGTGCGAATACAGTGTACGTGTTTATGCAATTCAATGACAGGATGACCTACGACCGTGGGCGGGGGGGGGGGGCTGGCAAGAGGGGCTGCTGCCTATTGTGCGTCAGTTCAACATTTCTAACAATTCATATTTTATGAAATTGTAATGGCTGCCTAAATTATGTCAGTCATACAAAGGCAACGCCAAGAAATATTATCTAAAAATAAGGGGGCGCTAAAAATTTGTTTATTTTACATAGCAATTTGGATTATAAAAAATGTTCCCCTTCACAATATCAGGATGTCATTACTGCTATGACGAAACGAATACAAACACAGCACAATAATGCATTTCGCCGAGCGGCTTAGGTTTTTACCCAATATGCCGTTTCCTTATTAGTTATTTATTCAATGATTAGGACTAAGTTAGCGTTCTCATGAATTAGTGAGAGTCTAGTTTTGTTTCTGCATATTGCAATTGTCAATGTGTCAGTATCCTTAAAATTTTATTTCCATAAAAAGTTCACAAGTATAGTAAGTTTTTATTGGTGCTACAATTTAAACATTGTTACTGACAATCCTAAAATACAAATTTCTGCTATTTCTCCTAGTTTTCGTCTCTACGAAGGAATTACCCGCATTATGTTCAGAATGTAAATCCTCCTTAACACATTATGCATTTCAGGGACAAGGGAGCTTGTTTTCAAGTTGTATAATCACGGGGCGAGAAATACAAACACCCTGTAAAACAGCGCAAGCTATTTATAAATCGTCAAATATCAAGTTTAGCACACGAATTCGGACAGGTTAACTTCGTCTTTGTCTAATTCTTATAATAGCTGAGCTTTATGTGTGACGTCACTGGCTGTTATAATAAAACGAATACTTCGATTCGGACAGACCCTTAATCCTTAGCTGGCCGAAAAAATAGTGAATACGAATTTGGGTTAAGTTTCTTTTAAGCCATCAACAGAGTTTATCTTATCTTCAGACACCAGTGATCCTACGATTTTTCAATATATTTCCAATTCATTTTATAGGTGGAAGCTAAAGGCCACAACGCTGGCACTTCTGAATATACAATCATAGAAAGTGTTGCGGCCAGTAACCAGAAATACACAATAAGCTAATCGACGGTATACAGAGTAGCAAGTATGCCAACTAGTTATTCTGACACTTGAGTTGTGACGTCACGGTTTCACAAGTTATATAAATAATTCAGAAAAATTATTAATATAAATTATTTGGTAACAGCTTTCAATAACTAGAATGGATACTATTATGGTAAATAAAAATTACAATATTAAAAAAATATATATATATAATTACCTGACAGCTTAATTAAGAGAAGTAATACTTTTTGTAAACGATCAGGTAAGAAATTACAGAATTTTAATCCGTGCATTGTTAATATTTTGTTCATGATTGCTGAAATTAATATGAATATAAAATAAAAAAATAATTAATATAAAAGTCCTGTAGTACAATCTTATGATGCCGTGACGCTCTATATGACCTACCGTGGTTCATAGCAGTCACACCTTCTTACTGTCAGTATACCTACTCTGAAAATCCAGAAGATACCGACATTAAACGGAGTACTAAAAAGCATCACAAACAATCAAAATTTCTTTATATTTTATAAAGTCATAAGTCTCTAACAACATAATCATTGGCAAAGTTTTACACCAGAAAATATAAAATTTTATGTACTGAATTCTCAATTTCATATGAATAGCTAAAAGGCTAAATTATGCTAATGTAAGAGGGAAAAGGCAAAACGTAATTAAATTGAAACTATTGTTAGTCTACAAACTTTTAATTTGGAATTGGCAAACAACGAAATTTTGTAATCAAAGTTTGTGAGTTTTAATTTTATTAAAGTAAATACATCAAATAATTTGGGTGCTACGAAATATCAAAAGTTCTTAATTAATTAAAAAATGTCTTTATTAATTGATGATACATTTTTTAAAAATGTTTGTATATATAATACATAATACTTCTAAATTTTCACACGTAAAGTTCTAAGTGATAAACCAATCAAGTTTAGCTTGACTTTCCTATTATGAGAATATCCAAAGTGAAAGTACAAGGTTACTAAGAGTGTACACTGCTTGAAATAAATTCATACGTGCAATGTCAATGCCGAAGGTATACTTATTTGCAAACATTTTATTTTTTACGAAAAACTATTTTTATTATAATTCAAAGAATGATTCTGCTTTATTCAGAAAATTTTGATATGGGGGCATGTGAAGGTAAATATATTTATTTCAGTATGTATAAGCTTTTTAAGAGACACTTGTTATTATTTTTCCCCAAAAAATGTTTTTTTTTCAATTTGGTGTATAAACTATCTATCTATCTATCATATTTTAACTGTTTTATTAAATACACAGGATCGTAGTACAATAAAATTTAAACTTTCAGATAAATATCAGAAAATTTGTCTTCTGCTTTTTCTAAAGCTTAGAAAGCAGCAAGAGTATTACCGATATAAAAAAAACAGCTGTGCTTTAGAATTACCATCTGATTTCCGACCAATAAATATTTCGTTTTTTTTTTATCGAAGTGTTGGAGAAAGTAATTTCTAAAGGAATTCTCGAATACGTGAAAAGCAACAATTTACTTACGCACTGGTGATCTGTTCGTTTTTTCTTCTGAAACAGCAATATTAATAGTCTCCGCAAATATAAGGTCCTCGTTGAACAAGAACCAGTTTACCGGCTTAAGCAGGATTTACATTATGATGGCATGCATTTTTTACAGAAATTGTGGGGGGATAGTTTATTGAAATTTAAATGCTGCCGAAGCAATCACTGCAATACCTCTCACTTGCAGTCCCCTCCAGTTTGTATGGTACAAATCGAAAATTGTCACATTGTCACATGGGAAATTGGAAATTTTTTAATCGTTTGTAATAATAATTGTTGTTAAAAATGTCTGAAATAAGTTCAATCTTTTCTATAAACAAATATGTAAAAACTTTCGATTTCGCAATATTTAATTACAAATTAAAAACTTACGTTTATTTTCTTCCATCTTTGACAGATGATTTAATAAATATTTTCTATAAAATTATAGTAACAACAATAACAATTCTTTAGTTTCAGTAACTGTAAAAACTTACTATGCTTGAGGTCTTTTTATGGTTCCGGACACGTACACAAATCGAGGAAAAAATGCAGAACACGTTTGCTTCTCTCGTCACTCATTAATAAATTTACGTATACGATGTACTATCTCCCTCACAATTTCTGTAAAAAATGCATGCCATCATAATGTAAATCCGGCTTTAGTTCTTCTCGATTTTTCAAAGCTTTTACCGAAGCTCTCCATCATGTTTAGATTAGAGAGTAATTTAACTGGTGGTCAGCAGCGAATTAAGATAATTCAAATACTCTCTGGTTCGTTACCCATTCCTGTGGTGTTCTTCAAGAATCAGTACTCCTCCCTTTATTTCTTAGCCTGCTTATAAATAATCTCCCACAAGTGGTAGAAGAACTTAAAGTGCATTAATACGCCGAAGTTGTGCAGTTATATCTCAGTACGCAGATATATGACTTCTTGAGTACTCTATTGCGCGGATAAATTGGATAGAATAAATGATTGACTTTTACTAAATGGGTTAGTGCCTAACTGCTAAATCGAACTGAATTGCCTTTTATGCCACATCCCGGGATTGATGTTCTGCCAATAACTTTAAAGAGCATTGTATTTCCATTACATAATAGGATTAATAAGTAATCTTAGGATTATTTTAAATAGTGTGATAAAATGTTGCGATAATGTTAACATGGTGATTAGTAAGTTGTATGCTGGAATACGTATGCTGTATGCTGGAATATGTAAAAACATTAATCATACCGTATTTTACTTTTGGTAGCCCTGTTTTTCCAAAATTAGATAGCATAAGCGCCATTAAAATTCCTTGTTTTTAATGATTTTTCGTCTCCGTAGATTTGACCATATCTCTACTTTATAGAACCCGGCTGCTTGGATGATCCCTAGATTCATACCTAAATTACACAGTATTATGTCTGTTTTTATTCAGTCGTGATACACCTGATTATCTAAGAAAGTTATTCCAATTATCGACGTCCCCATGGAATCGTAATCTCATAATTCCACGGCTCAGAAAATCGGTCATGGAGACTCCTTTCCTTGTACAGGCTGTCTAACTTTGGAATAGTCTTCAATAAGACGTTCAATACATTTATGATGCTTATAATTATGCATTTGTTAGTTAAAGAATGGCACTTATTTTGTTCATCATTAATTTCTTATTCTTTTTATTTCTTTAGTTATTATTTTTATTTTGTTTTACTTAATATTATCATTATTATAATTTTTCTATTGTTTATTTATTTATCTATAATTATTGAATTCTTTATTTATGTTTTTGATTCTTACATTTCTGGCTTTGTATGACAACATTAAGAAGAGACTGCCCAATTTAGACCATTTTTGTTATTTTATTTACTATTGCCATAAACACAACACACCACGAAATTCAACTTTCTACGTATACTCGTTGTCAGACAGTGTCCAACTACTGAAAAACGAAATATTTATATGGCAACCCCACGGATAATGTCCCCATTTAGTCCATTTTTGAACATGTATTTTAAGTTTTTATGAAAACGCCGCGTACAAAATTTCAGCTTTCCACGTTGTTGCGTTCTCAGGCAGTTTTTTAGATCTCGACAATAGCGCCATCTATCGTGTCCAAAACTATCCTATCTTTCAAGCTGGAACCAACGAAAAACATTCACAAAATTTCATTGAAATCCGTTGGGCGGTTTCGGAGATTAGCGTGTACGAACACAGTGACACGTGAGTTTTATATATTAAAATAACGTATATATAACTTCAATTTTAATTCAAGTTGGCCCCAACCCTCTCCAGCGGGAGTTCAAAAACACAAATTAAATTAAATTTCAATTAAATAGCTTGGTGAATATGGCCCTAAATAGACCCGCTTCGAGTTAACGTGAGCACTGTCCGTCCGTGCGACAGAATGACAACCTGACGGACAAACGAATAGACGTACAGATAGACAGATGGACAGACGGACAGATGGACACGCAGAAATCAAAATAACTTTTAATAATATGAGTGGGTCTTCAATCCAGCAGCATTACTTCTTTGCTTTACAAATGGAATGGCAAACTTTGTATACCCTTCTTTTACAGTATAAAAAGTCATTAATTCAAAAAAGTATAAATCCACACTGCCGCACTCAAAAGGAAAAAGGAGTGTGAGTAGCACCGACTCTGAGGGACTGGTGATCCTCTCAAACGGAAGGAGCAAGAAGAGCCCACACTGTTCTTAAAAAAAATGTTCCCATAGAAAAGGCCATCAAAGGTCCACCTGTTGACGTCAAAACTCTGCAGCAATCCCTATTAGAAATAATTGCAACAAGGACATCTGTCGGGTGTTTCAGATGAGCTTGGTGCAACAGTACCAATAACTACTACAACAGCAACAGTAGCCAAAACAACTGCAGGCAACTTTTCAATGACTACTTCAAGTCAAGTCAAGGGCAAACTCAAAACCCTCAAGAAACACTTAGCAAGCCGTGAAACAGACTTCCACACTACCTACTGCATGAGAGTTCTAACTTAGTCCTAACATTCTTAAATATTTGCAGTGTTCTTATGTAAATCTGATAAAAGATTAATTTGAATAGCTTGTGCGCTCTAATCTGATAATCTCAGGCTTGCTTTGTTATCTTCCGAATCGAAATAAAATTTTTATATCTTTCAACAAAATTATTTAAAAAAATTTATCTGAACCAAATGCCTACAATTCGCCAAACAAAAACCCTCATTGAGTAATAATTGCAATGGTGTGCAATGGTCCAATAAATTCGAATGAAGCTGCCTGGCCTGCAGATTCGGACTACGGCTGCTCATACATGCATGCAAATATTACTCGGATGAGAATTATTGATCGTCAAATGGTAAGGTTACATTTTATTCAAAAATATTTTATTATATAAGTATGTTATGTTAAGTAGCCTTTGGATAGGTAAGAAGCCAAACTTAAAATTAAAATTTTCCTGTATGGATAGTAGCTTAGGCTCTATCTATAGCATATATTAAATCAATGTCTAGTCACTTTTACATAAGAATAAATATAAATAAAACATTTTAGAAAATTAGACTCGCATGCACACAAATGGATTTCTGTTTCATGGCTTGCGAAGTAGCTCTCGAGTATTTTGGCAAAACTCAAGCTTGACGGAAGTCGTCAAGCTATAGCGACAAAACCTACTAGCGTTATAATAATGCATACGTTAGCACCAGTAGCAGCAGCAACGATACGAGTAGCTACAGTTCTACGATTCCCTACAATAGTTGCAAGCACATCTTATGTCCACGTAAGTGGCAGTTCTATTAAAAAATATAAATAATCGAAATTATATTAAACGGCATGCCTCCTCGTCCAGCCCCGTTGGATGGGAGTAATGCCTAATCTACAATGCACGGTAAAACCACGTCATCAAAACGACACGGATTTTTGTGTTTGCATCCCACTCATGCATTTGAACTGCGAAAATGTCTCCTCTCTTTCATTCATTTGACCACATGAGCACGAGTTTATGCGCAGTAGTTAATCAGCAAAAACGATGTAGTAATACCTCAGGTATATTCAGCATAATTTAGAACCATGTAGGGAAATTTAAAACAAAACAGCTGTAAACTGAAATTTGTACTTTCAGTCTTGAAAGCAATATTTTATATTATTCGACTTGTCCCAAGCAATTTCTTAGTTTACTAAGGTTACTATATTATAGTATAAATTATTGAGACCAAATACTCCTTTGATGTAATTCTCCAATGAAATCGAGAAAGCAATTACATTTATGATAATTTACAGGTCAACAGCTGTTTAATTTGGCAGCTTACCACTACTTACATATTTCGTGTATTTATATGCATTCTTCAGCAAACGATATCGTTTTGACGACGTGGTTTTACCATGCATTGCAGAGGCATAAGTCTCGGCCTAAGACCATTGCGGATCTCCAATAACAAGATGAGAGCCACGGGAGGTAACTCGAGCACATCAGAGGATGTCCTCAGAGCGCATACCTGAAAGCAATCTTCCATGTAATATCCTGTGTGCAGGAGAATAATAGCTGGGGATTGGTTGAGGTGTATAACATAATTCTTGAGAGTGCTACAAAGCTTATTCTTGCGGGCATCGGGGTGGAGGGCGGATACCTTGTACCATTTCTGCTCAAAACTTCATTTCGGTATATAAGATAGTCATTTGCTACTCAGGGGTTTCCTGCAAAGTTTACCAGGAGTGTTGAAAATTGGTATATTTATAGATTTCGACGAGCTCTTTTCGATTTTTCACTTTGCCTGGTATTTTTGGCGCTCGTGCCGCTATATTGAAAACATGGCGCCAAAAACAAGTTTTTGACAATATCTTCTTTCCGACTCATTTTATTCCTACAATTCATGTGGTAATCTTTTTCTTTTTGTAAAATGAGTAGTTTCAGCGTACAAGTGCTGCAAACCAACATAGATCTACTCCAACGCGCGTATTTCGTATAATGAAACATAATTTGATACGCGTTGAAAAATTGACCTGCTACGGCTTATAAGGTCTGTCGCAAATATAAAGATGCACTCCCTCCCCCTTGGCCATGGGGCATCTTTTATGGAATATATGCCGACAGAGATCAAATATTCTGCGTGAATAATCAGTACGAGTATATCGTTCTACAGGGTCGTTCGTATTTTACAATTTTCCCAAAAATAGGCATAACATCTAACAAAAGCATGTGTTGTCATGTAGCATGTAGCAGAAATACGTTCAGATCAAGCAGATCAATTTGCAACTCTATCATTTTTCAACTTAACACAGCAGCATCGGTTGCTCTAAAATTCTTGTTGCTATACATTCTGGTTCATTGCAATGCAAGTTGGGCCGCTAGTACCGTAAGATCACTACTGCACCCCCAATTCTTGTAATCATGCTTCTCTGCTACTCCATCAGTGGTGTCGTGTGCAAGCAAGGGCTATATAAACGACAAGCTGACTGATCGCGATCTCAGAAGAACGACATGAGGTATGATTGATAAGGCGCATCAGCTGTAAATCAAAAGAAGACAATAATGCGGATAGTTAGAAAGTCACAAAGGACACCTGTCAAGAAGAGGACAAAAGATGACATCTAACCGAACTGAGGGCTAGAGATGAGCCCCAACGAACAAATCAGGACAAATAGAGATAACATCGAGGGAAACTACGACAACGCAAATAAGAAATCGGCACAAAACACACTTGACTTGACCTGACTTGATCTCGATCTCTTTTTGCACTTGGCATCGCTTCGGGTGAGTTGGTTTATGGCTTGTTAGGGACTAATATTTATATCGGGTATCGACTGGTATATTAATTACTAATAATCATTAATTTCTGGTCTCGACGGAAATTAAATTGTCTTACTTCGGGTCTCGACTGAAGTTAAGATAACTCTTTAAGCCGGGTCTCGACTGACTTAATGAACATTATCTGGGGTCTCGACTGACTAACAAACCCTTTATTTCTGATCTCGACGGAAATAAGGAATCTAACTTCGAGTCTCGACTGACTTAAAGAATATTATCTCGGGTCTCGACTGAGATAATTTTACTAACATTAACACTTTATTTCTGCTCTCGGCGGAAATAAAGAATTGTTCTAACCAAGAACAAAGGGCTTAACATTAGCTTACACCCACTTCCTCAAGTGCCAAGTTTTAGATCGGTGAGTAGCAGCCACTTGCATAATTTTAATATTTATTCATATATCTATTTGATTATATTTTATCTTATATATATATATTATACATTTCGTGTGCATATCTATTTTACATAAATATTTATATTACGATCTTGACGATCTCATATTACAACTTGTTGTCAATAAGTATTTTCAGTGTGATACAAAAAATTTCTGGCCCCAACTTATGTACTGAGTTTTATCTCAATATCTATTTCTGAAAATCGTACATCATAAATCGGTGCCAATATAAATGTTTTCTAGTGGGTGTTGATCTCTGACCCAACAGTTCATATAATCCTTTATTAATACGATTACTCGAGATATTTAAGCTAAATCAGGCTTCCATTGTTTTGAAGTTAAGTTATTCCAACTTTTTGCTCTATATTAACCCCATAAAATGAATATCTATTTACATATCTATTATTAACAATCCTGTAAGTGCGTTTCCTAGACGTTTTGAATCATTGATCTAATGTCTCAATAAGTGTGACAGTATTAGTGAAAGTAAACGAAAGTGTACAGTGTTGATTTGTTGTTAGGAAATGGCCACTGATCTTGAACCAAATTTACCAGTGTATTAATTTCAGTCACTTAATCAAATTTGCGTGTACGTTGTACCAACAGACAGTACATATATTTTCTCAAACCAGGAAAAGGAAAAGTTTTGCAACAACTATATTCAATAAAAAGTATCTTAGATAAAATAGCCAAAGATAACATATTATTCTTCCACGCCTTCAGTGGCTGTGATACAACATCAGTATTCTTTAATCAAGCAAAAATAAAATGTGCCAATGTATTCAGAAAAATGCCAGTTTTAACCGAGCATGTTCAGGTATTCAAAAACAAAAATCCTGACCCAAAGATCATTGCTGCACATGAAGAATGCTTCCTCCTTGAATTATACGGTTACAGTTTAAAAGTATGTCATTAAAGAATTATAGATACACAAAATCAGTATTATAAAAATAAATAATAATATTAGGTATTTATATTATATATTAATATTGCATCGCTACCACCGACACCGACCGGTTTTATAAACTAAGAACTCGCAAAGCCTGGTTCATCAGTGATAGCGAGGCAACGAAGAACGCACTACATTTTGTAATTAGTGCATTAGATGTAGATTAGGTCTACTAGGGATACAAAAAAACAAACACGCGCCACTTACCCTACCTCATTGTGATCCAATACGCGTGTTCAAGTAGACTTGGGGACGCTCGTACGCTGAAACTATTAATTTTACAATTTTTTTTAGTTTAATTTATTACATAACTATTTTCATCGTAAAATGCATCGAAAAGCAGATATTGTTAAAAAAAACAGTTTTCGGGCGCAATTTTTTCAATATGAGACGCGAGTGCAAAGATACGAAGGGGCACAGTAAAAAAAATCGAAAAGAGCACGTCAAAATCTATAAAAATACCAAAAAATCTTGCATCTTGTGGGAAGTATTTATAATAACACGAGTTTGGTCGATTAAATTTATTCAAAGATCGAATCATCCTTTTCCTTAAATTACAGACAGAACTGCCGCTAGTAAGCAAAACAGAAATTCCCAGATAACTTATATAACTCTGCAATTAATTTAAGCGCTTGATAATGCTTATTCCGTAAAAAAATACGCGCTTTGAGATCTATAGGTAAAATGAAATAAAATGAAGTCAAATCAAATCAAATCTACACGACGCATGTTGATGACTCGAAGATTTTCAGTGGTTAAATTTGTCGTCGCCGCCAAATCGCTCTGACGCATGATAGTGCGCGTCAATTTATTATAAGTCGGCACTTTCAGAGAAATTGGTACCAATTCTCCAGTTCGCGCCAGAATGACGTAGGTCCAATCTTCTCGTGCTGGGGCGGCCGAAGGTTCGTATTTGTTTTTGTATACATTGGGCTCGCAGTCGCACTCGCCTTCAGCAAGTTCAATAACATTCGAAGTTCGATTAAACTTCAAATGGAAAATTGGGTTAAATTGCATAATGTTTTCCGGCGCTATCTTGAATACTTGACCGCATCCACGGCGTACTTGTTCGTCTAGCGAGGCGTCTATCTCTATGACTGTGGTGTACAACTAAGTAAGATTCCGAGTCTTTCGTAACTTAGCCAAGAGCAAACGTCAAGGGTAATTATCTAGTAATAGAGTGCTACAAAAGCATAACGGCCCCAGTGCCCTCCCATGCCAGTAGTTGTTTAACGTTACGTATGAAGAAAATCCACTTGTAGATATATATGTATTTAAGTATATATAATTATAGCACCACAGGCACAGCGCATAGATTTTTACTCTTGATAGTATGTGTTATACAGTGCACGTTATACAGCAGGAAAATATTCCTCGTCAAGCCTCAAGTATTCGGCGTGACGTTTTCTCCTCGTATACAGCCGGTTTCTGACGTAATTTGAGGGAAAATTAATTTCGACTCGCGCAATGAAACGTTGTCATGCTGTGGTCGTGGGTGAAAATGAATGATCATATCTGCATCTTATTTATCGCCTCTCGAAAAGATTTTAATTAATTGTTACAGTGGTGGTACAGTGATTTTATAGCAAATCCCTAAAAAAATTATGATTCCTCCAAACGGCATTAAATTGGTTTTAAGGTCATTTTCGCACGCCATTAAACTTTGCTTTGCAATGGCATGTTTTTTTCGTTTATTTAGAATATATTGCCCTCTTTCCCCGACGTATCTATATATATATTCTTGAATTTTTGTTGTAAATAGCAGATAGTCGAACGTACCTGATATTTTTTTTAATCATAATTTTTGTCTTTCTCACATATAGTGAGAAATGAATCATACTTTATTAATTATTGTTATATGGCTCATGTATAATCCAAGAACAGAGATTTCAGATAGTAGTTTTATTAATTTTCCTCGGTGGCTTGTATTTGCAATTCATGGAACTCATTTATTCATAGCAAATTTCTTTGATTTGAATAAGCCTGGGATAATTGCCGGAAAGAGTCCGACAAAGCTTAAAAGTTCCGAAACAAACACATAAACTATTTAAGAAGCAGTTTGTAATTATTGTAACTTTTATATGAACTGTATAAACTTCTTTTTGATTTATATATGTATTTTTAAAACCGACAGAATTAAATTAAATTTTAAACTACAGATACCTATGTAAAAAGTATACTTGATAAGCATGCTATTATTTAATCGAAAACAATCTGGTATATGGCAATATTACACATTTATGTTTACTTAAAGTATTTTACGTCTGAACCGTTTACTACGGCTCCATCTCAAGCAGAAAAAAACATATATACATGAAATTTTGCACACGGGGTTTTCATAAAACTAGAACTAAATCAGGGAATTCCTTCTTGGTGTCATCATAAACATCTTTGGTTCTTCACTGTATTATATGCTCGGTGGAATCTCATACAATGTACTAAGTTTATCATTCCGTTTCCATACAAACAATTTTGAGCTATTAAGACGATGGCATTAATCCTAAATTTATAAAAATTTGCTTACCTTGGATACTCCACCCTATTATTAATATTATCAATTCCTGGATCACTACTTCTCAGTTTCCTTTTGGTTGGGAAATCGTAACGGTTGTGTTGGTGGTTGAAACCAATAAAGCCAAGAATCCTGGTGACTTCCGGCGAATCAGTCTCTTATGCTTGCTAGCCAGAGTAATGGAAAAGTTATTTACCATGGCTAATCGTTCAATACATTGAAACTAAACACTTGCTAAAGTCATGCCAATCTGGTTTCCACAAATCGTATAGTTGCGAAAGGACTATTTTAAGAGCTTGCTAGATAAGGATGAATGATGAATTTACTTGACTTTTCTAAAACGTTCGATTCGGTAAGCTATTCTAAATTACTTGCTCAGTTGTCCACCAAATTTCGGTTTTTTGTCTGTCAGGTTTCAGCGGTTAAGAATAGGGCACCGTTTTTCTTACACTTTGTCTCTTACTTTTGGAGTGCCTCAAGGATTTAATTTGGGTCTTTTGCTCTCCAGTATGTATTTCAATAACCTTCCTGAGGTTATAGGGGACTGCAAAATTCACATATATTCTGATGATGTGTAGTTATATATTTTATATATATTCGTGTCTGGAATAGTTTACCACCGTGTGGACTCGACTGATAGGTTGAGGTTGGAGGTTGATGGCACAGAATGACACTGCTATGGTAATTTTACGGAGAAGATTTCTCGTCTAACTAATTTCAATAAATTTACAAAATGCATTTAAGTGCAAAAAAATGATTGAACTTTTCGACCCAGCGATCAGAGAGGTCTCATCGGTATGGTTATCTCTGAGCCACAAATCGTATAGTAGCGAAAGGACTCTTTTAAGAGCTCGCTAGATAAGGATGAATAATGAATGTTTTACTTGATTTTTCTAAAACGTTCGATTCGGTAAGCTATTCTAAATTACTGGCTCAGTTGTCCACTAAATTTCGGTTTTTTATCTGTCAGGTTTCAGCGGTTAAGAATAGGGCACAGTTTTTCTTATACTTTGTCTCTTACTTTTGGTGTGCCTCAAGGATTTAATATGGGTCTTTTGCTCTTCAGTATGTATATCAATAACCTTCCTGAGGATATAGGGGACTGCAAAATTCACATATATGCTGATGATGTGTAGGTATATATTTTATATATATTCGTGTCTGGAATACTTTACCAGCGTTTGGAGTCGGCAAATAGGTTCAGGTTGGAGGTTGATGGCACAGAATGACACTGCTATGGTAATTTTAGTTTATGATTTCAATGTTAGTTTTCATAATATTGTATTTTATAATTCCTTCATTTTATATGTATATATTTTTGTCATATTTTTATATTTCAGATTTAGTTTTCATATTTAACATTATGTGTTTAGATTAAGGTTTTAAGTGAACTAGCTTGTCCATCGTTTTTGTACTAAAAACGTATGCACCTCAACCATAGTAATAATTGTGAATCTGAATTTAATCTCGTATTTTAATTCGAGGTATGAGTTTTCTAAATTAGATGAAGGTCATAACATTTACATATAACATAAGATATCATAAGCTCGTTATAGACAGAAATAGTAAAATAATAATTTATATTGAGTAATGATACTTTAGCAATTAATATCTTATCGTATAATATTTTTGAGATCCGAAGTATTGCACCGATTTCATAATTTTTTTAGTAATGTTAAAAAATGAAAATTTTGTCTTATTTGAAACATAGGTATGTTATGAATAATAATTTTAGCAAATATCAAAAAATGTTCAGTGGCTACGGGCCCTGCTGGAATAGTGCTACAAGAATTGCTTACTGTAGTGGAGGATGGCTTATCGGCAACTTATTGTAAGCTTTTGGGGAGGACGTCAAAGTTTCGTGGGTAGATTCTCGGCCAATCCTTAAGATCCGGTTTACATAAATTTACTGAATCTCATACTATGTTGATACCTTTATCTGATTAATTTCCGCACATTGAAATCAATTGGTTAGATAAACGATTACGTTTCTCTTTCATCTTTGCTGAACTTTCGCATATTGAAGTATGGATACTTCTATAAAGGTTATATAATAACCTTGTATATAGAACTATCTAGTGATTACGAAGTTTGACTTGTGAAGGTGCTATGGAATACAAAACCATACTGCTCTCATATTTACAGACGATGTCTAGACTTTCTGACGTAATCACAGGGTAAGCCACCAATGCCTCGCTCAGATATAAAATCAACGATGCCTAGACCTGACGTAGGAAAAGCCCCAATTTTTTCTAGGAAATTTACTGAACATTTTTTCCTTAAAATTTTTATGCATTATTGGAGGGGGACAACGGGTGCTTACTTGGACTGCTAACAATATTTTAATGAGCGTGAACGCGTTGCTGAGCAGTAAGCATTCATTTCTTTTTAGAGATTTACACAAACTGTTTCGGCAGAATTTTTATTCACTTTGATGTCCAACTGACGTTATTTTCAGATCCAATACTTTCATATGTGCCGTTGTCGGCCTCCAAAATGCATAAAAACTTCCAGTAAAATTCCTAGAAAAATGTGAGGCCTTTCCTATATCAGGTCGAGACATCGTTCATTTTATATTGGTGCGAGGAATTGCTGACCTGTTACGGCACCAAGTCGAGGTATCGTCGATTTTATATTCTAGCGAGGCGTAACTAGTCGATCTACAATTATTCACAAAATTATTTGTGCACAGTATCCAGCAAATATTGTGAAGCCAATGCGAATTGCAAAAATATCACAAAGTGAAACATAAATTTCGCTAGTGAATTCAAATGAGATATGAAAGCGAAACCTTGAGCGGGAGCAAATGTTGACAGAATATTGTATCATATTGGTGGTATCACTATGAATTCATTTTTTATTTTTTGGCAAAATGTGATAAATTTAATTGTATACAAAATGAATATTAATCTACTGTGGTAACGATAGCTTTAGAGATTCGCAAATAAAATTATTTCTCAATCATTAGCGATATCACCTATATACGTATGAATATAATTTATTAACACATGCCTATCTAATCCAGTCTGCTATATATGTAGTCTCTCATTTTAGTTGCTCACCTTTTACAATTCACTGACAGGAAACATAAACACGACAAATTTCTGATCTCTTCACGGTGAAATTCAAACTCAGAATGGAAAATAGAACCGAAAATCTTGAAACTCTAAAATTCTCAGAACTGCGGGCACAAAGCAGCGCACATGCACGTGTTTATGTAAGATAAATAAAAGTGAACAGTATTTATATTCGCGTTCGTTTCGCTTTTATATCGCTTGGATAACATAATAATTTTTGGATCTGTCGCACTTACTCTCATGTTTCGCATTGTGCAGCTCTACTGTTGCTTAAGTTTTTCTGTTGTTGGCCTGGGCCAAATTGTTTGCTGGGTAGTTTCGAGACTGTTACTGCACAGATATCTGTAATGTTTAACGGATATATAATTCCCAAAAAATAAAAAAATAAACTGATCTATGTTTGTAAAACTATGAACACAGCTTTATAAGTAAGTTGAAATTATGTAGGGTATCCCGTATGTGGGTTACACTTGACGACAAAAAAAAATGAATGGGTGGTAGTAGGGAAATCCTAACGGTTTAAAAGTTTAAAGACCAATGGAAACTTTTACTATATTTGTCATTTCACGAGTCTCAGCACTGATATTGCGCTTAACTCAGGCTATCCGGGTACGGATCAATCGTTTAAATATGAGTTCTGCGGGACTTACACCAGTTGGGCTATTTGAAGCTTTCCGGTACTGTTTTAGAAGATGGGACAGCTACAGATTTAGGTCTCCAGGTTCGGTTTGCATACGGTGTAATCCTTGCTTTAGCATTCCGCTTGTACAATGCTAGCAGGGTGATAAGAAGCACTAAGTTTTGTACAATGCCATTCGATTTCAAAAAAATTTAAAATACCTCCGATCTAAATTGGGGTCCGTTATTACATATCAGTATAAGCGGTAGTCCAAATCTGGAGAACATAGAGGTAGTGGGTACTACTTGTAGTACCTATTTAGTATAGGCGTCGACAATAATGAGGAAGTTTGTTTCTAGGAAGGGTCCAGCGTAGTCCACATGGAGTCGTTGTCATGGATGGTTTGGATACTCCCAAGAATGAGGTGGTCCTTTAGCAGGATCGGCTGTGAGCTTTGCGCAATTTACACACTTGTCAAATAAGGACTCAATGTCTGCATCAATTCATTGCCACCATACGTAGCTTCGAGCAATAGCGTCCATTTTTATTATTCCAAGATGAGCTGTATGCAGTTCTTTCAGAACTCTACTTTGTAGGGACTTAGGGATCATTACACGAATTCGTCTAAAAACATAGCCGTCCATCAAAGAAAATTCGTTTAATTCTCCGTTTGCTAGAGGCCCTCCCGACTGTAAGGCATTTAAGTACTTAATACAATCCTCAGCCTTGGCAGTTTTTCGACGAATTTCCTTTGCCGTTTCTGGCAGTTTCTATTTGCGCTATCTGAAAAACTGTATCAATATCTTGATTATCGGCAAATTTCCCCTGATCTAGTGGAAACCTGGAGCAAAACTCTGCGTCCACTCTTGTAGCGTATGTCGTATTTAAATCCTGACATGAAGTTTACGTTGTGTAATAGTCTTAAAGCTGAATTCGGCAGTAAGCTTTTATCAGGATGAAAGATGCTGGTGAGTGGTTTATTGTCTGTTTTTAATGTGATTTTCTTGCCGTAACTATATTGAAAAATAACTAAAAAGATCCACATTAAAAAAATTACAGAATTAAATTTAGTCCATTGCTTCTTGCCGTGAAGGGAGAAAGTACATTCATTTCAATTTTATCATTTCGATGAACACTTAGTGGAGCTATTTTATGGGCGGGATTAAAAAACGCAATTATTTAAAAAAAATAATAACAAAACATTATATTTATTAGGGCATTTTAGATATACATAACTATGTAATTATCTAAAATACCCTAAAAAGTAAATAAATTATTTTTTAAGGTATTTAAAAAAAAATCATACAAAATTTAGTTACCATACTTTAATCAATTACAACAAAAGTTGGTGCTTTATGGACGGAAAACAAATTAAACTTAGACTTAATATATTAATAATGTGAAGCAATTTTAAAAGCAAATGCAAAAGTAGATGCCATGCCATGCCAAAACTCTTCCTATTTTAAACTATGCATTTTAGGATATACTTATTCTTCTCTGAAAAAAATTAATTTTTAAGCCATTTTCATAAAAGGTTGAATTCTAACTCAACAGTTTAAATAACCGGCCAGGTGCTAGTAGTACTCGTGCACGAAGGGTTCCGTACCATCGTACAAAATTTAACTCTACGTACTTTTTATTTATTTTTTTTCAAATGAGTGTAGGCGTTATGTGAAAAAATAACGATGTTATTTGAAAAAATAATAATAATGCTGTCATTAAAAAAAAACAAATGCCTACTTATGATAATAATAATGAATAAAACGAGGAAAAAAACGGCTCAAAAATCATGTTTCTTGTATAGGGGCCCGCTTTAATTTTTAATTTTATTTTATTTTTATTATTTGTTGTTATAGCGGCAATAAAGGTGCACACTCTGTAAAAATTTCAACCCTCTACCTGTTACGGTTAATGAGATACAACTCGGTGACAGACAGATAATAATAAGAATGAAAAACGCCGAAAAAATCACGTTTCTTGTAAGGGGCGCACCTTCAATTTTTAATTTTACTTTATTTTTATTTTTTGTTATTTGTTATTATTTGTTATATATCGCCAATAGAAATACACAGTCAGTGAAGATTTCAACTGTCAACCTGTTACGGTTCATGAGATACAACGCATGACGGACGGACGGACAGCGAAGTCTTAGTAATAGGGTTCCCGTTGTTACCCTTTGGGTAAGGAACCCTAAAAATACAGAAGAAAGATTTTGCAAATGAAAAACGTTTTGAAAGAAAACTGAAAAGTTTTCAGGTAAATTTTAAACGTGCTTTTTGTTTCAAGATTGTACTGAGTTTGTTGCAATTTCTTTAAATTTTGGAAAAGTCTAGGTCTGACAGATTTTTAATCATATAATTCGTGGTTGTCTTGACTGTCAAGAACATAAATAGCACACATTGCATTGAATTTATTGCACTCCCAAATTTTGTTTATCATAAGGACGCTTAACATTTTTATACCCTCTAAATGAAATCATGGGGTATACTAAGTTTGTCATTCCGTTTGTAATGCAGATAAATAATGCATGCAAAAATTTCGTTTCTCATTATGTATATTTGGACACTGTCTGAGAGCGCGTCAACGTAGAGAGCTAAAATTTTGTACACGGCGTTTTCCTAGAAATTGTAAAATGATTTCAAAAATAGGGTAAATTGGGGTTTGGCATATAAAAGTGCACACACGCACACAGAGTGAAACCCTAGAGTACGGAATCACGCGATCGAGTCAGATAACAGCTTAGATATTATGCATCTATGACTACCCCACCCCCACCCCCACCCATCTAGGTATCTATATTATCACCGAGCAACGCTGATGGGCTCCTTTTATTATAGTAGTGTATATTTTATCTTATTTTTATTTTTTATTATATATATATATTAAGAGCAACTATATTGTTTGCTAATTATTTTGAAATCGAGAGGGGATTATAAAGAAGATTTAATTTCGAACAATAAAGTTCTAATATTCTAATATTCTAAAATTCGAAATACCTCTTTACTTTTACGATAAAGGATTTTCTGGACACGGCTAGTAAAATAAATCAATCTTTTCCTTCAAGAAACTCGTTTTGCTAAGAAAATAAAAAAACTGCTTAGGTGGTAATTCCTGTCAAGAAATTCTAATCGATAGTGTGTATGTAGTATATATAGTAATGCCGTTATCCCCGAAAATCATTATCGACTGTTTCTTTGCGTATATATTCAGTGCTTAATACCACTTGCCCTATCTTAGACGTTTGAGGAAATTATTTTTCAGCTTACTTAGAAGAGACAATAAATTTAGTTTTTTTTTTATAGGCAAACACCATTAACTTGTTAGATGATGAGTCAGATTTCGACTCAGGCGAAGACTTTTTAGGGCGTCGCTTGGGTGTTTTTAATAAAATCCAGTATGTAATTTTTGAAGAAGAGTTTAATTCACTTAGTGGAATATGTTGTACGAAACAATTCTTTTTTTAGAGAAATGACCGTTTTTATTGTTCGGGTTCTTTTAATTTCCAAATTTCTTTTGATTATAGCTACAATGGAACCTCTACTACTTTCGAATACTCGTTATCAATTAAGTAAATAAAATCTTTCTGATTTCTATAAGCGGAGTATCGAAAAGGCGACGGTGGTGATGTAACGTAAAGATACACGGTGAGAGACTTTTGGTCTCTGGTCTCCGGTTTACAGAGACTAATGCCTTAGACACACAGCACTCTTAATGAAGAAATAACTAACGACTGATTAGTCTATAATGATTCATTATAAACTGCGGACACACAGCCATTTCTTTAATTAAGTTGAGCTGTCAAACTGGTTTTGATGAACTTATCACCTTAAAGAAGCAATATGAATCGAATTAACGCGATAAACTTTGTTTTCATTTATTTTATTTTCGAATTTAACAATTAACAAATGAGAAAAACATTATATTTAAAAAAATATTAATAATATAATTTGTGATTTGCATTTCTTTGCATTTCTTCTTCTTATTTTTCAAATCGGCAGATGCACAGCGGAGCTCCAGATTTACATTATATGCCAAATCTAGCACATTTTTCCTCATTATAGCTATAATGAAGGAGGAAAACACTTCATAAGTGCACTTCATTATCATCTGATTTTCGAGCTATAATGACATATACTATTTGACACACGGCATTTTAATGAATAGTTAGTACAAATGATTCATTAGTTCGTGCTGTGTGTCTAGGGTATAAAATACCCAAAATTTTTACAAGGCAAGAGACTTTTGTCTCTAGAGATCAGAAAATTAGGTCTCTGGAGACCATAAGAAAAAGTCTCTAGATACACGTCTCTGAAGTGTACCCTCACGAAATTTGGTCTCTAGAGATCTCCAGAGATCTTTGTAAATTATAAAGCTTATCTTGCTTGACAATTAGAAAATATTTATGTAATGCGAAAAGTGAAAAGCGTAAAAAAATATATCCTTGTTGTACAAATTTTATGGGATAAAGTATAACACAACAAATTTGTGTGATTTTTTTTTCTAAAATAACCGGAACTCTATTGTTGAAACAAATTTTCTATCCAAACTTGTTAAAATACAGCACGGGAGACCGGAGATAAAAAATTCTCTAGAGATTTGGTATCTTTAGAGATCTTTTGCATCTCCAAAGTATATAAACGGTTCTCTGGGTCTCCAGGGACCAAAAATGTGGTCTCTGGATGCCAAAAGTATGTTAATAAAATTTCGTAGTGTAGGCTAGATTAGGTCATAGTTGCGTCCACAGAAATAGCTTGCAGTCATCCATATTTGAACATCAGAGTGGTCTGTTGTGATACCACCTCATTGGAATCTATCTGCTTGAAAGTTGGTTGGACTTGGAGATATCTAGAACTAGCCAGGAGTTGATAAACTTAGTAGATTAGTGGAAATTCTGTTTTTTTTACATATTTTTGGCTATAGCTGCCTTGACTTATCGCAGCCGCAGCTTGTTAATGTCTTCCATTTACAATTAGCCATTTTACAAATCTGAACGCCAGACACCCGGCCATGAAAGGAACCTGAGTTACGCCATCAGTTACTAAGTATAAGATAATTAGGTATACTAGTTTCACCTAATGTTTCGTTATCGCAGGCGCTGTCGCGTCTCTCTAATGCTACCGTAGGAACTAATCTAAATACACAACTAGGTTTCAAAATATAATAAAGTTTTAGAAACTATGGCGCCACACACTAAGCATCGAAATGATTTGGATTATGAAAAAAATGCACTTCGGTACCAAGAGGCATTTCCTTTTTTATGTGCACGGGAAAAATAGGGAATTTCCAATTATTAGTTAATTTTTGGGTTATTGATGACTTGAGATTTTGCTTCTTTTTCTACTTGGCAATTGTTCGCCGCATACTTTTATGTTTTTATACCCTAGATGAAATCTAAAGGGTATACTAAGCTTGTCATTTCGTTTGTAACACCTAGAAATAATGATGGTAGAGCAAAATGGATTGGACACCCAAGCTTAATATTAAAAGTTATTTTGAGTTTTGCATGTTCGTCCGTCTGTCTGATATCTCGAGAATGCGTTCATTTAGAAAGCTGAAATTTTATACACGGACTTTAAAAAAAAAACGTAAAATTAAGTTCGAAAATGAGATAAATCGGGCAACTCCTTCCTGGGGTTGCCCTACAAAAATTTCGTTTTCCACTAAATTTGGACACTGCCTGAGAACGCGAGAACATAGAGAGCTGAAATTTGGTACATGGCGCTTTTATAGTAATAGCAAAAAAGTCCCGAAATGGACTAAATCGGGCAACCCATTCTTGGTGTTGTAAAAAAGATCAGTCCTAGACGTTTTTATTGTACTGAAAAGTTTCTCAGAATATGAAATCCTATGAAATTGGTCATAATCATTTTTACTGTCCCATGAATCGTTCTAGAAATATATGCGAAAAACCACTTCAAAAATCAAAATTGCACAGATGCGGGACCCTTCGAAATTTCATAAGGGAATTCATCTAGGGTCTCATAAGAATTGGTCTTGACCAGTTCTAGCTTTTTTTCTTGTTATTACCGACATTAATTTGTTTGTTTATTCTTTTATTAGTTGGTAGTATACTTCTAGGTATATGCTCTTTTATATTTATATAAAAGGCATCTTGATGTTTACCGTCCGTCTGCCCATTTCTCTGTCCGCGCAACAATTCGAGAATGTGCTAAGAGAGAGAGAGAGAACTGACATTTTGTATACCTACGACATTTAAAGCAATCTAAATTCAAGTCTGGAAAAAATCGTGAATCTCCTCCCTAATTTTTAACATATAGGTATTTAGGCACCCGCGTCGACGTAATACAGAGACTATAACTTTTTGGAGCAGTATTAATATTAAAATTTCAGAAGAGATTTCAAAAATGACCCAAATCGGGTAACCATTTTTTAGGGATAGGTACTATACAAAAACGGTTAGTTCCAGATATTTTTAATATACTGAAGATAGTTCGGATTGTAAAAATAAAAGTAAATGCGAAAATCATTTTTAATAAACACAACTCATACAGTTTAGGAGCAAAGCGCGGTATTGATTTGTTTACTATTTTATAATAAACATCTTTTACTGTTCACAGTAAATTACCCACTTCTGGTCTTGATACGTTGATCAAGAGACAACCCTTTGTCATATCAAAAGGAATTAGGTATAGCCCCATCATGGTTCTCCTAATTCTCTTACAGCGCTTTAAATTTCAGAAATATCACTCTGTATTTCTGAAACCATTAAAACTACCCTTCCACTCTATAATTATATTTGAATACTATGTATTAAATATTTCAGTATTGTAGTTTGAATTTGAAACACCCTGAATTAAAAGGTATTCTCCTAGGGTATCATCGAAATTGGTCTTACAATTAGACAAATTATAAGTTTTTTGCAGTTTATTTATTCAACGAAGATTTTAAAATTATCACTTAAAAGTCATTAATCAAATGAGCAGCAGACAAGAGCACGTAAGAAAACGAAAAGAGAACGTAAAAACACCGCTTTCCTCATGCTCCATGTCACAGTTTTCTCATTATCATATCCAGATTTTGAATGGGCTACAGCAAAAGCGTAAATGGAATGACGATAACTTCGTATTAGCAGTTATGACTGTTTGTGTAAAACAATGCGAAATGAGATTTCTTTGATTCTATATCGGTTTACATTTGTTGAGAAGTCTCAAGTGCATGTTCTTCGAATTCTTGGCAGCAACTGTTCATTAACCTTCTTGCTCTTTTTTTCAGGTTGCTATAAAAATTATCGACAAATCTCAGCTGGACACAAGCAATCTGCAGAAAGTCTACCGAGAAGTTGATATCATGAAGCGTTTAGATCATCCCCATATAATTAAGTTGTACCAGGTAAGAGTGTCTACGTTAGGTATATGCACGTTTTTTGTTTTGTTTTTGTTTTTTTTTTTTTTACTCAAAGTATTTTTCGTGATTTATAATGGATTATGGCTTGTCGGCACGTGTTTTATAATTTGTCGTAAAGTTGAATAGCTGCTCTTAACCTTAGGAATTATCCGGATAAATCTCGTTATGGATGTACGTATATGTAACACTGTAGCTCAATAATGGCTAGGACATGGGTTATGGATATTTTCTCTATAATTACAGTTACAGTTGCTAACAAATAATTGACTGAGCTAAATGAGGGAAATATATTTCTTATTACTTACTCAAATGCGCGTATTATGAGTCCAATCTACTATGAATTCAGTTGATCCACCTATAAGCCTGATGGCCGATTTTAAAGGTGACTTTTCAAATTCATCATAATTCCACTGGAAAATTCAAAAGATATTCTGCACTCTTTCTTGGATAGCGAATTACAAAATATTTACCTTGTACATATATCTTACTGCTCGGTATTCAGATCAGGATAACTTTGTTGTTCCTTGTTCATGGTTTCAGAATTCTAAAGTGGTCTCAAAAACTTTATCTAGAAAGTAGTGGAATGAAGTGCGTTTATAGTCATCTAAATATTTAACATAGAGCCCCGCATATCGACAATATCTTGATAATCATCTTCTACAACTGAAATGTCAGTAGAATTTCGAAATTGGCTATTTGATTAACATCGAAATCTAACACTTCAAATACTACACGATAGTTAAAGAATATTGCAGGATCGGCATTCGAGCGAGCGCCATAAAGAACGAGAGAATGAAAAGCATCACATGCTGAAGCAATAAATTGCGCGCACAGACGTATAAATTTATAAAATTCACATTTGCAATAGAGAAACTGAATATGTAGCATGATAAAAAATATTCAAATTATCCTTCGCAACTCCCCCGAAATAAATACAGGTAAAATTTAGTTTGAGAAAATTAATAAGAGTGAGTTATTATTTCGGACTCCTTTCCACATTCTCTGTATTATGTTCAATTAGTCCTATCCTATGTATGTAGATGTCCGCTGAGAGAGTAGTTTCCTGTGGCAATGGGTGTCAAGGTTTTTAAGGCGCACTTGGGGCGTGGAAGTAATGTATTTTGTGTAAATTTAGAGTTTCCAGATTGCGAGAAGAATCTCCGAACTTGCTACAATTCATGCGTGTTCATCTACTTTTTCGTTTCCCGAGATATTAGTGTGACTTGGTACTGAACTGTGAGATAAGTAGATGACAAAACGTTAATCCTGGCATTCAAATCAGCTTAACTGTCCGATCAGATGGTAATTTTTTTAGTTTTCCATTACCGCATCAAGCTCCTCCCAGAATACGCCTGCTCCATTGCTATTCTCTGAGGGTTAGGTACTTCAAGGCCGCAGTATCGAATGTGATTCCCATGCTGACCCAGTTGGTTGCCAGCAGATATATTCTACTTTGGTTAATGTCGTGGTGACCTTCTTTTCGTTAATATGAATTTTTATGGGGTATATATTTATTTATTCAAAAATTTACAGCGATAGCTTACAGACTGGTCACAATTAAAAGCTACCGGGATCTTAATAACTAGAAAATACAAAAGTAATATGCATAAGGAATGCAGAAGAAGATTTAAAACAATAACAAATTTTAATTAACAAAGCTAGATGCTATATAGATAAGTTCTATGTAATTCAATATAAAGTTATTATTAACAGCTATTGAAAATTAGATGAATTACTATCAAAAGTTCAAGATAACAGGGAATAATTAAAGGTAAAAAGATTAAAATTAAATAATGAAAGCTTAAGGAAATTTGATGAATCAACAAAAGGGGAAATATACAATGATTCTTGGTATTGAATTATTATTATATAATGGTTACTCTGATTGCGGAGAGAGTGGAGTCTCAAATTCATTTCTGATAACAGTTCTAAATGAGTAGAGGGTAAGACTGAGGATGTCAACATCGTTTAGCAGGTAATTATGATTTTTCTGAATCCTATAAGTAGGAGATTTATAACGCAGATTGGTTCTGGCAGTAGGGATCTGGAAAGTTAAAGGTGAACGGGTAACTCTAGTTGGATTAACAAAATTAATGCTGCTTAATAATTCAGGGCAACGAATATTATCTTAAACAAGAAGATTTCATCTAGGAAAAGGATTCCAGATAGTGCACGCGTATTCGAGGTGACTTCTTATTAAGGAATTACCCTTTACAATTCCTTAATAAGAAGTAAAAGGATGAAGATTTAAAAGATTTACAAACTCGGAATAACAACCCAAGTAATCTAAAAGCTTTGGAAGTAATCCAGTAGATGTGTGACTGAAATAATAGTTTCTGGTCGAATATTACACCCAGGTCTTTCAATTCAGTAACACGGTTAAGACAGATATCAGCAATTTTGTAATGGTAGTGTATGGTATTTGTTTTTCTAGAAAAAGTTAGGGTTTTACACTTGGATATATTCAACGGTAAAAAATTATCCTTGCTCCAGTTCTCTAAAACAAGAATATCTCTCTATAAAGACATGGAGTCCTCTTCTGTCTCAATAACTTTAAAAAACTTTGCATCATCTACGTATAAAAGACATTCACTTCTTAGTTGGAGGGCTAGGTCATTAATGTAGATGAGGAATATATAAGGACCAAGAATGGTACCTTGCGGGACACCAGACGTTTGTACAAACGGGGTGGACTGATAACCATTTAAAACTAGTATCTGAAAGCCCGAAAATTAGAGGACTTGAATGCGCCTTATATACTTATATACAATGCAGATAAATTTATTTATTTATTTAGAAAATTAAAATGATAGTACAGAGATTTCTCAAATTAAGTACCTACTACCTTAAAGTTAGAAAAGATGGCAACATTTCAATGCAAAAATAAAAACAGAAATAACTAAAGTTACAGGGTTAAAACTAACTAGCACTATAAAATTTCATGCGGTATACTAATAGAAGCATGTAACAACAAGAATAAGTAAACAATGAATAGAACTAAAAGAATATAGTTATTGAAGAGTTAGAGTTACTTAAGAGATAGAGATATTGAAGGTGTTTACAATATAACGAATAAAAATAATATATTGCGATGACTGACAAAATCCGTAAGGTTCCATTACATTACAGCTCCGTAGCTTAACACGTTCCCGATGGTATTTACCACGGGGGGGGGGGGGGGGGGGGTTACTTGGTAGAGTGTCCGATGGGGCGGCATGTACCACCGGTGGTACAAAGGAGGAAATAAATGTTATGTGTCTTTTTTGTTAATGGACTTGGATAAAACTATCATAATTTGTATAGGATACCAAATATTTTTTGTTTCCTCTATCTCCTCTCACCCGATGAAATGTCATTTTCAAGAAATCATATCTAAAACGGAACAACCGATTTTCCTAATTCAAATGCCAATTGAGGCTTGATGCTTTATATCTTCCATAAAAAGCCAACAAAACAAAATTTGTTACTAATAGTATATCGTGAATTGGGGGGTGAGTTGGGGGTTGTACCACTCTATATAGGGGTTGGTCAAAATGGGGCGTCTGTGGTATCAAATTAAAGAAGGAAGAGAGTGTAATGGAATGGTGGGGTTCTTTTTTTGATCCTTTAAATTTGATGCTGACGTTTTTACGATTAGAAAAAGCTTTTTGACATTTGGGTTATATGCCCCCCTCCTCCTTCATTTGCATATATTTTGCCCGTTCTTTCTTTCGTATACATTAGCGGTCTGTTGTGAACGTGTTTTATTTTGGTGGCAAATTTCGCCGACATAACGGTTCTTTGCACGATATTAAAATAAAACCATTTTTTCACTAAAAAAATTGCCATTTTCCACTTTCTTTTCGAGTTATCTTTGAAACTCATTATCGGATTCTAGAACTAATTAAATATGGGATCAGGGGACAATATGTAAATACGATGATATTCTACAAACATGCCTTAACATTTATATTTAAATATTTTGTAGAGTCTCTTCTGTGCTGAAAGACGTCTGAATAGAGCTTTTTTTCGTGTAACCTCAAGAGATCTTGATCCACCAAAATCGATATTTCTGTGTAAATGTTGGATGGATATCAAAAAATTTTCTTTTCACAATATAGCCGCAATACTATAGGTGCAAATTTTAGGGGTAGGCCAAGCGGGGTGGGCCAAGCGGGGTGGGGTTGGAGATAAAAACGGCAAAATTTTCCAATATTTAAAAAAATGATTTTTTCAAATCATTTTTTTTTGTTCGGAAATTACCTAGGAGGGCTAAATAGGGGCAGTAAATTACAACGCCTATTTGTCCTAAAAATAATTATTTTCACTAAACCTCGATCTGATTCTAATTACCGAATCTAAGATAATGTCTGTCACATACTACGTTTCATCGGCCATTACATTAGTTTCAACGCCATCTTTCTGCTAAATTTTTCAATATTTAAGCCATTTTTTTCTGTTGAAATTATGTACTAAAAAAAACCCCATTTAGGAATAATTATAAAATTAGACTGTATGGTTCGATAAATTATTTTCTAATTAGGTTTCTATTGAAAAACCACCACCCTTTATCTCATACAAATTCCAACATGCTCCAACGAAGGCAAAAACCATTGCAATTTTTCATACATAGATAGATAAGGCTTCTAGCTTACAAATAAAAATAGAACAAAAAAGTGCTAGAAGTCCTCATTAGTGAAAATACTATTTTTTGAAAACAAAAAAAATATTATTATTCATAGAAAAATGAAATCTGTAGTAGGTATACAAAGCTTGTCATTCCATGGTAGAGCAATTGGATTGGACACACACGCATAATATTAAAAGTTATTTTGATTTTATCCTGCCCGTCCATCCGTCCGTCTGTCCGCCAGTCCGCTCGATAACTCGAGAACGTAAAAGAGTAAATTTATGTTCGAAAATGGGCCAAATCGGACAGCTCTATCGTAGGTTTCCATACAAAAATCTCGTTTTTCACTATATATTTGGGCACTGCCTGAGAATACATCGACGTAGAGAGGTGAAATTGGATAAATGGTGTTTTTACAGCAATAGTAAATAAAGTTTTGAAAATGGACTAAATCGGTCAGCCTCTTCTTGGTGTTGCCATATAAACATTTTGGATTTTTACCTATTCTGTGAAAACGAGCAGTGCTAGACGGTTTTAATGTACTGAAAAGTTGTTCGTTATATGAAAACCTATGAAATTTGTTATAACCACTTTTACAGTCCGACTTAACGTTTTAAAAATATATGCGAAAAACCACTTCAAAAGTTATACTTGCACAGAGAGGTGACCATACAAAATTACATGCGGGGGCATTCATGTAGGTATCATAAGAATTGGTCTTACAATTATACCAATTCTAGCTTTCTTACTTGTTTTATAAAAAATATAAAGTATTAAGCTTCATTTGAACCAGAAAAATCGGCTGCCCCGTTGTTTGTTCTCGAAATTTCTAAACCTCCCTAGCGGGGGGGGGGGGGGGATAAAAAATTAGAGTGAGCCATTTTGGTATTCCCCCAAACAGTGAAAATTTCATCCAAATCTGAGATGGTTGGGTTTGATAGTACCGTGCAGGGAAGCATGAAATCGAGTGCCGTCTCATAGTGAAAAACATAATATCGGTGCCGGCGTGGCCGTGTTAAAATATATCGTTTAACACTTGTGTACATCTAGAGATTCGAGATTTTGTACTCCACTTTATTACTATAGCTCTCCAGCATACAGCGAAAACTTTACAAGCCTTACTCGCCATATCTCCCAGGATTGTAAGTATATCATGTTTTTGTCTCATATAATTTCAAAATATCTCATTCTGTTCCTTAATTCTGAGCTCGTAGAGCTAATAGAAGGAAGTTTTATTTCTGCAGTATTTCTTTTCTTTGACAAACGACAGACAACAATTTTCAGCGGACCGACACACACCCATAATAGCCCATTTAGTAACTAACTAAGTATTCTGTTTTACACCAAATATCACACATTTTTCTGAAATTTTAAATACTTGGAGGGTTTGTGAAAACAAACATTAAAATTAAAATTTTTTCCTATTAGTCTAGGCATTGAAGACATTAAAGGTGGGTACAAAACTCAAGGAGAGTTAAAATTTGGTTAATTTGTACAGCTCGTTGTCCTAATTCGTATTCCGAGTTTGCGATTTTGAGCGACCGCCGCTCGCGCCGCCATATTGGAAAAACGCTACCAAAAACTAGTTTTTCTCGCCAGCTCCACCTAGGTTATACAAATATTTAGCTGTTACAAAAATTATAGACCATAAAATCTCCATCAACTTTGTAGGACACATTTTTCAAGCAGATGAATTACTCACGAGTTACAGCGGAGTGAAGCCCAGCAAATTCTACAATTCGTAAAATCGCTAGACTAATTATACATTGTGTATTCATCAGCGAGTTATAGCATTTTTATAGTTTCGATAAATGCATGCTGTCCTCTTCTTCTTTAAAAATATATAACATATTTTGCTATTCATGCTAAAACCGTGAAAAATGGCTCATTTGAAAGTAGGATTTTATTCGTTATCCTTGAATATCCTAGATGACGTACTTTCAATTTTATTCATTATTCTTTTATTTTCTCTCTTATATTATCCACTAAAGGATGTAAAAATATCAACTTCGGATTTTAACGGGATCAGAGATTAAAAATGATGAAAGTTTCACCAATCATGATTGTGTTCATAATATTTAAATTGAAAATTTCATGAAGGTTAGCAAGTAGGTATCTAATTTTCTATGAAAGTAGTGCAAGTTAATTCAACAGCATTCTGGATTCTATGGAAATTTATAAATTTCCAGAATTTTCTTGACTAATAATAAGGGATGGGATAGAAAATGCATGAGATGTAATTATAAATGGCCAACGTCGTTAACCGAATGAAAATTAGCAAAAAACTTTAATAACATATGCACATCTATTGGCGCAAATATGTATGCTTCAGGTCAAGCGAAAATAAACGCCCCCGACTCATCTGCGATCGTGAAATTTAACACAACATCCGATTAGCCACTAATTGTAAATCCCATTAAAAATAAGCAAAAATATACATGAAAGGCTTTTTCATTACGTGATGCTGGGATTGACTAAAATTAGATAAATTTTCTTCAATGAATCACTCATAGGAACTATGAGTAGTATCAACATGCTCTTCAGTTGAAACAGAGTCGATGTCTTATCTCTATTGCTTGCAGTACCTACAAATGTTTGTTTACGTTCGGCAAAAATCTGATGAGGACAGCGGGCTGATTTAATCAATTTTCGATCTTGATCGGTTTGCGACGACGCAACCGAATATCATTGAGGAAGTAGTCACCTTCTAGAAAGCTAGTGCTTTAGAAATATCTTATGCTAGTATATTATTTTGATTAGTGTGTAGATTGTGTAGAATAGATTTTGATACTGTTTACCTTTCCATATTCTGTTCAAAATACTTATATAATTTCCTGTCAATGTCTAAAGCAAGTATAATAACTTAGTTGGTAGAAGTAATTCAATGTTTCCGTGCTTGTAAAAAATCTTAGATATAGGCAGACTAGTAATTGTCAAATTAAACCTCTTATGTGAAATTATCCTAATTTTCCAATTGTTAATCTTAAAAAAAAAACTGAAAATGGAAGAGGAAAACAATCCCATAAGACATTTGCTTTTTATACAGAGGTTTAGATTAACTAGCCATTATTTTAATCATGAAGATGAGAAAACATTTCAGAACTATTTACCACTATTTACCAAAGTAAGACGTTCACTTACTACAATTTTCTAAGTTATTATCGTTTGCATATTTCGGAAGTAGTAACCCATTACATAACTATTTCACAGGGTAACAGCTCCGACTTTTCCGACAGGGTAGGTGCTTGGTTGTGGTAAGTAATATGGAGAATAAAAGAATTTTAAGAACTTTTGTTTTTAACGATTCTAAATCAAATGATAAATACAAGAGGAAAAACCAACCGCCTCGTCCGGGGTTTGAAGCCGTGAGCTTCCTCTTTCTGGACGACTGCTCTGACTACTGAGCTAACGAGACAGATGATATTCCTTCCTGTATCTCTTAATTTGTAACTAGCCTATTCAGCCACATTTGCTTTCAGCTGGCATTAACCAGTAACGATGACAGCGCACAAATAAGTTGTAAATTCAATTTTATTTATTTTTCCCGGACGGGATTCGAACCCACAGCTGTTAGAATCGGTAAAAGAAGGAGAATAGAAGAATTTTAAGAACTTTTATTTTTAACGATTCTAAATCAAATCATAAATATAAAGGAAAAAACAACCGCCTCGTCCGGGGTTGGAAGCCGTGTGTAGTATGTTCACACTTGATCTGCTACTACTACTTATTCATATCCTATTCCGGTGAATTTAGATTGCATGTTGATAGTTTCATGAGTACTTTTGAAATTATACTCAAAATCTGTTGCAATGCAAGATCAGAGTTTAGTTTATGCCACTTTAGATTCAAAGCTTGCTACCTACTTATCATGAATTTAAACATATCCTTAAAAATTCCTCCTTGGAAGTGATTTATGTTACTGTAACATGATTAAAGCCTCATTCGCGATGAGTTAACATCCCTTCCTAATTATCATATATGTATGTATATCGGAATAATCGACTTGAGGCGAGCTAATAATATCTCTTAAGAAATTCTTGTGAGCCTGTGTCATTTGTTTTTAAATTTTAAGTTGGAAATGGGAAACCACTGGTAGGTTTCGTCCACAAATTTGGTAATATATGGAGTTATATTACCCTATATATCAGGTAATCACAATTTGTGGTGATTTTAATTTTGATTTGCTTTATCAAATCGCCAGTGCAAGAAGCTTTTTATTTTTTATTGAGTTATTTAAACTCGCAATGAACGGGCCCATTTTACGTCTACGTTTTTCATCTTGCTTGTTTGTAGCATGGCAACTTGATATGGTTACGCTCTTTAACCAATCATGATTTTTATACCCTAGATGAATGGTCGTTTGTAATTTCGTAAGGTCATCCGTCTGCGCAAGTTTGAGTTATGAATTGTTTTTTGAATATATCTCTAGAACGCTTCGTCGAACAGGAAAAATGATTATAACCAATTTTATAAGATTTCATATTCTGAAGAACTCTTCTGTACATTAAAATAGTATAGGACTGACTGTTTTCACAGGATATGTAAAAATCTTAAATTTTTGTATAGCAACACCAAGAAGGTGTTGCCTGATTAGTCCATTTTTATAATTACATTTACTATTTTTATTAAAACACTATGTACAAAATTTCAACGCTCTTCGTTGAATTGTTCTCAGGCAGTGTCCAAATTTGTAGTGAAAATGAATTTTTTACGAAGGAGTTACTCAATTTGTCCCATTTTTGAACTTAATTTTACTATTTTTTTTTAAAGCCCATGTCAAAAATTTCAGCTCTCTAAGAACACGCGTACTCGAGTTAACATGAAGACTAACAGACAGACGGACGGACAGCTGGACGGACAGACAGCAGGACATGCAAAAATCAAAATAACTTTTAATTTTATTGTCTAATCCATTTTGCTCTATCATCATTAGTTCTGTGTGGTACAAACGGAATGATAAACTTAGTATACTCTTTAGATTTCATCTAGGGTATAAAAACTGGTCGGACACACAAGCAACTATTAAAAATTATGTTGATTTTTGCATGTCCGTCCGTCCGTCTGTCCGTTCGTCCGTCCGTCTGTATGTCCTCACGATAATTGGAGATACTTAGAGAGCTGAAATTTTGCACAGAGGCTTTTGAAAAAAAAATTAAATTTAATCGGGCAAGCCCTTCTTGGTGTTGCCATATAAAAATTCAAGTTTTTAACGTATAGTGTAAAAATACTGAGTCCTAGACGTTTTGATTGTACTGAAAAGTTCTTCAGAATATGAAATGCTATGAAATTGCCTATTATCATTTTTACTGTCCAACGGAGTGTTCTAGAAATATATGCGAAAAACAATTTCAAAAATCAAACTTGCACAGATGGGTGACCATATGAAATTTCATACGGGCATTCATCTAGGGTATCATAAGAATTGGTCTTAGACCAATTCTAGCATTTTTAATTTTTTTTTGTTATGGTTACACGCAGCTCAGATAGCTCTGAACTGAAATGCAATCCTAGAGAATATATCCGACTTGATCCAGCCTACCAGCTGCTAGTCGGCAAACAACACTAGAGTTGCAGTTCTTCCGGACGCTGGCATTTTAAGGACAATATAGGGTCAGTTGTCATAGCGACAGTCTGGACTGGAGAGGCACACTTGTTCAACCGATTAAATCTCCGCCAGCCCTCAGTCTCCATCCAGCAGACTTTGGGACCTCCAATCTAATCTCAGGTCCAGAAGCTGAGTCCCTTAATCTGGATATTTATCGAGCTCCAGGTAGCTCAGAAGCCCATACTTCAGGACACTTTATTGTCAGGCGTTGCTGCTAGCGTTCGACGACGTCATAGCCAGCCTTTAAGAGTGCGGTGGTCTACCTCAGACAGGCGTTCAAGATCCCATTTGCGGAAGCCACACGATTACGGTCTTAGCTCCCACAAAAATAATTGGCATCACGACAAAATTACATCTTAATGATACGTCATTTACTCATATCTTTGAAATAACCATTTTAAAATCTGTGTTCCAAGTAAATATAATAGAAACTTGAATACGTTTTTCCTATGCATGAAAAAACATCACCTAACATGAAAGATCATTGCTCGATATCTATAGTGACATATCTGCGTACGACTTTTGATTGCATAAGCCTCTTAGTTGAGAAATAATAATCTGTTATGTAAACTAGAGTCTAGATTTCGTTTAAAGCACAGCTGAACAGCTGGCCCTGATAAAAATTATAGTCGACATTCGTTGTAAAATTTATCAAAACAGCCTAAAAGTTCTGATAGACTTCGGTAAGGCATTAGAATGTGTTGGCCACAAAATATTGATAAAAAAAAACACTTAAATAATAATTTGCTCTGTAATTCGGCTTTAAATTTAATTTATTACCATAGTTCAGAATTTAGATCTAATATTATTGCTTTCACTATATATTTGGACACTGCCTGAGAATGTATCAACGTAGAGAGCTAAAATTTTGTACACAGCATTTTCATAAAAGTAGTACATATAATTTCAAAAATAACCAAATTGGAAAATCCCTTTTTGGTGTTACCATATAAGAATTTAGGTTTTTTACGTATACTGTGAAAACGATAAGTCTTACATGCTTATAATGTACTGAAAGTTTGTTCAGAATATGAAATCCTATAAAATTTATCATATTCATTTTAAGGGTTCCGTACCCAAAGGGTAACAACGGGAACCCTATTACTAAGACTTCGCTGTCCGTCGGTCACCAGGTTGTATCTCATGAACCGTAATAGGTAGACAGTTGAAATTTTCACAGATTGTGTATTTCAATTGGAGATATAGCAACAAATAATAAAAATTAAAGATGGCCCCCATACAAGAAACATGATTTTTTCGGCGTTTTCTTCCTCGTTTTATTCTCATTCATTATAATAGAAACATAATTATCATAAGTAGGCATTTTTTTGTCAAATGACAGCATTATTATTATTTTTTCAAATGACAGCAATATTTATTCAAATGACAGCATTATTCTTACATATGACGCCTACTCTCATTTGAAAAAATAAATAAAAAGTACATAGTGCTAAATTTTGTACGATGGTACGAACCGCTCGTACGCGAGTCCCACTCGCACTTGGGTGGTTTTTTTTATTACTGCGCGACGAACCGTTCTAGAAATATATGCGCAAAACCACTTCAATAATCAAACTTGCACAGAGGGGTGAGCATACACGATTAGAAATTATGGTATAATTCTTATATGGTATAATTCTTATATCAAAGGGGTATGTATATAAATCCATAAAAATTATTTATGAACTTGATAAATTATCATTGCATTTCTACTTTTATTTACTGTAAAACACTCGTCCGTTAACAAACGCTACTGGAGACAAACCGATACAAATTACGTTAGTAGGTACTGGCTAACTCAAGTCATAAGAATCGAATGGTATAAAATTTATACGTAAATCATATGAAATCAAAAATTTAAGAAAGCTAGATAACGGCAGTTTCTATAACTCATATCCTTTTGTATTAAATTTATAGAATTTGTAATATACTGGGAATATCAGAAGTCATTTATCATTTTAATGTGATTTCCGTTTAAAAGCTATACAGTTTTTTATAAAGACGTAAAAGTTTCATCTAATGACTCGAGCTGATATAATTCTCGTATAGAGTTTGTATTGAAATTTTATAAAGTTTATTAATATTTCTTAGATTTATTATTTTAATAGCAAAATTCGCATGTATATCGTTCAGAAATTAAGAAGTATAAATACGTTTATACTTTATACCAAAAGTTCTAACCGTGTACGAGCATACATCTAGGGTGTCGTACGAATTGGTCTAGTTTGGTTCTAGCTTTTTTACTTGGTTTTATTTTTTCTTTGCCGGATGTTTTCATAAATTTTTATTTACTTCTTAATATTATGAATTTGTTTATTATTGCTATTTACGTAAGAACTTTTCTCATTTGAAATGAAGAACTCAGTATTGCCAATATCAGAAAATCCAAAAATTTTGATTTATTGTCTTGCCGTTATTTTTTGTTTATTTTGAGTTGAAAGAATTGAGGTTCAATTAATTCAGTAAATATATTATAAATAAAGTATGATCAAAATGGAAAAAAGTGGCGCTGTATATTATTTTCTTAATTATGTAATTAATTAGTTCGAATAAAATTGTAGATAGTACAACCTTTGAATATAGTAGATATATGGATTAATATTGATTCACTTTTCTATAGAAAATAATGGCACAAACTTCGAAACGCTAACGTTTCTCTTGTTTGCACTTCTGATTCTACTTCGCGGAAAGATATTTTTTCGAAATTATTGCCATTATTTCCTATGAGAAAACACAGTATTATTGAGATATGCGGCCTTCGAAAAGTTTATTTAAAAAATAGTCAGTGACTTATCCCAGTGAAAAACCACAATGGAAACATTAGATAGTTTTAAAGGAAACCTTACTTCATTTTTCAATTAAGTGATTTTTTGATAAATTTGATGATAACTTTCAACCCGTTGTTAAGAATTTTACCAAAAATACTAACAACTGCAACAAAAGGGAAAATATGCCACCTTTCATCGAGAGGGAAATTCATAATATATTTGTCCATTAAAACCTGTAACACCCTTTAAAAATCATAATAAATATCAAATGATAGAAAATTGTGTAAACTTAAAAAAAAAACAATTCTCACAAAATGTTGTATGAAAGTAGGTACATATGTAGAAACCATTGAGGTTTCCTTCCAAATCTGCTTTCTTAAGCATATATTTTTGCATGAACAGAATGTGAAAACATATTGTTACGAGCGTGGCCTTGGTTCGTTATTTTAAACACAATATTTCAGATATAATTCAAAAGTCCTTTCTTTATTTAACTTTACCGTTTACTCTCACAAATTCAAAAATAATTATCAAACCAGCTCTTTATAGTTTTCGCTAGTACTGTACTTCTAATTATCGCAATCCAAATAGTTTACTTCGTTCACTTCGCTGTCTGAAATAATACTCGCCTCCTGGATGTGAGCAGCGCCCCATTTATACTCTAAGAATTTATCCTAGAACCTTCCTGAATATTCCATTCTCCAAACCCAGTTTACTAGGATATCACTAACCTAAAGTTGTTTCCATTTCCAGTAGATGTCGCTTGTATCACTTTGTGGCGCGTAAAAATATATTTTTTTACATATCTGAACGCCATGAAATCCTTAAATATCCTTATGTAATATGGAAGAAAAAAAATCCTTCTGGAAACTTCCTTAATGGTTGCAACCGTTACAGAACTCTACCGCATGTTTAACCATAAGGCTTAGTATCCAACTTTTACAAATACAAGTCTTTCCGAACATCAGTTGTTGACACCTTCAATTTTGTCATTTGGAGTTTTGTGATTTTGTGAAAACACCGAGTATGCAGTTCTATGTCAATGAAATAATTCCTTCTTATTGGAAAATATTATTGTTAACAAATTCCTGTGAAGTAAGAATCTTTGCTATAAGTGCCTAATAAATCTTCGTGTTCAGTTTTTCCCTCTCTTATAGACTTTACGTGCTATGGAACGATAAGTGCTGTGGAAATATATATTTCCGCTCTTCATTTTCATAATTTTATTCAGAAATTTTTTCGATTCGACTTCAAGCGCTGAATGAAGTTATAGGACACGCAATATGAAAATAAATAGCAATTTTTAAAGGTGCTTGCAAGCAATTACTTTAATAACATTATTTTGAGGAAAATTGACTTTTAGAGCCAAAATTCTCTATAAATAAGGACGTATTTCCCTACCCAACTCCGTACGAAACATACATACATATAGATTTAATACGTAATTCAAGAAATGTAAAAATAAAAGGGAAAAAACTGCTGCAATTAAATTTTAAATCTCGATAACGAGTTGTTTTTAATCCACCTACCTAAACGGTCCACCATAGTACGAAAGAAAATCTACCAATTAAAGCTTTCCAAGTCATCACGATCATCATACACGATCAAAATTCTCGAAAAGTAGGATAATAAAATGTTATGCAGAAACTCTTCAGTATATTAATAAATTAAAAGCGAACGTCCCAATTGTTCCCTTTAACTCGCCCCTTTTCAATCTTAATTAGAACTAAACTTTCCATTTCAGTTGTTTTTTAACTTTATAGAGTTCCTTATGGAATTGTGTTTTTAAGGAAAATCTCTTTAAATTCATAACAGATCCGCATGGGAAAACCTTTTTTAAACAATTAGAAACAAAAACACTCAAATTAATTCCAGTTGGCCTACTTTACGTTAGACTCTCTACTTGTTTTCTGGTGGTGGAAAAAAGGGCCTTTTAATATAGTGCAGTGTAGAGAAAGTGCTCCTTAATGCTCCTTCATGTAACATCCGAACCCCAACTTGAATTGTGAGATAGTCATGTGTGAAATGACGACTAAATTTAAAGGACAGTTTTCTAGCAAAAATAAAGAAAAATTCTTTGACTAAGGTAGACTTATGCAACTTACGTAACATTACAGTCAGTTATCGGATTTCTCTACATGTTACGATGAATATCTTTGATGACACATTCTTGCACAGGTACGCATTTAATCACACTCACTTCATTCGATTCGTGTACTGATTTCTGTCTTGTGAATGAAACCCAACCCAGATTACATATAGCTTCGCAATAAACAACGCCTGACCAGAATTCACTCGACTGTAAATAATCCGGATTGTGCTATTCTCTTTACAGGTAATGGAAACCAAGAACATGATCTACATTGTGTCGGAGTACGCTAGTCAGGGAGAGATATTCGGTAGGTGCAATTGAGTATTTGCTTCTTTTATTTGATACAAAAAGGTGAACATGGGATTTGTTTTTGATTGTTTGTTTTTTTTTGTCTTAGATTATATTGCAAAATGTGGGCGAATGTCGGAGAGAGCAGCAAGATTCAAATTTTGGCAAATACTATCAGCTGTTGAATACTGCCACAATCAGGGAATTGTACATCGCGACCTAAAAGTAAGTAATTTGATATACATTTTCTGTTATTACAAGTTTAAATAAAATTCGAGATTTTTTGCTCTAATAGCAACTTTTGTACAACAGTAGGGCGGAATTAGGGATAATCTCGAAAAAAATCTAATTGTAAAAAGGAAAAGCCTCGTGCTTTCAGCTTCATTTTAAATTTATACATATTGTTTGATATCCCTACTACTTACTGGTTTTCATTTTTTATTCATAGATCAAAGTGCGTTTCGTTATACCACGTGATTGCTTCTTGAGGTGAGGTGATAAAAAATAGCTCCACATACCCCCCTTGAGGAACTACAAGCATTTGGAAACATATACTAGTTTTTTACTGAACACCTCATTACTTCCTTGTTGTACAACCTATCAATGTGATTTTCAGCTCAGATGATAGTAAACCGTCCAAGCTTTCCAAATATCGAGCCATTACTCTGCCCCTTCATGTAGGTACTTCTAAGACAGCAAATTAAAAAATATATGAAAAAAATTAATCATATTTTTTTTTTAATTTTAACGATTTTCCAACAAAATGACTAATAACCATTACATTTTCTTGCAAGATTTAGCAACCTCATAACATTACCTTTCATTTGATTCTACGCATGTACCTACATGTATGCATTTTTGACTTTGGCGTCCTATAACTAGCGGCATGAAGGGGTAGAGTAATGGCTCGACATTCGTTGGAAAGCTTAGACGGGTTATTATAATCTGAGCTCACCTTCCTAGGTTGCGTAACAACGAAATTACGAGGTATTTTGTTTATCTTCAATAGCTGGAGTTTCTCAGGGGGCCCTCCCTAGCAAAGGAGGTATGTGGGACGATTTTTTATCAGCTCGCCTCAAGCAATCGTGTGGTATATCGCAAGGTACCTTGATCTGATGCATCCTGTATATGTAAGAGCTATACAAATTTAAAAACCTGGTGTTCTGCGATGTACAAGGCTGAAAAGAATGGAAAAAGAATTAGTAATAATACACATAATTTGAAGTACTGAACTTAAATCAATGCCAGAGAAGTCGACTGACATACTTTCCTCCCACGAAGAAAAGGTACCCACTTACCTAAATACATCTCAAAGAACTTATAGATTAAGAATTTTAAACTTAGAAAGGAAAATCATAACATTTCCAATTTTTCTCGTTCAACTGAACAAAAGCCAGGTACATGAAAAAGCAACAACAACTCTATGGGAAATGGAAATTTGGTAATAATTAGTAAATTTCAATTTCCTTCACTTGAAATTGGTACCAACTAATGAAATATGATCATAGAACTCATTAATTATGAGGAAACACTTTCCCGCGAATTGTCATATAAATGTTCACCCTTTGACAGTTGTCGCAAGGAAAAGTAATTAATGCAAAATTGAAATATATTAACAAATTTAACGCGTAATAGCTCAATAAAATCAAAGATCATGAGTTATTTAAGAGATCTGTTACCGTGAAAAAACACCAAAAGAATAAGTATAAAATTACGAATTTCCACACCGCATAAACACACACACACACACACACCGCTCCAAGTAATGAAGATAATACAATTTGCACAACTTTCCTTTGTATCATCTGCACACTTTCCACGAAAAAACTCGCGACCGAGGAACCGTGAAACGAAATTGAAAACATCGCGGAACTGTCAAATTTCATGTAGTGCCAACATATGACACATGAAATTCGGGTATTTTCTAACGAGAAATACGATGGCGGTGTTAAAAAAGTGCGAAAATATCTATAACCAGTGAGAAGAAAAGAGATAGCAAGTGGAAGCGAGATAATTAAAATTACGTTCCGCATCAAAAATACACAATATGGACTACAAGAATTTAATTACGCTATGTTATAGCACAATTTGGAATTTTTATCTTAAATAGATGACATTAATAAATGAAGGAAGTTTTTTGATATAAAAATATAGCTGTCAATATTCCGCATCGAGTGATATTAATTACAGCTTATGACAGAAAAAATATTCTGAGTAATTTTCATTATGGTTGCGGGTTCCATAAAAAAGATGGCGGTTAAGACCCCATAAAAGCCCGAGCATTTGCGGGGATCGCTCTCCTAAGTTTTTCGAGTTTAAACAGTCAGGATCGTGTCAACAGTCAGCATTCGGTTTTTTATTCAGTTTTTCAACTGGTAAAAATTGTGAAATCGGCTTATAATCTGCCTATGGTAAGAGTAAGCTTATATGCAATTTCAGGTGGAGGTAATTGAATTGTATCTAGATACAATTTGGTGACAGTTTTATAGTCAAATTTCAAGTGAATTAATGTTAAATAAAGTGACTATACTAAATTTTTCTAGAATTAGCCATATTTCAGGTGATAATAGTTTAAATAATAATTTAAATTTACCTTGTGCAGAAGAAATTAGAGACAATTTGGGTTAGCTGGAATTGATATGCTATTAGTTCTTTGTTTGCTTTAATTTTGTACATAATTTGATTAGTGATTTAGTTTCATAGAGACAAAGAAAATTTATAGATTTAAGTATAAATAAGTGGCTGGCTATAAATTACCGTACTTACCGTACTGCAAATAAATTTCTCATTAAATCTAATGTAAATCTATTTATCATTGTTCTCAATTTAAAATTTACCGCTACACTAGCATAACCCACCAAAGATAGATAATACTGTCACACGTGGCTTGTGAACGGTTCTGCATAAAGTGTTCCGTTACGCACGTGCTACAAGCACAGTATTGTTAAGCAACAAAGGGCTTACGTCAGTTTGTTTTTGAGATTTTTGTAGTTCAATCAAGAACTGACCTTTTGCATCATATTTTTGTGATTCCATTTAGGATTCATATTCTCTGTGTAACATTTTTGGTTGTTTGATCTCTGACGTTCGATTGAAATCATTCTTAATTCACAGTTTCGGGAATTAAGCCAATTTTATAAATTGTTGTTGTCATTCATGACATGTACCTGATTAATTTTGTTGAAAAACTTTCAGATTGGCTGCATTTCCTATAACTAAAGACTTCAAGTTATTACCAGTTGCATACACGATAAAAGAACATTCAGCTTTTCTTTCGGCATTTGCCCACCATTACATCTTTACCTTTAGCAGCAATGCTTTTCTTTGGAAGGCAATAAAACAGGCCTGTGTCATTTCCTCTCTACTATGTTTAGAATCATGTTAATAATGTAATAAGTATTCAAGCTACTGCTTGCATAAGTTTTCCTCAGCTTCCTTTTTCTTTTCTCTTATTGATTGCTCTCTAATGCTGAGACAACTTCCAACTAGATATGAAAATCTCAAAAAGAAGCGCTCCGAATTAAAACCACCTAATGGTCCCCTAATAGAAAGTTCTATACATTGTCTGTCTCTCTCTCTCTGTTGTGTTATGCTACATCAATTCTTCGTAACATTTATTACTGATAACTTTCTTTGGTTGAATATAAAGTTAAAGAGCTTTGAAAAAGTGATCAGGGTTTATAAGGAAATTTTCTCATCTACTTTTATGTTGTCTGTGCTAATGCAAGCAAAATTTGTTTTTTCTGAGCACTCATGTTTCCAAATGTGAATTCGAAATGTCACTTAAGGTTCTTTGTGACATCGCTTTACTCCAACTTTTTTTTATTCTTTGTCTTTCTTATTACGGGGAAACTTAACACTAGCATCTTGAAAATTGAAAAATTCTCTATATTGATTTTACAGCTTTATTTTAAGAGTATGTTATTCAGTTACATACCTCACATAAAATTAAATTCGTCTAATCTCAAGCACTATTGCATCATCCCATTAAAGCCTGAAACTAGAGCGAGCGATGGCTGCGGTCACCCTGAAACATACATTAAAGGCTTAAACACAACGCAACGAGCGACGACAAACGACGACGAAGTTACACTGACAAACTTCTAAAAGTACAGCGTCTTATGGGAATCATTGAATAAATAACTAATAAGGAAGCGGGTTTCGTGCGAATACAGTGTACGTGAGTAATTATTCAATGACAGTCAAACCCATAGAGAGGGGGGGATAAATGACAAAAGGGCTGGTCGCTATTTGAAAATTCTGCTTGATTTCTGACATTTCATTGTGACAAGTCCTTTAAATTATCAAAGGCAACGCCAAGAAATATTATCTGAAGATACGGGGACGCTAAAAATTTGTTTATTTTACATAGTAATTTGTATTATAAACAAGTGAAAAGCTAGAATTGGTCTAAGACCAATTCTTATGATACCCTAGAAGAATGCACGTATGAAATTTCGTATGGTCACCCATTTGAGTAATTTTGATTTTTTGCATTCGCATTTCTAGAACGGCTTGTCGGACATAAATATGATTATAACCAATTTTATAGGATTTCTTATTCTGAAGAAGTTTTTAGTACAATAAAATGTCTAGGACTGATCGTTTTCAAACTATATGTAAAAAACCTAAATTTTTATATGGCAACACCAAGAAGGGGTTACCCGATTTACTCCATTTTTGACATTTTATTTGGTATTACTATGAAAACACAATGTACTAAATTTCAGCTTTCAATGTCGACGTGTTCTCAGGTAGTGTCCAAATATATCGTAGAAAACGAAATTTTTGTATGGCAACCCCACGAAGGAGTTGCCCAATTTGTCTCATTTTCGCACGTAATTTTACTTTTTTTTTTAATGTCCGTGTACAAAATTTCAGCTTTCTAAGTGAACGCGTTCTCAAGTTATCGCGCGCACGGACGGACGGACGGACGGACAGACGGACATGCAAAAATCGAAATAACTTTTAATTTTATGCGGGGGTGTCCAGTTCATTTTGCTCTGCCATCACTATTTCTGTGCGTTACAAACGGAATGACAAACTTAGTATACCCTATAGATTTCATCTAGGGTATAAAAATGCCCCCCTTAAAAATTGCATGGTTTCACTACTGCCATGACGAAACGAATACAGCACACTAATGCATTTCGCCGAGCGGCTTAGGTTTCCACACGATATGCCGTTTCCTTATTAGTTATTTATTCAATGATGCGAATGCACCAAATTGCGACGAGCGACGAAGTTTTCGCCGGGATTGATCAGTTTCTAATTTTTCCGTCGTCGCTGCAGTACTGCCAACAAAATCAATCGAATGAAATTGTTTTGAAATTCAGTTTTGTCTTTTTGAGGTGGTAGCACTCCGCGCTCATTTTAAAAGAATGAGTTTTGAGCAAAAATTGATTGAGGAAGTGCGAAATCATAAAGCAATTTATGATTTAAAAGACAGGCAGAATAGATAGGTGGACAAGAACGACGTGGTTTGGATGGATATTTCAAAGCGTTTAATTTAGTTAGTTTCTGCAATTTCAGTTTTTTTCCACACTTCGGTTCATTGAATTTCTTTCAATATAATATAAAATATTCTTGATAAAAATCTCCTTTTAAAACGCTCGAAACATTAACAAATGATATTTCAGTATCTTCTTCTTTCACAACTGTCGCTCACTGCCTTGCAATTGTGTTCCCAATTTTTCGAATGCCTGTTGCGACAGCGAGTTTTTCGCTGTCATCTGTCGCTCTGTCGCACTGACTTATAATAATGGACTGAGCGTATTGTCATTTTCCTATAGGAAAGCATGGCACAAGTTTTATAGTTCTCTCTTTCGCCCTATGGCAGAGTTGGACCTACCAACACAAAATATGCATTTGTTTATGCCATTTGATGTTTTTATGTTGGCTACAGATGCAATCATCGCAGAAGGAATAACGTAAAGATGTTTACCATGCTCCGTCTTTCTTGCTCATAAGCAGAATTCAATTAAGAATAACTTTTGAAAATTAAAGTCGGAATGAGTTTAATTCCTTATAAGCAATTAAAATATCACTTGGGCACAAGAAAATATATTTTTTTAATTAAATTCGATTTACGGGTGTAAAATTTCATCTGATTAGTTGAGTTTTACATGTTTTTTATGTAATCGTTTTAAAGGGTGCTCTAACGGTGATATACAGAAACACAAAAATTTTTGTGCCACATGAAATAGCAAATCGCTCAGTCCATTGTTATAAGTCAGTGCTCTGTCGTCGCAATTGTGTTTAAGCCTTAAGAAAGTTTTTCCTATAACTGCCAAAGAATTGTTCATCGTTCCCTCTATTCATCATACTGTTCATACTGTTTCCATGGAGGACGTCTTCTGAGTTGAGTTGACAGCTGAAAAATTTCGTATAAAAGAGTCGTGTTGGATAAAATAGCCATCCGCACTATTCTAACAAATACTTATACAAAACTCAATTCAACTTAACTAGCTTCGTGGAATTAATAAATACTTCACAAAACTAAACTCAACTTGACTGGTTTCGTAGAATTATGAATTTCGGCTGCCGTTTCTATGAACACTGTTTTCTTTTACTTTTACTTCGAAGTTAAGTTCCAACCCAAGCTCCAAACCGAAGAAGCAAACAATAACTTGTTGTTGGAGGCATAACTCTCAGGAAACTAGGAGCTTTATTTAAGTGTTCTTGGTTTCTGTTTTATGTTCCGGGAGTTAGCTCCCAGTGCCCCTACTGTATGTTAGAAGCATTTGTGTTCTAGAACTTAAACGTAAAACAAAATCACCATTTACATCAGTGCTCGAATTTGTGAGGTTTGCTTGAATTAATCGAGTCGAATGTTTTCTTATAATGGTAGGTGATAATCTGAATTATTACTGTTTGCCTTATTTTTGTATGTAAAGTAAGCCATTAACTTCCTATTTATGCAGAAATGGTTACTTTTATCTAGTATAATTAATAACTCAATATTTTTGTTATACGAAACCCTGGAAGCCAGACCATATTGGAGTTGAAGTTGGATGGTTATGGATCGCTTCCTTCATTTCACTAGTGTTATTGTTGTAAAATAAAACATGACAACATTGGAACTGCATTGAGCTGCAGCCACTGTAATTCTATCTAAAAATTCATGGCCTATGTAATACATATGAATCTGATCTGTTCCTAAAAAAGAAAAAATCTTTTAGCCAAGTTCCGCAAGTATGAAAAGTAAGAGCCTTGAGTCACGTGTTTTGAAATTGCTATATTTTTTAAACGATAATGAAGGTGGACACTACATGAAGCCGGACGCTGGGAGTCAATACTTAAACTCGTAAGAGCGTCCGGTTGGGACCTATGAGAAATTTCTCATAAGTCTGGAGGGTGAACAATGGAGCTTGTTATGGCCTACCCACCTAATTGCAATTGAGAAAAATTTAGTTAATATATAATAAGAAAATGTGTGAATTAGCAGGAGCCAGGAGAGTTATAAAAACTATGTTTTAATTTTATATTTTTAAATCTTGTAGATGCATAGCAAACTAGTAAACGAGAATAATAGTTAGTGCGAGTGTGAGCCTGGTCATAGATACTTGCATTTTTAATGTTGGTCAATCTAATCAGGAAGGACAAGACGCCTGAATAAGATGATTACATGAATACACGAAAACTGTGGCATATTTGCAGATGCAAGATGGTCATAATAACAAGAAAAGCGTAATAAGTAAGAAGTTAAGTTGCAGAAATATATAAAAGTGAATATATAAAGGAAAGAAAAACCAGAACTTGAAAGAATAGCTAAGGAATGAAATTTTAATAAAATAAAGAAAGTACTAAGGTAATGAAAAACAGCAAGAAGCTTGTTTTGGATAAGGCATTTTAAAGCTGATGCTACTTTTATCATCATCATGTCAAATGAGCTGATAGGGAGCCAGATCGATCTGCCGAAACAGTGAGTGGCGATCTAGCAACAGGAGCCATATTAGTACAAATTGTTTATACTAAATTAAAATATGTAGGTATCAGACAGCAGATTCAGAGAAAAAGAAAAATAAAACCTAGAAGTGTTTGTTTTTTACATATGTAGGTATGATATATTAAAATGAATTTGAAAAGTTGATGTTAATTCAAATTCTACCCATCACCCAAGATTATGAAATATAGTCGTACTTGGAGTAAATTAAATGGTACAAAAGTACAAGTATCTTCTGCATCTAAAAAATGAAAATTTGGAGATGATGGAACGATAAGCGAGTGTCATACCGCGAAGAACCTTAAAAGTGGTTGGCCGAGTAAACATTTATTTTATGGAATGTAGTAAAAAGCTGGAATTGGTCTAAGATTAATTCTTATGATACCCTAGCCTAGATGAATGCCCGTATAAAATTTCGTATGGTCACCGATCTATGCAAGTTTTATTTTTGAAGTGGTTTTTCGCATATATTTCTAGAACGGTTCATCCGACAGAAAAAATGATTATAACCAATTTTATAGGATTTCGTATTCTGAAGAAGTACTTAGTACAATAAAAGGACTGATCGTTTTCACAGTATACATAAAAAACGTAAATATTTATAAGGCAACAGCAAGAAGGGTTGCCCGATTTAGTCCATTTTTGAAATTTTATTTGCTATTACTATAAAAACACTATGTATCACATTTCAGCTCTCTATATCGACGTGTTCTTAGGCAGTGTTCAAATAAATATATGGTGGAAAACGAAATTTTTATATGACAGCCCCACGAAGGAGTTGCCCGATTTGTCTCATTTTAATGTAATTTTACGTTTTTTTTTTAAAGCCTGTGTTCAAAGTTTCAGCTCTCTAAGTATACGCGTTCTCGAGTTACTGTGCGTACAGGCAGAGAGACAGGCAGACAGACGGACGGACGGATTTGCAAAAATCAAAATAACTTTTAAAATTATGCGCAGGTGTCCAATCCATTTTGCTCTACCATCATTATTTCGAGGATTTACAAACGGAATGACAAACTTAGTATACCTAGGATATAATAAGGAGATACATGCCATATTTGCTGAAGGAAGATGGTTCGATAGTCCCAAGTTATTATTCACAGGAATAATCGATGCCTGGAACAATATCCCACATGGACTTAAATATAATTAAAATTATAACCATCTTGCAGTTAGAAAGATTCAAACAATAGGGTGGAAAAAAAGGATGATCAATTTATACTTTTTCCTTTCAATTTTTGCTCCTTTCTTAGAAAGTATTTGGTGCAGTGCTGAATATAGCTCCCGACAATTTCAATTTTTAGCAAGTGCACAGTGAATTCATCCAAGCAGTAGTAGTACTTTCATTGCAAGTCCACAATAACGTTATAATATCAGGAAGGAACTATATGCGACTATTGATTTGTAAAGCTATTGAAAATAATCAGTGAATACTTATAGGTATAGTTGATGGGAAGTGTATAACATTATTTATATGAGCTTTTGTTTTCCCTAGCATTGATGGAAGTTTATGTATAGTAGATGTGCAAAATGAACTTGGAGCATATTTTCACGGAACTGATATTGCTAACGAAGAATATCGGATTTTTGAATAATCAGAAATTCCTTTAGGCATTACGTAATGAAAAAAAGTAAGTGGAAACTAATTCTGTATTTGATTATCGAAACAAAACAAGGTGGAATATCATGTTACTATGATTCCTTGACAAAAGGAACGAAATGTATATTGGAGATCATTATATAAAAATATTCACTTGCATACGTACCTCTTTTAGCTGAATGCTTACCTACATGATTTTTTTAGGTTACCTTCTCCTCATTCTATGAATATTTTAAAATTTAATCTTTGGCTTTAAAATCATAATTTCTTTTTATATAACTGTTTTTGATAATGTTCATGTATACTTCTACAATTGACTTAGTTGATTATTAGCGGAGTCAAAGGATCGATTGACTGTTGAAATTCCAATAAGACAGATATATAGTCATAGTCGTGACGTTAATGAGAGAGTAAAATCGTCAAATGTTAATGTTAAGTACTTAAAGTGGGAAATACCCTGTACACTGATATGATTCACATACATACATTTCGACTGGAACTAATATAATATATTTTTAAATTATCCGAATGACGCAGTAGTACGACAATAACGTTGCCGTCTACTAAGGCAGTCCGAGTATAATTGTGTTCTAGCACGGTCTTGTGTCCTTTTGTATACTTTTTGTTCGTGACTAATTTCATAATTAAAAAGTTTTGTAAAATAAACTTTATTTCAGTGATACAATAAAAAAAACATTGTAGTATAATTCATTGCTATTTAATGTGTGTGGTCTTCCATTTCGATAACTGGATTTAACAGTCAATATTTTGCAAAACGTTGGGAACATTAATGGGCACGAGAAGATTATAAATTAGTAGGTATATCATATCAGGAGCGCCACATTAAATGGATAGTCACACCAAAAACCAGATAGATCACATTTGTATCAGTCTTAAGAAACTCAATTCAATTCAATTTTATTTGAAAGTTGTACACAACACAGTAAAAATCTTTTTTTATACAAAAATAAAAAGTATAAATTATAAAGTTTCACAAAAATGATTAGCCGAATTAAAATAAAGCAAGACTTTTCAATTTACAGGCTTGATTAAGGTTGCCAAAGAATATAAATGCAAGAAAAATAATGAATTAATATTAAATTAGTAAAACGATACAGAGAAAAATTTTTAATTAAAATAAAATATAAAAATTATACATGTGTTAACGTATAGAAAAGTTTATTCATAAATAACATTTAAAATCAATTCAATTCAATTCAATTCAATTCAATTCTTTATTTCCTGTCTAATGGTTCAATAAGACTTAAAATTTTTTAACTGCCCTTACTATTATTAAATATATAAATGTATTGAATTAGAGAATAGTCAATTAAAAAATATAAATAAAAACTAAAAGTTGAAAGAATACGAAAAAAAGGCATACATGAAAATAATAATTTAAAAATTAAACAGTAATGATAGGAAAATTCAGAATATACGAGTATATATACACTCAATAGAACATAATAATGATTAAAGAAAAAATTTAACGAAATTAAGATTTGTGACAGTGACAATTAAGTATTAGTGAATTATGTGAGTTGTCAATGGCTTAAAATTCAGCCTCCAACGCACTGGATCTTTGTAAGTGAATTCCAAAAACCTATTACTCGAACAAAGTAAGAGTTCTCCATAATGGAATTTATGTATTTGTCGCGGAATTAAAAGTTACGATTTCAAGATGAACACAGGAAAACAAAACTAATTCGTCGTGTACGTAAGAAAGTACACGGTTTTTATATATAATTCTATGAAGAAAAAGTAACTGCTTTCGAACCGAAACGGAGAAATGTGATCAAATCGTTTCCACCTAGAGACAAAACTCGTACAATCATTAAAAGGAACCTCCAGAAGACTAGAAAAGACCCACCAGCTGATACCACAGCCTTCGTAGGCCATCATATACTTTTCGAATTATTATATGGTCACAGCAGCTCATTGAGGTCTTCAGAGTAAAGCCGAGATTTTTAAATATATTCAAGTAAGGCGCAGGGTAACTCCGTTAAGAATGACCGAGGGCAACTTGCTTATATGAAGATGAAAGACCATTGATTGGGATTCAATATAAGGTGGTTTGCGGACGCCCATCTTAATACTAGCTCCAAGTCAGAGTTGAGTCGGTCCACACAGTCTTCCAATAGGCCTATTCAGGTAGAGCTGTATAACGTCCGCATATTAATATATTCCTGGATGACATTAGGAAGGTCGTTAATGTACTGTACAAGCTAGACGGTAAAGGTGCAAGAATAGATTCGTGGGTACCTACTCCGCAATTTAAAAGTGGTAGCTCCGAAAGATGATCATCAGCAATCGCCTGTTGTAGTCTATTTGCCAAAAAATCGTCTATTAAAGAAATGCCTGATGTGGAAAAATTTAGTCCAGAGGCTAATTTTTTTAGCAAATTATTAGATAGGTTGATTATTTACAAGACTTAAGTGTAATGATTGCATTGAAAATTCAATGGTATTAGTAGAGTTGCTCACACAAAGCATTTTAACGTTGTAATCGATATCAATAATAACATTGAAGTAAGTCTCGGTGAAACTAGAAATAACAGATACGAATTGAGTATTCTCAACATTAAAATATGCGGGTGAACAATTACCAGCTGTAAGTAAGCATTTTTCTCTATAGAAACTTACTTCTACACATAGGAATTCAAGGTCACGGTAGTATGCTTGATTGATTTCAACTTAAGGTCAGGTTAGTTCGGACATAAATAGCTTACACCTCCGCCGAATAAATGTTTCCTATCATTCCGATGCAATTTATAACCTGCCAACGAAACTAACGAAGATGGAATTCCTGCGTGTTACCATTATTCACTTATCAATATGACATGAACACTTGACCCAACGAAAATTTCCTGTAGTTCATCAATTTTCGGGTTTACTCTCCTAGCATTAATAAAAATGACATTCAGCCCACAAGAGCGTTGACACAGAATATCAATCATCACTCTTACCTTGTACGAGCAGAAACTATTGTTAATCATGAAGAGAAACACTGCAGCCGCGGGGTAGCGTAGAAGCTCCCAGCAAAGTTCGCCATACAAACTATTACGAAGAAAAAAACCCAGATATTTCACTGAATTGAGAGATCTTAATTTAATAAATAAATGATAGGAAAAAGACGAAAAACAACATTACTAAAAGAGAAACAAAGAAAAAACTACTGAAAAATCTAAAGTTACACAAGCACTAATGTGGTGCATATTGATTACTGTCTCGTGATGATTTCATGCTGAGATGCTTCGACAACGGGCCCGTGCATTTTGTAAGCTGAACGGCCGTAAACAGCTGGACTATCTTTACTTGTCCTCATAAATATCTTCCTTTCCCATTTCTGATAAATACAACTTGAAATTAATTTTGTTTGAGCATTACGGAAGAGCGCATTATCTTCTGATGTTAAACTTTCGCTTATACAAACTTGAATGTCAATTGAAAAACCTTCAGTGCTGCTCAATTTAATTGATCCATGCTTCTTTAGTGCTAATAAAAAGAACGTTGCTCATTGGAACATGAAAGGCGCGAAATAATTGACAAATCTCTAAATTTATTCCAACTGTATCCCACCTGTTTATGTTTTTAATTTGGAAAGAATCTGCATACGGTGACAATTGATGTTCATGGATATGCGCTGAAGAATTGTAAGTGGAGCCTTGTTTAAGATCAAACCACAAAAGCCACCAAAGTCAGTAATCAAGTGGTAAATATTAGAAGAAAGGCCTCTTAAGAGCACTTGCACTGAATGGATACCAACCCGGCCAATTAGTGAAGCTCATTACGGTGAAGTTATATTGATATCACTTAACGAAAAATATGTTTCGAAACCGGAGCATGTCGGTAAGTAATTGCATAATGAATCAAAGGGCAATGCTTATATTAGGCCCGACATGAACAGACATGAGAGATTTCTTAAACGATGCATTATTATACTCTGAACGTATTTTATTAACAATGTTTATTTAATTTAAGCGGGGGAAGGATTGAGGGGTCAGAGTTTGATCTAGCACATTTTGGAAAATCTGGTACAGAATCGAATTCCTTACACTCCTATCCTCGGAAGCTTAAATAGCCATCCCCATGCTCACTTTTTTAGTATTTCCCTCTTTTTTATTCGAACTAGATTTTTGAAACCTTAGATCGGCTCTACCTCAGCTTATTTGAAATAAACATTGTTAATAAAATATGTTCAGAGTATTATAATGCATCGTTTAAAACATCTCTCATGTCTGTTCATGTCAAGCCTTAGGTTGTATAAAAAGTACTCGATCAACTGAGAGCGATAATGCGAGATATTTTCTTTGTTGAATTCTAGATTTTCGAGATATGGACCAGTTTCTACTAAGATCTTCATCGTAACAAATTCTATTAGAATTCTGTTTTGCTGAGAAGAGGAACGCTGAAAGTAAACCGTAGTGGTTAATTAATTTCCAGGGTAAAAGTCCATAGCATTTAGATTGCGAGATCTACGGAATGGAATAAAATGACCTCGGCGTGTCTACTTATTTTGGGAACCATATTATTTAACTATTGCTTTGATTTTTGAGCATTGTGTTTTGGGCAGCCATCTAAATGAAACCTCATTCGACTCCAAGTACTTAGAATATCTTCAATATCTTCTAACAAACATGTCAAGTCATTTGTTGTTGGCCCTAGTAAATAACAGCCAATTAAACCAATTCAGCCCAAATATTAATGATGTTGGTTATCACCTTGCCGCAATGCAGATTTATTTCGCTTCAGTCATGAACATTATGAAGATTAGTTTCTTCTTTTGACTTCACTCTAAACTCAATTTCAGATGTCGAAACGTATTTCTAAGTACTTAATATTACTTTTGCATTTAATACGATAATACGAGTAAGATTATAATAGCTGTGTTCTTTTGTGTCCGCAGAACATAAACAGAACAAAAGATACACAAAAGAACGCCTCATACATTTTCATAGAAAGATTTAAATGAAACGGACAGTAAAAATACTCGTAGTTCGCTTTAATCGACAGAACAATTTGTTCTCTCCAGTATATAGGAGTTCTAGAGCAAGGTACACAAAAGAACACAGCTAATATGTACACAATTATACTGCTGAATCATTTCAAAAGGTTAGAGCGATCAAGAAGGTGTAAAGAAGTAAAAATAAAGCTTATTTGAACACTCACTATCATGAAGTGCATTCGTTTAAAATTTTAAGTTGCTCCAAGTCTTTCATTCTTTCGGCTCAGTAGCGTATTGAATGAGCAACCAAATATGCATATCTAAGTTGCATGATGTGGTTGAAGTGCCTCACTCCAAATATAAATATTTTACAGTATTTTGAGAGCAGTTTTTAGCAATCAAAGTTGACGCAATTCTATAAAATTTTTTCCAATATATATGTAGTCTTAGCAAAGAATATCAATCAGTAAAGAAGCACCACAACTAGTTCACACGAGTTTTGAAACACCCATCGCTCGTAGTCCACTATCTATTGAACTCAAACCCAGCCACCGGACGTAGATAAGCTACAGACAAGCTAAGTATGCATCAGCGCGCTACCATCCAAGTGCTCTCAGCTTTTCAATTTGCCATACTGCTCTTAATTCTTATTCTTTATTGGGAATCAATACTAGGAGAATCTGTTAAGAGCTGATTCAATGACGTTAGCGAAAATCCTCGAAAATACTTCACAAGCCATGAAACAGACTCCCTCACTACCACACGACAGCCACATCGGAGTCCTAACATTCTAAAATATTTGCAGTGTTCTTATGAATAACTGACAAAAGTTTCATTTGATTAGCTCCTCCGCTCTAAACTACTATTCATATGGTGTTCTGATAATCTTAGGCTTACTTTGTTATCTTCCGAATCGAAATAAATTTTTTATATCTTTCCTAACAAAATTATTTAAAAAAAATTATCTGAACTAAATAACTACGATTCCTCAAACAAAAATTCTCAGCTGAGTGATGTCGCTGTGCCGTCATGGGATGGTTGATGATATCGAATGTAGCTGCCAACAGATTCGGACCCCGGCTGCACATACACACATCCAATTATTACTCAACTGAGAGCTATTGAGCGTAAAATTGTAAGGTGAGCTTGTAATCAAAACTATTTTATTATTTTGTTAAGTAAGGTATACAGTAAGTAAGTGTGGCCTTTGGGAAGATAAGGAATCAAGCTGTAAATTACTAGAAGACTATCTTCCTGTGTGAATAGTAGTTTAGGCACTTAACACTTTTTCATAAGTATCACTAGGGCTAGCCAAAACCCTCGAGAATATTTCCCAAGCCATGAAACAGAAATCTGTATGTGTGTGTTGGGAGTCCGTTATCTAAAATGGTCTACATATATTGATACTTATGGAAAAATGTGAAACATTGACTTTATATCTGCTATGGAGCCTAAACTATTATCCATATAGGAAAATAGTCTGCTAGTAATGTACAACTTTGTTCCTTACCTTCCCAATGGTTACACTTACTATATACTCTAACTTAACAAAATAATAAAATAGTTTTGATTACAAAGTAATCTTACCATTTTACGCTCACTAACTCTCAGCTGAGTAATAATTACATATGTTATACAACCGGAGTTCGAATCTGTAGGCAGCTACATTCGATATCATCAGCCCACGGCATGCCATGACGGCACAGCGTCATATACAATGATTACTCAGCTGAGAGCTTTTATTTTAGGAATCGTAGTCATTTGGTTCAGATGAATTTTTTTAAATAATTTTGTTAGAAAAGTTATAACAGTTTTATTTTGGTTCGGAAGATAAGAAAGCAATTCTAAGATTATCAGAACACCATTGTTCTGTATGAATAGTAGTTTAGGGCGCAGGAGCTATTCAAATCAAACTTTTGTCACTTTTACATAAGAACACTCCAAATATTTTAGAATGTTAGGACTCCGTTGGGGCTGTCATGTGGTAGTGAGGGAGTATGTTTCTTGGTTTGTGAAGTATTCTCCAGGTGTTAATGTCTTGTATGCAGTGGCGTAGATAAGAATTCAGGGGCCCACCCGCGAAAATTTTTAGGGGCCCTTTTTAAATATACATTTAGACCTCAGGTATAGTCGATACTGTACTTTATAGAACGCAAGACATTCATAATTGAGAGCAAAAAGTTGTGGAATATATAAATATTCCTAGTTAAGTATGGACATTATGCATGTATTAATACATATACATATTATACCTATATATAAATCCTCTCTGGTAAAATAATAAGTATGGTGTAAAATTTGGTATTTATTATAATAATATCCAAAAATATTATTACAAATTTTTCTTATATCTGAGGATGATACAGATGCTCAAAAGTGCAGTTAAATTAAACAGTGAATTATAAAAAGAAGAAATTACAAGAACTTACCCGACTTAATTAGAAGATGAAACACAAAAGCGTCTTTTTTTCAGAAGCATAAAGTTTTCAACTAGCTCTTCTAGATTGACGGACTTACTTTGTTCATGTTCAATACTTATAACAGCCAAAGCACTTAACCGAACTTGTTTAATAGTGCTGCGTAAATAAGTTTTAATCAATTTCAGTTTCGAAAACGATCTTTCTGCTGTTGCGGATGTTACCGGTAATGTTAAATATAATTGAAATAATGTACACAAATCTGGAAGACTAGTTGCTACACATGTATTTTCCACTATTAATAAATTTGCCAGTTCTTTAATAGATGACTTTTGTTTAATATCATTGCTGAAAACAGTCTTGAAATTAATTAACTGAATAGGTAGGTCTTCCGAAAAATCATCACCATATTTGCTCAGAACCTGCCTTCCACATTCCATTATTGCTTCATTCGTTAAACTGATAAATTTTGAAGGGTTGAGAAATGTGAAAAGCTTCACAATTTCATGTATAGAGGAAAATCTTCTAGATAGTTGGTTGATAATAATATCAAGTGATGCATTAAAAACTTCAATCTGAAATTTTTTCAAGGGATTAGGAATTACGCAGCCATCCTCAAATTCATCAAAAAATTTCTTCTGGCGTTTTTCTTTCAACTTAGGCTGAATATTCCAAGACTTTGCTAGGCTATTAGCTTCTTCTTCAAGTTTATCGAAATTGTGTCGAAGTTGTGATAAGTTCTTTTGTCCAGTGTTGAGCAATTCGCAAGCTTTTTCTAAATCGCATGAGGGACTCTGTAGTAGTTTTGAAATTAAATTTACGGCTTCTAAGATTTTACTTTGAAACACGAGTATTAAAATGAACTCGTAACTGTCCATTTTATTCTGCAAAGACTTTGCTTCATTTCTATCATTTGGTTTTTTGCACAATAAGATGAAGTTTGATAAGCATTGCATCACCGATTGATAATTATATCTTATAGAGAGTAAACATTCATATCTAGAGGACCACCTTGTCAGGCAGAGTTTTTTGAGGGTGTATTTCATTTTATTTACATGTAATGATGTTTCATTTAGTGCTTGCCAACGCGGGAGACTTTCACTGAAAAAAACATAAATACTTTGTAGAAGGCCATAGAAGTTTTGAATCTCTCTAATGTTCTTAACCGAATCATTTAAAACTAAATTCAAATTGTGAGCTGAGCAATGCACATAATCAGCAGTAGCAACTCGATTCTTGATTCTTGCCTGCAAACCGCTATATTTTCCAGACATATTAGCAGCCCCATCATATCCTTGTCCCCGACACTTTTCAATTTTAATTTTAAAATTATCCAAGGCAGTAAGAACGACATTCTCAAGGTTCTGTGAATTTTGTTCGGTTAGTTCTATAAATCCAATAAATGACTCTTTTACTTCTAGTTTGTTATGTACTCCTTTATCTGCATTTGGCTTTATGCTTGCATACCGTATAACAATACTTAGTTGGTCTTTTTTGGATATATCTTGGGTACTATCAATTATAAGGGAAAAGAATGGAGCGTCATTGATACCTTCCGTTATTTTTTCTAAAACGCTTTTAGCCAGATGTGTAATTATTTCATTTTGGATGTCAGGACTCAAGTACTTATTTCGAATATTGGTATTTGACAAATGGGCTTTTAGTATGGGGTCATATCGCGATATTAAGTCAATAATATTTAAGAAATTACCACTCGTTGCTCCAATTTCGTAAGCGCTTATACTTTCTCGATGACCTCGTAAAGCCATATTGCAAATTGATAAAGTTCTTATCACATCGCAGATTCTTATTAAAACTTCTTTAATTTTTTCATTACTACTTCTTCGATTATCGATGGTTCTATTTTTCTCCCAAGTGCTGTAGGTTATACATGATTCCAAATGAGCATGACTTTCTTCGTGAATTTTAATTTTCTTACTCAAGCCTCTCCAGTCATTAATTGTTCCCTTACACCAACTTACTGCTTTTACATTATCAGAGAAAAGCCAACACGGTTGACAATAAACCCCATTCAATGCCTGAGAGTAACAAAGCCAAAAACGATCAATTTGTTGGCCAGTTCTTGTTTTAACCACATAGTAATCAGTGCTGAAGGCTCTATTGTCATTTTCATTCTTCGGAAATGGACCCATGGGTTTATTTGGACCTGCAGCAATAATTTTTCGTTTTACATCGTCCGATAGGTGTCCCGAAAATAAAGCCCTGTCTGTAACAAAATGTGTTAGATCCTCCTGATCACATTCATCTTCGTTTTCTGAGGCAGCTATATTTGATTCCTGTTCGACAATTGCAACATTTTCATCAGCTCCAATAATTTTAACTGAGGTAGACGCACTAGCTTCTGAGGCTTTTTCAAAGAAACTACTAATCTTCGGTAACTTATGTGCTTTTTCACATTTTTCTTGTCTCAATTTTCGTTTTTGTGCACCACTCATATATTTCCTTTCACTCATTTTCACACAAAAATACTTTGCACGACACTTATACGAATGTATATGAAAAATATTTGAATATTAAGTTCTATATTTTACTTATATTCTCAATTTAATAATAAAATAATATAATCTCCAATGAGAATCGAAACACTTTACATGAAGTCGTGCTATTTTGAGTATCCTTTGTATGGATATATCCCGTCGCGCATCCAAATCTAGACTGAAAAAATCTAAATACTTTTTACTTAAATACGCAGCTATCTTTCTGATTCCCAGAAAAACAATAAAATTTGCCTGTTTTAAGGCAGATTGCTCATTTTCTATAATTTCAGTAATAGGAATTCAGTTCAAAAATCAACGATGCTTCACCTGAAGTAGGGAAGGCCTCAATTTTTTTCCTAGAAATTTACTGGACATTTTTCATTCGAATTTGTATGCATTATTGGAGGCCAACAGCATTGCCTCGCTATTAGCATTGACAAACTAATAAGATACAAAGACTGCGACGATGCCTCCTCGACCTGATGTAGGGAAGACCACAATTTTTTCTTAGAGATTTACTGGAAATCTTTTCTTTGAAATTTGTACGCATTTTTGGAGGCTGACAACGACGCACAGTAAAGTATTGTATCTGAAAATAGCTCCAGTCGGCCACCAAAGTGAACAAAAGTTCTGCCGAAACATTTTCTGTAATTTTTTAAGAAGAAATTGAGGCTTTCCCTACATCACGTTGAAGCATCGTCGCAGTCTTTGTATGTATTAGTTTGTCTATGCTAATAGCCAAATATGAAAAATGTGTTGGTAATGTTGAATTCCGGATATGAGAATGGTATATAATCTATAAAAATCAGTAGTAAAATGAGCAATAAAATTGAAAATATCTGGAAAAAAAAGATATTTCTCTGAAATTTTCATGACTTTTATTATATGTATACTTTTAGAGTAAAATGTTGGAATTCTTTGAAAATTTAGTTACCAGTTTGGGGCCCCTAAATTTCCGGGGCCCCCCCGCCTGGCGGGGTTTGCGGGTGCCTTATCTACGCCACTGCTTGTATGAATAGTAGTCATTTCATCAAATGGGATGTTGATAATGGCCTTTATTTAACTGATCCCAAAACTTCAATCAATGGATTTCTTAACCACCGTAGTTTTAAAATTGTCTTTGATCTCCCAGCAGCACCAGCTTCTCTAAAGCATCATCAGAAACTTGAAATCAGTGATTTAAAAAAATATGGAATGTTCAAATTTCAAAGTGCCTTACTAGAATTTTTGGCAAAACATCACATCCTTTCACGTCCTTTTGTGCTTGTCCTTCATAAGCATGATTTTTATGGAATCTGGAAGCAAAGTAGGTAGTTTCCGAGATATTTATATGTACTAAATAAAAATTTTTAAACAAACACACTGTTGTTTAAATTATTTGAGCATTGTGAAACTAATTATAATTCTATCAGTTTGTAAATAAAAGTCTTCTTATTGTTCCACTATTTTTGATTTATTTATTTTTTAACGTTTTCGGTACCCACGCTACCATCTTCAGATATCTTTATTTTCAAACTAAAAAAAAAATATATGCATAGCTAGACTACTCGAATATGATAAAATGGGAAGCAAAACAGTGCCCCAATTCCATTAAGGCAATACGTTTATGTACGTTATAAACTATCCGTTAACAAAAGTGATAATCGAATGATAACAATATTAATGATCTGTGTCCAAGAGATGAAACAGTCTACTTTCGATAGGAGGTTCTCCGGTGTTCATTAACTGAAGTAAGTTCTTATGTATAAACAACGATTCCCATGCATCCAGTTTTTGGTTATTTCTTACTGCCTTTATTAGTTTGAAATTTTTTATGTGAATTTCATGGCTGATGTTGTTTAAAATATGGTGAGCTATGCTGGATCGATTGGATTCATTTTTTGTTATGTGTCTGTTGTGTTCTTTCCATCTTTCTTTCACACCTCTCGATGATTGTCCAATATAGGTGAGATCACACGAAGAACATTTTAAAGAGTAAATTCCACTCTTACTAAGTGGATCATCCAGATCTTTGGTTCTGCACAAAATACCTCTAAGTTTATTAGACGACACTGGGATAACTTTTCTGTTAATTTTCTTAAAGATGTTTTTGAATTTACCGGTGTATTTTGGTGACTTTTATTTACAAACTGATAGAATTATATATATGTACATTTTTCGAGAAAAAAAACATCGTCCACGGAAAACGTTATTGGTATTATTTTCGATTTAGATATTCTACCCGGGCTCATTTTAACCCTTGAAATATTTACTTTATTTTGAGATGAAAATATTTAAATACTTTAAGATTGATGCGGTATATTACAACTTCATATTCTCAAGTTTTGAACTAAACTTTCGAAAAGTTTATGTTATTTTATTCTGGGTTTTGTCACCCTTATGAGAAGAGGACTAAATATTATTTGTAAGCAAATCCTCAAGCAATTGAAGCTGAAATATAATAAAGTAATAAATTTTGAAATTCAAAAATTTATTTCCACTCCAATCTTTCCTTTTCACACTTAAAATGTAAAACATTCTTTCACTTATAAAAAACAGCTGAATATTTTAATCTTAAAATTAAAATATGGAAAATAAAGAAAGCACAGAAACTTAAAATACACCACAACAAAAGACTTGCATTCCTCAACAGGTAAAGCGACTATACCTATGTATTCTAATTAAACTGCTTTTCATAAAGACTAAACTGAAACATTATGATGGAAGTCAACAGTAAGATCAAATCTTGTACAAAAGGCGTGAGAAAGTCCTGCTAACCTTAGGGTTGTCATCCTCTTATGGGATTGTATACATACAGGTACCCACATTTCAGGGAAATTTTACAAATCATACTTGTATATGTCATTTCCTTCGAGCAGACATGCTTCCTTTTTAAAGGGCACTTGAAACGTTGTTAGTGGGAAGTTACCAAATGCCTCGGGTCTATAGTCTGACGAAAAGAAGTTTCTCATTATAATATATAATACACGTTTTAAGGTGAACAACCTAACGAGAAGTCATTCTTCTTACAGGGCTCTCTTTGCTCGTTATCCAGTTTTCGTTTTTATTTTGTTACTATTAAGGTAGAAGAAAATGATATGCTAAGCCTAGCCAAAGCGCTGAATAGGCATCAAAGTTCCTCAAACTATGTACTTATGTATACGTATACGTCTAATATTACAAACATATTTAAGTGTAAAATCTTGTTAAGAGTTGTTTTTTTTTCACTTTCAGGCGGAAAATCTCCTTTTAGATTCGAATATGAATATAAAAATTGCTGACTTTGGATTCTCCAACATGTACAAACATGGTGAGCTCCTTGCAACATGGTGTGGATCACCGCCGTATGCTGCACCTGAAGTATTCGAGGGAAAAAAGTATACCGGCCCAGAAATTGATATTTGGGTGAGTAATTTTATCTTTTGATAGAGCTTTTCTGACTGTGTGTAAATGTTAGTATGGATTAAAGTACAGATTGTGAGAATTAATTGAAATGTCATAATTAAGGGCGTAATTAAAAAGCTACGCACATAATGTATAAGCTTTGAAAGAAACACGAATTTATTAGAGCATGTACAACCATGTACAACAACGTGAAACTTCAATTTTATCTTTTGTCGTATTATGTGAACCTGGCAGGTTTAAAAGCTTCCTATTTTTCAGAGTCAGTAACCTATAGAAACCTCATTTTCTCCAACATTAGCAAGCTTTTATATCGAATTTATAACATTATTATGTACACGAAATAATCAGTAACGTTAATTCATTCGCTTAACCTCTATGGGTAAATCAATCCTTCTCATAAAGAATGACAAAAATTATCACCTTCTCAAAGGTTTACATGATAACGCGAACAGGTTGTTTTCGGAGGAGCCAGTATCCTAGAGGATGACTTTGCTTGCCTAAAATCAAATAAATAAACGAAACCATTGTTCAATGCCATGGTACAAATATTAACAAGTATGGCCCGTTCGATTGTCAATGGGTGCATGTTCGTTTCAATTTCAATCCAGCATTTAATTTCTTTTCCCGAAATGATTTACAAGAAGAAACAATGTTTTTATTAAATATTTTAGCGGGTGTTGCTTTTGCAACTTATCACTGCACAATTCAAAACGTCAATATAACACGAAAAACTCAAAACAAACTCGCTGGTGAAAATCTGTTATAAAATAACGTATCAAAGCTATGCTTGATGTCATGATACATAGATTAACAACATATATCCGATTTGAGAGGAACTTGTTGTGTTACAACATTAATTAAAAACAAATCGTCGGTTATACTGCATAACCGCGAGACTTCTAATGGCACTACCGCGTAAGCTAAAGTCAAAGTAAGATTTTCAGCAGACACTAAACTTCTTTTTGTTTTATTATAAGGACAAAGCTATTACGATTGAACTCTAGAATAGGACGAGAAATGTCATATCTTTGGATTTTAGAAATAAATTGATCAAACAAGTTGTAGTTTCTTAGCTATGTTAACATTAACTTCAAAATTGGATTTTACTACTGTGCGATTGCGCGGCTATCAATTGCTACGATTTTGTTCTGAGTTTTTCCTGTTATATTGACTGAAACACGTTTCGAATATATTGAAATATTTAATAAAAACATTAGTTTCTTCTTGTAATTCACTTCGGAGAAAGTAATTATGTGCTGATGCGGAAGCAATGAAGTTTCCAAACAGAAAATATTTTTCACTTTGATTAGAACGATTAAAATTGAGACGAACAAATTTGTGACATTTTTCACCAAATGACGTAAGCCCCCAGTTGACAAATGAATCGCCATATATACCAATAATACCGGGATTGAAATTCCAGAAGACAGAAAAGTGTGAGCAAAAAGCCATCAAAGCAAACGATGATCTGACATAAATACAATCTTTTATATATGTGCATAAATGGTTGGAAATTATATGCTCAATTTCAAAAATTAACTTATAACAAAATCTCATAATTTCTCCCATGATGATACTGAAGGAAATCGGCGAAAAGTAGGTACTTGCCGCATTTTGTGTTAGTTTCATCTTAGTCCATCTCAAATTTTTATACTTAAATCAAGGTTCCATTAGAACATTCCAAATAACGCTGCCTTTCGTTCCTAATGTTACCTCCCGATGTTTATTACACATAACGCCAGTAAGATATAAAATTTCTACTATTTCATACCTCCGAAAAGAGCATAAAAAATGTTCCCGGAACTAATTATATACTTTTTAACTTTTACACAACACGATGATTACCTTTTATATTACGTGACACAAATTTCTTTCTTTTCTTAATTCAATAAGTATACAAGATTACAATATTTAGAGAAATTTAGTGGCATGGGTACAATCACGCATACGACCAAAATAGATTTTGTCTTTATTGGATTACGTATTTAAGAAAAATTTAAAATTTTAGCAAAATGCTGCATTAAAATTTGTAAATAGAGAAAATGTACTGTAGGTAGATTATTCTATAAATCTTTTATCAGTTTCAGGCGTACAATACACGTGGACATTTATAATCGCCACCAATTTATATTTGGTATGGTCTTACTTTTTCTTTTTAAAATTTTGTAAAAGCGGAAAAATTGCGTGGGTTGTAAATACATAGAAAAATGGATTTCATTGTTTATGAAGTTATGATTAATTTATTGAAGATAAGAAAACAGTGGCTTTATGGTCCATGCTGAGATTTTAGCAGATAAAACTTGAAATTCAAAACCTTTAAAAGAAGTGCTCATATGGCCACAGGACACGACATTAGAGCTTTATTTTTCCTATCCCTTTTTGGACTGAGACACCTATGGTCCCCCCAGAAGCCACATCCTGGGTGCGCTACTGATTACATGGAAGCTAATTAACAATAAAAGAACTACGTAGAAATTAAAATGTTTAGTTGAAAGAATTCAATATTTCCAGGGTGATCTGTATCAACGATTAATTAATGCTAGCAGGTCATAGGTAGGGATGGCAAATTTTTTGAACATATCGATATATCGGATTTTTGATATATCAGAATAATATATCGGTATTTGCGATATATCGTCTATAATATATCGATATGTGTATATATCGATATATTATATTACGAAAATTAAAACAGAAATTTCTCCGTGTACTTCTACTTATATTTACAGAGTAATCACGTTTTTTTTCATTTTCTTTCGGATTGCCAAGCTATTATTAGTTATTACACAAATTGTCAAAAATATTGAATATGGATCGCGCAAAATATTTACTTAATACTCTCTCTATTACACAGTCATTGACTATTGGCCAGTGACAGTTCATATGATAATATAAAAAAGTATATATACTATATATAAACAAATATATGTATATAATGAATGCTTAAATAGGATAGTATAAATAACAGTTCTACGTAGTTTATAAAAATCTTACGTTAGTTAGAACCATACTTTGAAATAAAAATCATGGTTTTCGCAGTTATGATTTTGGAATGGCAAAAGCATTTTCTATGTAGTCTCTTTAGATATGGAAACAGTTGTCGCACATACCTACTGACGTACCTACATACATGGAACTTTAAAGATAAGTTATATACAAAACTTTAAGGGAAGCTAAAAGCTTATTACACTCACACCATCGGAATGTTGTAAACTGAAATTATTTTGTAAAAATTGCAATCGCCTGCAGTATGATTTTTCAGTACCACCTATACCAATGATTATTTTGAATAAGAAACTCATTAATTTTGTGAAACATTTATACATTTTACCTTTATTTAATCACAAAACAAATGCAAAAGCAAAGTTTTCATTGTTTTTAATATCCATTATTAAATAAAAATTATAATTCTATAGCTTTTAATTAACAAAATTTGAAAACTTGATAAAATAAGAACATTTTCAATTGAAAGATCTACAAAAATATCCTTAATTTAAGACCAGTATTTCTCTGGTAAGGAATTTAAGAAGAGAAGCTTAGATAATCTTTTTCCAGTAAGCCGATTTCAAGCTTTATTTGCTGTTGCTCCAGCTTTAGAAAATAAACGTTCACAAGGAACTGATGTTGAACCCATGTTTAAATATTTATGGCTTAGTTTATATAAACCAGGAAATATCGTCTGTATTTCATCCCAAGCAATAAAGCAATCTTTGTTTAGGTTATATACAGGCATGCTTAGGTATTGCGTTATTTCATCATTTTTTACTCCATCAGCTCTTATTTCGGGACGAGATCTAGCTTGTGCAACACGTTTGTGATGAGCCCATATATCCAATTCTCCTTCTTCGTTAGTGCAGTTAACATCATTGGAAGAAATATCATCCTCCTCTTTGTTGTTGCCTTGAGATGTAGTAATGCTCGTACGTGGAGATTTTATTACTTTGGCACAAGCCGTGGGATCTCTTAAATGTATATTTTTAAATCTCGGATCTAGGGATGTGGAATGTGCCAAGGCATGACAGTGCTCAATTTGTCGAAATCTTCTATTGAATTCGTGTTGCAACGCAACTAATAAGTTTTTTCCCCGGCAAGCGGAAAGTCCCGGTTTCAAATCCCGGACGAGGCGGTTGTTTTTTCTTCTTGTATTTATAAATTTGATTTAGAATCATTAAAAATAAAAGTTCTTAAAATTCTTATTTCTCCATCATTGACCGATTCTAACAAGTGTAGGTTCGATTCCCGTCCGCGGGAAAAATAAATAAAATTGAATTTACAATTTATTTGTGCGCTTTCATCGTTACTGGTTAATGCCAGCTGAAAGCAAAACGTGGCTTAGTAGGCTAGTTACAAATTTGATAAATGCAAGAGGGAAAATCATCTGTCTCGTTAGCTCAGTGGTAAGAGCAGTCGCCCGGCAAGCGGAAGGTCCCGGTTTCAAATCCCGGACGAGGCGGTTGTTTTTTCTTCTTGTATTTATAAATTTGATTTAGAATCATTAAAAATAAAAGTTCTTAAAATTCTTATTTCTCCATCATTGACCGATTCTAACAAGTGTAGGTTCGATTCCCGTCCGCGGGAAAAATAAATAAAATTGAATTTACAATTTATTTGTGCGCTTTCATCGTTACTGGTTAATGCCAGCTGAAAGCAAAACGTGGCTTAGTAGGCTAGTTACAAATTTGATAAATGCAAGAGGGAAAATCATCTGTCTCGTTAGCTCAGTGGTAAGAGCAGTCGCCCGGCAAGCGGAAGGTCCCGGTTTCAAATCCCGGACGAGGCGGTTGTTTTTTCTTCTTGTATTTATAAATTTGATTTAGAATCATTAAAAATAAAAGTTCTTAAAATTCTTATTTCTCCATCATTGACCGATTCTAACAAGTGTAGGTTCGATTCCCGTCCGCGGGAAAAATAAATAAAATTGAATTTACAATTTATTTGTGCGCTTTCATCGTTACTGGTTAATGCCAGCTGAAAGCAAAACGTGGCTTAGTAGGCTAGTTACAAATTTGATAAATGCAAGAGGGAAAATCATCTGTCTCGTTAGCTCAGTGGTAAGAGCAGTCGCCCGGCAAGCGGAAGGTCCCGGTTTCAAATCCCGGACGAGGCGGTTGTTTTTTCTTCTTGTATTTATAAATTTGATTTAGAATCATTAAAAATAAAAGTTCTTAAAATTCTTATTTCTCCATCATTGACCGATTCTAACAAGTGTAGGTTCGATTCCCGTCCGCGGGAAAAATAAATAAAATTGAATTTACAATTTATTTGTGCGCTTTCATCGTTACTGGTTAATGCCAGCTGAAAGCAAAACGTGGCTTAGTAGGCTAGTTACAAATTTGATAAATGCAAGAGGGAAAATCATCTGTCTCGTTAGCTCAGTGGTAAGAGCAGTCGCCCGGCAAGCGGAAGGTCCCGGTTTCAAATCCCGGACGAGGCGGTTGTTTTTTCTTCTTGTATTTATAAAGTTGATTTAGAATCATTAAAAATAAAAGTTCTTAAAATTCTTATTTCTCCATCATTGACCGATTCTAACAAGTGTAGGTTCGATTCCCGTCCGCGGGAAAAATAAATAAAAAAGTTTTTTCCCATATGGAAGCTTGATTTCATTCGACTGTATTCTTCAGTAATACATGCAACCATTGGTATAACCTTACTCAAAGTCACGTACTTTTCACCACTTATGTCGATGGTTAATTTTTCTAGTGTGTGAAGAATTTTTTTGATTTCTTTAAGCTGTTCTATATCAAGTGCTGAAATCATATTCGGAGCATCAACATTTCTCAAAATAATGTTGCTTATATTAGTAGAAAGCTGTAAGAACCTTTCTACCATGTAATAAGTTGAGTTCCATCTGGTTTTAACGTCTAAAATTACTTTCAATATACATCCTTCAGGCTGACCTTGAGCTCTTTGCTCTTTACGTAGGTCGTCTGATGCCGACACACTACGCTTAAGCCACACTACTATTTTTCGAATCCTGTCCAATAGATCAATTAGTCCTGGTGTATTTTTCACTGAGCTTTCACAAATTAATTTTAATGTATGGGCAAAGCAATGAATATGCTTTTGAGAGCCAAATGTGTCGCAAGCAGCTTTGACAATATTTGCCCCATTATCTGTTACAATTGCTGAAACTTTATCTTTTGGTATTTCCCACCTTAGAAGTACTTCTAGAAGTTCAGCTCCAATGTATGCGGAAGTATGAGATTCCGTTAACTCTACTATACCCAAAGTACCAGATTCCAATAACAATCCAGAAATAAAATGCACCGTTATACCAAGAAAACTTTTTGTCTGACTGTCAGTCCAAATATCTGTTGTTAAAGTCACGCTTTTACAACATTTAATTCTTTCTTTAAAAATATTAGACAGAAATTCATATTTTTTTTCAATTAATTGTTTTATTGTATTTCGGGTGGGTACTTTATACAGTGGAGCTACTTCTTTCATAAGGTTTCTAAATCCTCTTCCATCTACGAAGGCAAAAGGTAAATTGTCAATACAAATCATTTTAACAAGCTCGTTTGTGATTTTCAAGCTTTTTGATCCGCCATCTAAAGACATTAATTATTAATGATAAAGCATTAGTCAATTATAGGTAATAACAATTTTTATACCTGAAAAGGATGTCACAGTTTTCATAGCTTTTACAATATTTGGCTGTTCTTGAATAGGCAATGATTTTTTTCTAGCTGTTGGTCTCTTTTTACTAGCTCCCTTTTCTTCTTCTGAATTATCAATATTTTGGTGCTTCGGACTTTGTCCCTAAAATGTGATAAATTAAGTAAAAAAATAGGCGCCTGAACAAACCTAACGGCAGTAATAAAGGAAAATAAAATTAAGCAACTACAAAAGCTAATGCTAGGGAACGTAGCGTACATTTTGAAGTGGTTGTTGAACTTGTACTTCAGAATTTTTTTCAGTACTTTCATCCTTATGCTTAAAAATATTATTGTGATGTATTTTATTTTCAAATGAACACCCAGATTTGTCGTATTCCCTGCTGTTTTTAATGTTTTATGGCATAAGTTGCAGGTGGACATATAATTACACTTTTTTGTAAAATACTTCCACAATTTACTTCTTGGTGTCATTTCAGATTAGATTAAACAAATACGTGTAAAGCACAAAACTTTTATTTTCTTCCGTTTCAAAATAACTTGATGTCTCCAATAAAGAAATCAAAACTGCTTATGTTGTTATTGGTCAAATATAATAAGTACTCCAGTTTTTCATACACTATGCCACGTGATAGGTTTTCTTATATTTCAAGTTTCCTACATTTCACGGACAACGAGAAAGAAAATAAAGATGATAAAGTAAGAAAAATTAGAAATATATTGTATTACCTAAATAATGAATCTTGTATCGAAAATATAGCTGTGTTCTTTTGGTTCCATGCAGTGCACTGCAGAACACAGCAGATTGCGAATTGAATTTACTTGTAGGGTGATACACTGACATATATATATCAGTGGGTGCATAGAAATAGAAAAGGTTTTGAAAGTATAGAGAAAATGATCAAATTTCCATGACTTGAATCCTTGCAAAATGTCAAAACATAACTGGATAAACTTCGGGGCAAAATTTGACAGGTTTAACGTTTTGTAAGAATTAAAGTCATGGCACCTAGATTATTCTCTCTATGCTTTCAAAAAAATTTCTACTTCTTTGCACTCTACAAATCAATTCAATTCACAATCTCCTGTGTTCTGAAGTGCACTGCACGGAACCAAAAGAACACATCTATTATAAAACATTCATGGATGCACATGCATTCAATTTTGCGGACCAAAAATTAAAAGTAATGAGTAGGCTCACATTAATGAAGCGGATTGACGATCTGCTCATGAAACAAAAGTCAACAGTATCAAAAGTAATTAAAAAGTACAAATATGTTTGTACAACTGCGGACATATGGTCGACAAAACATCAAAGTTTAAAAAGACACTCGGTGGCGCTGGCATGAAAACGTTTTCCGGGCTCTCATAGTTTTGAAAAAATCAATGAGATAATCTCGCTAATTTTTGCCCAGTTTGGGCTAAGCCAGGAACGGAAAATACCTGATTTTGAAAGTGATTTATTTTCGCTTGCTGAGTCGTTGCCGAAACATACCCGATGTGCAAAGCACAGATTAAATTTGCTGCGTTCCTCCGATTTTATCAAAATTATGAAGCATATCTAATGAATTTTTGTGTAAAAGGCATTCAATGTAAGTTTCCCTTTTTATGTACAACCGAGATCGAAAGAAGTGATGTCGAACTTACCAATGAAAATTGTCCTTCAAATACCGATACATTTAACATTACTTCGTTTTCAGGTGAAAAATTGTACACACTTCCCGTATCCTGTCTGAGACTGAAAAAATGCCGACTCAGTCGACACTTGTTGAGTTGTCACAGTGTAAGCAACAGCCTGCAAAAAGGTGCTGTGTTGGTTATAAACATAAAATTAGCAAAGTGACTACCTGTGAGTGCATGCAGACAATGCCAAGTGCCACTGCATTTACCAACTTGCTTTGATATATATGATATGCTATATGTAACTATTTAAATCAAAACAAATGTTTGCGTAATGAAATGATTTGCTTTACAAATTATTCCAAATTATTCGTTGTTCGTTGTCCGCTAACCACAGTAAAAAAATAACTTACCGACTCTGCGCACTTTAAATAAACCAAATGTCAATCAAGTCAAGATCACATGGATGACATGTCTGATGTGCGCAAAAATGCAAATCATCATGGCACGGTACCAACTTACCAATTACCATACTTATACAGGGTAGCTAAAAATGGTACATGAAAAATATTAATTTTTGCAGGGTCTTTCTCTTTGTCTTTGAGGTTGTTGACACCAATAAGTGGGGTATTGTTACTGAAATATTAAAACCAACTACATATACTAGTATTTAGAAATATATATAATACCTGCACAATGTGCCGCAAAAAAACTGCGCCAAGTCGAGGAATTGTCAAAAAAATCCGCTTTTAATAATGTATGTCCATTGTCCAGAAAAATTACCATTTTAAATCGAATGTTTTATGTTTACTTCTTTGCTGCAGACATTAGTCTCAATATCACAATTTGTTAAATATTTATTGCTTTAAGTTTTAACCTACTCTATTGCGGATATCTGTATCCAATTTTATTAATATAAAAAACTAATAACATGATTTTGCATCATATTCATAATTAAATAATGTGTCAATCAAATGCCCATATGGGCCAATGTACACGTTGCAGCGCGTGCTATGCTAAGCTACAACTTTTCGGTAATTAATTAATGGGATGAGATACACTAAGGGGAGGAATTTTCCCTCCCCCGAGTGCCTGTCAGCATTGAAGAAAAATTGACAAAAGTGAAGGATACTGCAATGTGTTCACCCAGGTTATGATATGATCTAAGCTAAGCAGGTGATGCAACATTGCAAATTAAAAAATCAATAGATGCAACTGAATCCAACCATTTGAGCGAAAGTGCGTGTTGCCAAATTAGTTTAATTTATTATGTGTGGGATGGGAATATTACGATATTTTTGGGATATATCGATAAAATATCGATATATCAATCTAGTAAATATCGATATAAAATATCGAAATTTTAGGTAAAAATATCGATATTTTCGATATATCGATATATCATTGCCATCCCTCGTCATAGGAGATGACGAGTAAAGCGAACAATTGTATGGGTACAATGTATCTTTGAACTTGGGAGGAGTGCACAATTTTTCTTGCTTATCTTATTAGTTACCATATAACCCTTGAAATTTACAATCTAGTATGATCTTTTTTGAGAGTTTTTAAATAGATAATCCTTTAAGCTTTCCAACGGTATATAACTTTTACTTTACTTCCTTTCCATTTCGAAGATATCATAGTTAACATAGTCAAAATACCGCAATTTTAACTTAGTTTTTTCATTTATCTGCTATTGTTATAAAACGTAATCATTGTCAACACTAGCTTTCTCCTCAAATGTAAGTTGTATAAAGCCTTTCGCGTATTTTGTATTTTTTTAAGCACATCCAGTGGAAAACGCTGTAAATAACTCTGGATAGGCAGTTGTACTCAAAGTATTCTAAAGGCCTTGGGTAAGAAGCCCAATAACAATTAAAAAACTGGTGTTAATGAGCTTTTTGTCTTAATAAAAATAGTAAATGAATTTGACACAATCGTTGCGACGTTGAGTTTACTCCGGAAAATTAGTAATATAACACGGAAGAAATCAAGTAGCAATAGCGGTTTTACCAGTTTAAATATATTGATCAGTATATTGATTAGAATTGAAGCAAAAACCACAGCTTCCGCTTTCAGATTTCAATAAACATATATACATATATATAAGGTAAGGTAGGGTATAATGACATAGTCTGGTTAAACGACACATTGGCCTTTCCACGAAATCTAAGTGTCCGACGTATTCCTAATAAGATTGGTCGTATTCTTCAGTGTTATTTTGCAGTCGACGACAAGTATAGTAGTGTACAAAACCATCTTGAAGCGAATTAGCGGAGAAAAGAAAAGAAAGTGAATGCTGAAGTATTTTGTTATAGGGATTAGTATTGTGTTTTTTCGGTATTAAGTATGAATTTTATTTAATATGTTATTTTTGCCGGATTGCTCCTATTTTAAAAAGCAATTGATGTGACATTCGTAGATATGTGATGAATAATAATGTTATTATATTTATTTCATTTTACTCTTGGCCATTTGGGTAAAATGACATACCTCGGCTAAGGGCAAATTGACATACTTTGACCAAGGGCAAAATGACATACCTGGTGTCATTTTACTCATAGATTCTAAAAATTATGTTATTTTCAGTGGTTGGGCAATACAAAAGAATAATAATAAGGCATACAAAAGTTTAAAAAAAGCTATATTTTGGTTTATTTTGGCAAATAAACTAAATTTCGTTTGAACCACTATTGCGTTTTATATTGGATATCACAGATAATAATTGAAGTTTGCTAGTGCATTGCATCCTTGCATCATTTCTCCCTCGATGAATAGATCTTCATATTCTTGTCATTTGCGTCTTTGGGGCTTTTCTTTGGCTCTCAGTTCGATGATGTCATAGTTTCCTCCCTCGTTGGTTGTTGTCCTGTGGATTTGGCAAATTTTTGTTTCGTTGGCTTCTATTTTATGGCTGTTGCAGTACGTCAGCCATATCTTTTGACCTTACGCAGTTAGTTGAGTTATTTCCGGAGGGAGTGGGAAGAATTGGAAATAAGAAGGTTGGGTAAATGGGATAGTTTAGTATTGGCAGTTCTTAAGTAGTGTGTTCAGAAGATAATAATTGACCTGAACGAGAGTCTTTATAATTAACTCAACATGGAGAGTTCTTCCCAATAGAAGATTGTCCGACACATTCAACGCGAATTCCGGAGTTCGACAAGTATGACTATGATACTGCCACTTCTGCTTTTGTTCAAAGATAGTAATAATATCCTGGAAAGTAGTATACTTGGTACATTGAACCAAAAAGATACGTAAATCCAACAAATAATTTTGTCGGATATATAATTTTTTTTTTTATCAATTTTCAACCAATGAATGTGTTCATTCTGGTAACGATCAGAGGACGTTAAAAATTGGGCTCAATGAATAGTTCATTAATTCAATAAAACAAGCTAATTGATTCTATGATGGTACAATATCTAGTTTTACCAACGTTTTCATTCATCCAATGCATTATATTTATTAGAGCAGTAAATTTCGTATACGTAGATCCTACGTCTGAGGTTTATTGCTATAATGTACCACGTACATTGATCCATTAAACTTCGTTAAATAATGTGACGTACATGTATACATAGTAGTTTCCTCTCCTACCTTCTCCCCAATATTTCCCCTCATATCCCCTTCTTTTATATTTTATTTTTTTCTCTTAGTATGTACATGTTTTACCCACATTAAAAAATACAATTACTGACTTTATGTGCACAATCTATCTCTTTTGTCTTTATTTCTTAGAATTTACATAGTTTTTTTACACCTTGATTTTTAGTACCTTATCCAAAATTAATTCTTTGAATAGTATGAGGTATGAGGTTCCTGTCAATGTTACTTACCAGTCGGTCGGTAACCGTTTAGAAGTTTATATTCAGACTATTTGCGGAAAACTTCCAAACTTCCGCCATTGATGTTGAATAACATTCTAAATCGATGGCTGGCAGGCCTTTTAGCAATTTTTTAAGTCAAAAGAAACACTTCATATTGGTAGAAGTTTTTGTATAGTTCTACAGAATTAAAGGCAAACAAAACAAATATTAAAACTGCATTAAAATAGATGTAAAATTTCATTTACTTGAATTTTGGCTGCCAAAAACAGACGCACAGTTTTATGACTCCTTTATAGATCTCCTTAAGCTTAATAACGGTATACAGTGGACATATAGCGAGAAAACACTTACAATATTTGATTATTCAACATGAAATAAATACTTTTAAGAAGAAAAGCAGGAACTTTCCTACGATCAATGTAAAAGTTCATGAAAGACGATGAACGATTTCAATAACAGAATCGCCTTTTCGAGACATTAAAAAAAGGAAAAGTTCAGAGAATTAATAAATAATATTTATGAAAGCAACGAAAATATTATTATGAAATCAATAAACGCAGTTTCATAGTATTGATTAAGTTGTTCCTAACAGGTGAGAAAATGTAAATTAAACTTTTATTTTGTTAATTAATGTTTCATTGAATCTATGAAAAATATTTTATTGAACTGCATTTATTGATATTACGGTCGTTTTTATATTCAGTAAAAAACTGCACGTGCTTAGCAATAAGAATTTATGTCTTCCCTCTACAGTGGCGTACTTGTGGCGGATCCCAATTTTTTTTTTAAGTCAATCAAAGTCAAGAGTGGTTATTAACAAGTAAAGTATTGAACATAAATAATAAAAAAATAAAAAAATAAATAAATAGTTTACATAACGATAAAATGTAAGCGATGACCGATAGATGCGCTGTTTCCAATAACAACAATGGCGCTAAAGAAAGTATTAACAGCTGATGTTTGTTTGTACACGTTTTTAGAACGACATTTGTTCTTAGTGTAAAAACGAGTTTTCTAAGGTTGTAAGTGTGGCAACACTTAAAAATAAATTTCCTCTTATGTAATTCACACATTCTTTGTGAAAGTAAGTAGTCTTATAGTAGCCCAGAAATTTATTAAATTAATTCTTTCTTATGTCAAATAAAATATATGATACAAAATCATAGCAACCTTTATTCCACAATTCCTAAACGATTCTAAAGTGGTGACCCCGACAAAGGAATTTTTAAGGCGGTAAGCTCCATCTAGTGGTAAGGTGTCCCTTAACTATTAACTAGAGATGGCCAACCCAGTATCCGATCCACCCGAACCCGATGGCCAGGAAGTCCCATTGCCCGAAGCGATAGCAAGAGTTAGCATACGAGTTCCACCTTTCTGGAAGCAGAACCTTGACCTATGGTTCCTACAACTGGAAGCTCAATTTCACACTAGTGGCATATCCCAAGATGAGACGAAGTATTACACTCTGGTTGGCAATTTGGATGCCAACATCCTTACAGAAGTCCGAGATGTTGTACGGAGGCCGCCAGCAGCTGGAAAATACAAGACGCTAAAAAACCAGCTCCTGGTGGCATACCAGGAGTCCGAGCAGAGGCGCTTACAGAAACTTCTCAGCCAAGTTTCATTGGACGGCAGACGACCAACACAGCTTCTCAATCAAATGAAAGAGGTCGCATCTGATGGCATCAGTCCTGATGTTTTAAGAACCCTATGGCTCCAACGACTTCCCCAGCAGATTCAGGCTATCTTGGCGGTAAATGCTAGCCAACCAACTTAGCAGCAATGGCCGACAAAATATCTGAAACGATATCATCTCCAGATATTTTGTCCGCCTCTACAACATCACCAGAACCTTCCATAAGTGTACTTCAACAGCAAGTATTCGCTCTGGATACCAAAATTGGGCAGCTCAGACGACGAAGTTCATCACGACAACGCAACTCTAGCTGGTATAATAACAGAAGTCATTCACCAGTGGCGCCACGGCAGGCATTCACAAACCAGTCACTTTGCTGGTGTCATCAGAAGTTTGGCGAGGCAGCTAAGCGTTGTCAACAGCCTTGTAAGTACCAGGGAAAATAAATGGCGGGCCGCAATTGACGACTAGCTACCCCGCATCTAACATCAGTCGTCTATATTTCACAGAGAGGTCATCAAACAAAATATTTCTTATTGACACCGCAGCTGAGGAGTGAATCATTCCGCCAACTTTGGAAGAAAAACGAAGACACCATGCAAATCGTATTCTATATGCAGCCAATGGAACGGAGATACCAACGTACGGGCAGCGATTGGTTCAACTTAACCTTGGTTTACGAAGGAACTTCAACTGGCCTTTTATCGTCGCTCGTGTAATCGAGCCCATAATCGGCTCAGACTTCCTGGCGCATTTTAATCTATTAGTCGACGTAAAAAGCAATCGGCTAATAGACAACACAACAAAACTACAAGCAACCGGCTTCAGCGCAACAACTGCTGATAGTGCGCTACATCTAAGCACTATCAACACATTATCACATCCACTGTTGAAGGAATACGAAGACATTATCAGGCCCAGCGCAACAGCTCAAATCAAGCATAGGTAACACACCACATTCAGACAAAGGGACCACCAGTTCATGCCAAGCCAAGACGACTATCACAGCGACAGCTCGAAATTGCAAGAGGGAGTTCCAGTACATGCTCGATCAGGGCATTTGTCGTCCATCAAGCAGCTGTTGGTCCAGCCCTCTCCACATGGTCAGGAAGAACAACGGTGACTGGCGTCCATGTGGGGACTATAGAGGTCTGAATACAGTCACTCTACCAGATCGATACCCTATACCACACATCCAGGATTTTTCCCATCATCTGGAAGGAAAACCGATTTTTAGTACCATTGATCTGACAAGAGCGTACCATCAAATTCCCGTGGAACTCGATGACATCCCAAAGACGGCCATAACGACTCCATTCGGACTCTTTGAGTTCAAGGTGATGACGTTTGGCTTGTGTAATGCCGCACAAACTTTTCAGCGCTTCGTACACGAAGTCACTCGGGGACTTGACTTTGTATTTCCTTATATTGATGACTTTCTTATTGCTTCTAGCACACCTGAAGAGCACCAAAAGCATTTGGAGGAGCTTTTTCGGCGTTTTCGAGAGTATGGAATAACAATAAATCCATCCAAATGCACATTTGAGGCAAGAACTGTCAGTTTTCTGGGTTACCTCATATCTAAAGAGGGAACAAGGCCACTTCCATTAAAAACGAAGGCTATCATCGAGTACAAGAAACCCGAGATGGTACGAGAACTGCGAAGTTCCTGGGAATGATTAACTTTTACAGACGTTTCATACCCGGGGCAGCGAAGATGTAGGCACCTCTTCATAAATGTTATTCTGGCAACAAAAAGAACGACAAAACTCGGATCAACTGGACACCGGAACTGACCAGCAGCTTCGAGCAGTGCAAACAATCACTAGCGAATTCAACTCTTCTGGCCTATCCATCAGCAAGTGCTCCACTAGCTCTTATGGTAGATGCTTCGGACACAGCTTTGGGAGCAGTGGTTCACCAACAAATGTCTGAAGGATGGCAGCCACTGGGATTCTTTTCTCAAAAGCTCTCACAAGCACAAACAAAGTACAGCGCATATGATCGAGAGCTGCTCGGTGCTTATGCGGCGGTAAAATACTTCCAGCATCTGTTGGAAGGCAGGCAATTTATTGTATACACTGACTACAAGCCACTTACTTTTTCTTTTAGCCAAAAACCTGAGAAATCTTCACCTAGACAGCTAAGACATCTAAGCTTCATAGGTCAATTCACGACCTGCATCCAACATATTCCAGGTAGAGACAACATTGTGGCAGATACTCTATCAAGAGTGCTGGCTATTTCTTTGCCATCACCCATCGACTATGATGACGTGGCGAAAGAACAGGAAGAAGATGGAGAGCTTCAGAATCTTCTATCCACTTCGACATCTTTACAACTCAGGAAGATTACGTTTCCTAACTCACCCAGAAAATTATACTGTGATACATCAACAACCAAAGATCGTCCATATATCCCAGCATCACACCGTAAACAGGTTTTTGATGCTATACACAACCTGTCACATCCTGGTGTAAAGAAGACAATGCATCTCCTGACTGAGAGATTCGTCTGGGCAAACATCAGAAGAGACAGCCGCACCTGGACCCAAACTTGTATCAGCTGTCAGAGGAGTAAAATACAGCGACATACAAAAACTCCAGTGGCAGAACTCTCCGTTCCGGAAGGAAGATTTCAGCATGTGCACTTGGACATCGTAGGCCCATTACCCTACTCTAATGGCTTCAACTATGCTCTTGCTTGCATTGATCATTTTACTAGATTGCCCGAGGTTATCCCTATAGCAGGCATTACAGCTGAAACTATTTCAAAAGCTTTCGTATCTGAATGGATTGCTAAATTTGGAGTCCCAAAAGAAATCATCACTGATCAAGGCCGACAGTTTGAGTCGTCCCTCTTTAAGGAATTGGCACAATTACTGGGAATGAAAAGGAATCGATCATCGCCTTACCATCCACAAGCCAATGGCATGATAGAGCGATTTCATCGGACACTTAAAGCTGCTATTCAGTGTCACAACACACAACAGTGGACAGACACACTCCCACTTGTTTTATTGGGTTTGCGAACATCATTGCATGAGGACATCAAAGCATCACCCGCTGAACTGGTCTATGAAAAACTCTAAAGCTTCCTGGAGATTTCTTTTCCACAGAAGAAGTAGAACTTAAATCAGAAGTCTTACAATACTTTCAAGAGTTCATGAGGAATTTGCAACCGCAACAACCACGAAGACATGGTACACACAAGGTTTTCACACATAAAGACCTAGCAACTTGTACCCATGTTTTCATACAAAATGACGCCGTAAAACGCCCGCTACAACAACCATTCGATGGCCCATTTCCAGTACTGTCAAGGACGCAGAAATACTTTGCCGTTAACATTAAAGGTCAGCGTAAGACTATTTCATTGGACCGACTTAAACCAGCTCACCTATTGGACGATCCAGGAGAAAAGGCTCCAATACCCACAACGACTTCAGCAAAGACAACAGCCTCTCCACCGACATTAAAGACAACTAGAACAGGCCGACACGTAGTCATTCCAGCACGATATCGTTGACAGTGGAAGGGAGTACTGTGGCAACACTTAAAAATAAATTTCCTCTTATGTAAATCACACATTCTTTGTGAAAGTAAGTAGTCTTATAGTAGCACAGAAATTAATTAAATTAATTCTTTCTTATGTCAAATAAAATATATGATACAAAATCATAGCAACCTTTATTCCACAATTCCTAAACGATTCTAAATAAGTAATAAAAGCTATAAGAATTATGGAGATCTACCTACTTTAAAATGGATACCAAAAATATAGCAGTTTGTATTAGGTATTACATCCACTCTCGACATTGCAATAATTCTCTTGAAACAAGCGGCCCCCCTTAAAGATAGAGCTAGATTAGAATTTTGGACGCGAGGCTAACGTCGCATTCGACGAGTTGGAAAAAATATGCTGTCAGATTACACGCGTTGACATTTCAGATTCGATTACAATGAACGCGTTTGTTATGAAAAGTATAAATTCGCCTGATTTTTTCATTCGCGAAGGGCGCGTGCGGTGGTAATCTAAAGATGAAGACCCAAAGATAGCGATGCCTGCGTTATATTCGTTGCGTATTGATTGTATTGCGCGGCGATGCCGATTTAATCTTCTAATGAACGCGTCGACAGTTGCATTGACAAAGGTTGACAATTTTGCTAATATCAAAATTTTATATAATATTATTAAATTTTCTAATATATTAGATGTCATGAGTATGGTGTTATAGGACCCGGTATTCCACTTTTTTCAGAAGAAAATCGTATCGTTGTTTAAGCCATTGTTTATTTTCAAAAGATCCGATATTTCGGTCTTTGGTTTAGACCATTTTGAAGGCTAACAAAGAAATTAATGTTCACAAACGTTATTTATCATTTTAATTATAATATAATAAATTTTTGAAAATTAAAGTGAATAAAATGAATAGTTTTGAGGATATTTTGGATTTGGTCTCAATAAATTTTATATGTTATGAAGCACACGAGAGCTTCTTACTACTTGTTTCTGCACGTCGGCTTTGGGTTAGGAACTAATATTTGGTAGAAAGAAATATTTCTGGATTTTTTACAACCACATTTCAATTTCACAAGCTTAAAGAAGGTGATCCAGAATAATTCACAGTTGCAACTAGAATTGATAAAGAAATATTTGATGTATAATAAGGAGCTAAAAAGGAGCACTCGTAGCTTTTTACAATTCTATTATTAGTGCAGATATTTGATTTTGCCCATTATTCAATTCTCGTTTAGATAATAAAGAGTATTATTTAAAAAAAAACACTTAACCGCCGCTAATATTACCAGATTTATGTTTTCAAACAAAACTGAGAAGCGCTACTTTTGTAGCGAAAAGCTTAGAAGTAGCCAACTTTTGTGTTTATTCAGCGCATTTCTCATTTGGTAAAAGCCATATTTTAATTGACCTGTCAACGCATTTGCGCCCGCGTTGTCATCATTGGGTCTTTACACCTTCACACTCCGTATACAACAAGCATACAGTCAATATTACCTGTCAACGCATGCCACGGGTGTTACGTGCTTAAAATTTTCAATCTGACTCCAGCTTTATTAGTTCTAATTTTTACCACCAGGCACCAAATCTTTATGTGGCCATCGCCATGCTGTCCCAAAATATGTGCCACCTGGGGCGCCCCCCCCCCCCCTCTAGTTACGCTACTATGCCGCTGTTATCTAGATTATGCTGATGATGTTTGCTTGTTAGAGCACAGACATCAGATTTGTACCATATTATTCAGAGGCTCGCCATGTAGCCGAATAGCAATCTCAAACTAATGCGAATTAATGGAAACACCGCTTCCCAAACTTATTAATTAAGATCACTCAGTAGAGACTGTTAAATCCCTCTGTTATCACTGTTTATACACATTTTTAAATAAGCCTCTGTATCGAGCTATACAAATTCACTCGAAAAACTGAATATCAGACCAAAGGGTTTGGACGCCGTTAGCCCAAGACAGAATCGATGTCGAAATAACACGAATGAGGTATAATTGGACATTGTTCAGATTTAGACAAACTTTGTAATAACACAAAATATTCCGAAATCATCCGAAGTCTAATATACTCAATTTCAATGAAATTTATAAACTATAATTGAGATTGAAAGTGCAGATTTGATATGCGGAGTGCATATCGTCGCATCAGCTTAGCCTATGTCGAATTACTTCTTTCTTTTAACGACTTTTTGCTCTACATAATGTGTCCGCTAACGACAGAGTTGCTATACCAATACTTTATATGATAGAAGCATTAAAGTGACTTTATGCTCATGGCACCTATACTAAATCCCACACTCATTAGCCTTGAACGTTTTTTATTACTTCCCAGTGGCGCATTTTTTTTTATTACTCTTTCCCTTATGCGGTTATTAAGCTTTAAATGATTTTCTAACCACTTTTAAAAGGAAACGTTTCAAAAATCTAATCTACGGGGAACTGCCGCATGTAAAGTGAACTAACAACGAATTGCCGCGTTGGGAGTACATTTTAATTAAGTACCTACTTAAAATAAATATTGGCAGAAGAGTAGTAAGTAAAGAGCAGTAATATAATATATAAAATTAATAATGTATACCCTAGCGTTTGTAAGTATCTGAAAGGAAATCAAAAGGAACTTTCACTTTCATGATATGAACGTAAATTGCTCATGAAAGCGACATGTGATGATTGACTAAATTTATCGTCACCTAATAGGTAAATTTTTTTAACAAATGACGGAAATTAGCCTGTCTGGATCGATACAGTATGCTTGCATGAATTGATTTCGTTGTGTAACGCCTTATATAAAAAAAACATCGGAGAAGTCATGATATTGACGTAAGCAGTTTTGTTAATATTTCCCAGGCAGGAGTGACGTGTTTCATTTGGTTCTCCTCGGCAAAAGGTTATTTTCGAGTTTTTATTAGATTGTTAAAATTCTATATTCTGTTTAATCGAAAGAACTTAAACATAAAAACTTACAAAGATCTATTCTACCATACAACCAAATAAAAAATATACGGGACTAAATAATATATGGGTCTAATTTTGCTCTTAGTGGTAACATGCTGATACTTTTGCGCCCTTGACATCGCGTAACTGATTTCCGCGAGAGAGTTAGAATCTTGCCTTCTGTTAAATTTCTAATTGCATGCTGACTTAGATTTAAGAATGTAAATATTGGAACTAAGTATTTTGATAAGTAGTCCGAACTGCATTGCCTAAGCCATAGAATCTCGGATGGAATAGCTTGGAAGATCCACAGAATTACTTTAAGAAAGCACGTCTAATGTCTACTCATATCTGTGCGTGTAAAAGTTGAAAAAGATTTCCTACACTCAGTGGCAAACGTATGACATAGATTTTATCCGACAATAATATGGTCACCAAGCAATCACCCAACTTACATTTAATACATATATACATATGTAGTGATGCAATTGAGCGGAATGTTCTCTAAGAACTACAGAACTATGGAACTATAAAATATTTACTATACATATACGTACTACAGATGATGAAGTTATCTCTGATTAATTAGAGTCCAGTAATATCTTTTATCCAAAAATATGTACCAGGACAGTATTCTGCAGTCATCCAAGAATCTCTATCCTCACTACTAAATACAAAGTTCTCTCCTATAAGATGCCTTCATAAAAAGGCATATTCTGAACGAGCATACGTCCAGCTTCAGAGGCAAGGAACTACCAATAGTCATATCTTCATTATACGTGAAGTTAAGCACAAGTGCTGCAGATAAAACATCAGGCTCCATCGCATGCATTTTCGACAGGAATACATATGGATAAAGAACTATTTATTATAGACAGAATATGATCAACCGAAATGTTCTGCCTTTTTACCCTGCCTGAAATCGTATGCTATACTGAACTAATTTTCTACTTTCCTTTGTGACGCATAGTTATAATAATGGTGCTATAAATGAATTCAACTCGCACCCATAAGAGGCTTATGACATAGTACATACAAATACTGGGCAAGCAGAACAAAAACCTGCAATGCCTCGCTCGAATATAAAATCAACGATGCCTCGACCTCGACTTGCTGACGTAACCAAGGGGTAAGCCAACAATGCCTCGTTCCAATATAAAAATCAACGATGTGGGGAAGGCTTCAATTTTTTCCTAGAAATTTACTGGATATTTTGTCTTTAAAATTTGTATGCATTATTGGAGACATCTCCTTCATAGGGTTGCTATACAGGAATTTCATTTTTACTCTTTATTTAGATAATGATTTAGAATGCGTCCTTACATACTACAGAGTCCTCAAATCTTGGGTTCAGGAATTACTTGACAAATTATGACATTTTATCTAATCATCTCTGCTATGTGTCACACTTTAGATCTATTGAATACATACTCACCTAAAATTTTTTTTTCAGCCTGGAACGTCATCTAAATCGATTTTTTTACTTATACTCAGTATTTACCTTAACTCTTTAGAGGTTTACAGATGGAGCATGTACGTGATGTCCAAAGTAGTGAACGAATCAGAATTCTTCCGCGAGTGTAACGTGCACATCGATTTTTATTACATCAAGCAAAATGAAAGGATGACTTTTTGTATGGTTCCACAACTACTTCTTCATGTATTGAAAATTTGTGGTATACGAACCTAAAATTAACAATCAGCTCATAACATGCTAACTTTGGCCTACACTCGATAAAAGCAAAATTGTTATTGTTATATTACTTAAGATTTTCTACATGTAAGTGATAGATTCATTTTTTGATTTCTTGATACGAAATAATTACTTACATACAAGTATTTGGATTTTAAAACTCAATTCAAAATTTGCTTGCGATCTGATCATTGTAAAAGTCCTTTGAACCCAATGGAGATGAATATCTGTTCACCCTTCTACACCTCCTTCTCTATTTAAACTCGAACCATGTGCTGTATACGTGTGCCTCGCTACAAAGGTGGTACATTTAGAAATTATCTACGATATAACTACCGCAGCCGTCATAGCGTCCCTTTGAAGATTTATTTCACGCCGATGAAGATTTACGTGTATTTACACCGATAATGCAACCGATTTTGTGGGAGCTGAAAGGGGTCTACAGGTTAATGATACAATCAATCAATTTTGCATCAAAGAAACTATCCAGTAGCACTTTATTCCTCTGAAATCCACGCATTTCGGAGGTGATTTTTTGGCAAGCCGTGAAACACCACTTATAATGTGTAGTCAAAACATTAAGATTCACCTGTGAACAGCCATTAAAAATATCGTATAAGGAATGGAGGAAATGTTTAGAATTTATGGATACATTGGTCCCTTGGATATTTGATTGAAATGTAACAGCAACATAAATGACATATTGAGAACCTTCAGGTCAGCCAATTTGTATTCCTCAAGACTGAAATCCGACAGGAAATTTTGGATTACATAAGCACTATTTCATATGAAAGCCAATAAGAATCATAATATCCAGCATCAGATCCGACCTATTTTAGATACAACTGAAGCCTTGACAGATGTAGTAGGGAAAGTATTCAAAATCAAAAGTTAACTACTTATAAAGTGCCTCAAATAAAAGCACAAATCCTTATTCTGAATTTACAGATCCCAGACGGTTTAGGTGCAGTTAAACCCGGGCCAGACTTAGTTACGGAATCGATAATATTGCAAATCGGAATATTTATGTTAAGTACATAAAAAATAGCTCAAACGAATATATATGTATATGCAAATATTTTACGTCTCGCAGTCCTTTATAATTAGCTAGTTAGCTACAGCCTTGTGCAAAATACATTCAAGCAAACATTATAATTACATCTGGTAAGGCTTTAGCTACATATATGTAAAACGTTTGGGACCTTGTACTGGTTATTATGATGGTTCATAATGTCTTGCAAATAGTTAGCTAACTGATTCCGATTTCTACTAACTTTGTGTGACCTAATTCTGTCAAATTTTCACCTTAAAACTGTTGAGGAAACAAAATATTTAATTCAGTTAAATTTTTCACCCCAAAATTTTCTGTCGACTTTTAGACCAAAACTTTCCGCGGTTGAAATGCATTCTTGGTTGTAGTCGCTTTCTTCATCCAGGCAACAATGGCGTAACTCAAATAGTTATCGTTCGAACATCTCGAGGGAAGTTTAGAAGAGCTTTATCGAAAACTTGTCCTTTATATTGAAACCAAATCTAGTAGTTTTTATAGCATCTAGATTACGTATATGAACTACGTATGTATGTGATTTTTACAGTTGGTTACGAAATTTGTAAAATGACTTTAGTTTATTATGAAAATAAATAACTCAATCTCAGTATTACATTTTAATGGCTTTTTAATCAATTTTAATAGGAATCTACATATTTGTCATCTTCTTGTCCAAACTTTAATTATAAAATGTTGAATTACGCAAAAGAATTATTCTAATGTTTTTTATGCTTAGATCGAATTCTAATCTTAACAAATCTTCTACTAAATAAAGGATAAAGTTGGTCTGTATTATTACCTAACATGCTACTACCTTATCTATCTTACTAACTGCAATATAGTTTCCAAGACGACAGTAATATCGGATACATTTTATTTATTCATTTAGCAAATAATCCAGCTTATATTGATTTGTTAAATTTGCAGATAATTTTATTTTTTGATCGAGCTTCTTAGATAATGAATTTTGAGTTTTTTTTTTCAGGAAAATACCGATTGTTTGGGTATAAAATATAAGTTTTTGTTGCATTTGCTCAACGTTTCGCGTCCAGGGGCAAGATGTTATAACTTCGAAAGATTCGACGTTCGACAATTTATCGATAGTCGGTATGTTGTAACACTTTCGACAGGCGATAAATGCGATAGAATATCACTGAGTTTTGCTGAGAGTGATATTACAAGCGAAGATTAAAAAATGTATGTAAAATTAAAGAAATTAGATTTAAATGTTAAATTTTTTTTAATCTATTCAATATAAATGATTTTATACATTAATTATATAGATTCTTCAAACTGAAGCTATAAATAACTTGTAAGAATATTTCTTGAATCCAAAAATGAATAAGGCAGTACATTTTGTTAGGCATATCCATAACATAATACCGATGCCACAGATTAGCCGCTGCCTTAAAAATTTTCTTTTGTCCCGGTAATTAATAATTTCTTTGTCATTTTTGTTATCTTCCACAAATAAAGCCACTGCGCCTGAAAAATTCATAAATTCCAATTTTATTATTATTAAAATTTATCAACAACTAGAAAAAGAATCTATAAATCTCGTTTGTGCTAGGGAAAAAAATTCGGAAATAATTTCGAAACAAGCAAAATCGCCTGTCGAACGAAAATCTTATAACATACCACCAGATCGAAATCTTCGCTTCGATGATCGCTTTCGATGCGAAGTTATAACATGTCGCCACAGGCGCGACCCTTCTGCAGGAGGTCTATAGAAAATAAGTTTAATTTATAAGAAGTCTAATTAATAAAACATAGAAATCTTACAAATATCTTTTTGTCTTCTATACGTATAAATGCGTTTAAAAATAATAATAAATAAGCACAATGAAACACAGGTTACAGTAAATGAAAAATACATTACTAATATATTAAATTAGAGACTTAGAACAAAAGACAACTAACGTATTACGAGGACAATATATAAGTAAACAATTATTGACAATTATTATTACTATGTGACTAGTACTACGGTTTTACATTGTTTAGAATACAAACTTTGTTTATTAGGCTCTGTGTCCTGTCTTAAATTTATAACTTTGTTTTTGGTAATGTATATATATGTCTTGCTTCTTTTAATTCGCAAATTCGTGTTTTTTCTACTATTTTCCATGTTAGTTATTTTTGTGTTATCGAAAGAAAATATCGCGGTGCTTGTTTATTAATGTATGCTTTATGTTGTGATTCTGTTTTTAATTTTTGTTATGTCTGTCCAATGAACGTAGTGTTGCAGTTTTCGAATTCAACTTTGTTTTTTCTTGCGTAGGTATCGGATCCTTGGTTTTCGTGTAACTATTTTTGAATTTATTTATTGGCTTAAATGTAATTTTTAAATGGTTATTCTCGGATTTAATAATTTTTCCGATTTTTAAGGATAATGGATATATGAACGGAATTAATGTAAATATAGGGTAAGTATTATTCAATCTTATTGCGCTTTTCACGATGTGCGATGAGTTATAGAAATGGTTGTTCCTTATTGTTTTTATTTTATTATAGGTGTGGATTATATATAATAAGAATTGAATAAGATATCTGTAATGATTTTCGTGTTCTTGTAATATTTCTCTGTTTTATTATAAAGACTTTTTATAAATTAAACTTACCATAGAGCTCGTGAAGAAGGGTCACATCTGGGCCCGAAACGTTGAGCAAATGCAATAAAAACTTATATTTTCAACAAAGTGATCGGCATTTTCCTCAAAAATAAAAGTTTTTCATTGATTTGTTAAGAAAAAAATTCCGGAATAAATTAGAGATCACTTAAAAGTATCAAGTTTCTTATTATTCTTGTATAAATATTAAAATCTAAAGTATTTGAAAATTTGTTATAAGTTTTGTACAATTACTGAAGGGCACATAAAATCCATAATTTGTTCAATTACTCTCGATAAAAAGAATTTTGCTGTGGCTCAAATTTCTACCGGGAAAATTTAAAGAAATAGATTTAAGAATTTCAGAAAAATTTATTAACTTAATGTACTTAGATCCCAGATGAAATACAAGATAAACATAGCTGCCTCCTTTTACCGGGCATATGCTCGTACTATCGCATACATTGTTTTTCGCATTTTTCAGGCCGTTTTATCAATAGGTGTGAAAAAGTGAAATTTTTAAAAACAACTCAATGGTTCCGTGAGGTGCACTTTTATTAATTGCTAACCAATTGTAAGCAATTTTTCAATATAGGTACCTACGTAGATCTGCATACGTAAAAAATCTGTTTTTCTACTTTTCTATCTAGTTTTCTAACTCTTTAGTTAATTCTTATCTATTCCTTGTCATAAACTGTTCTAGGACACTTTATCTTAAGTACATATGTGAAGTCCAAAAATTCCAGCTTAAACCAAGTACAACATTAAATCATACGGGAGATACTAAATAATCATTATTTCACTTGAGATCAGCTAGGAGTGCACCGCTATAAAACAATTTTCGTTGCTTTAAATTTGTCAAAAATAACCCGGCTAAGTTACTTTTAAGTTACGTACTTTGCAATAATATTTTTTTTTAATTTTGCTTTCATGTTAGTGACGTACAATAATATAAAATTTATTATTTCCGGAATTTAAAAAAAAAAATCTAAACACGTGAAGTGCTAAATGTCTAGTTCAGACTAAATGAATGGAAAACAATATTTATTGCATTTTTTCGACTTGCTTTCTATATGTGTGCATGTGGGTTTATTTTTAAATATAATCTTAGGACGCATGTAATCACTAGAACTTTAGTTAAAAAACACAGAATAATCACTTGAATTGCTTGTATTATTTATTCTACAAATAAAGTGATTTTGTTGTTTACCTCAAATTATGCTTGTTAAAAAAACTTATTATGCAGGCAATATATATTTACATTGCAAAAATCATGATGTATTCCTTTTGTTTGTGTGTACCGAGTCATGATAACTCGGGTCTAATTAGCAATCTGAAATAATGGTCACAGCTATTTTATAAAAGTTTGATTTATACATATATTTATATGCATATGTATGTAAGTTAAAAAATGGGTGAAATCCAGCAACACCTTCATAGAGTTGGGGTTGCTATAAGATTTTATGAAAATTTTTAACTTAGGCTATCTGTCGGTATGACTAAGCTTTGATATTGGCGTACAAATAGAAATGTAAGCTTTGATATTGGCGTACAAATAGAAATGTTCAAAATCAAAGGATTACCTACCCTAAAAAAATGGTTTTCGTAGCAATGCAAGGTGAAATTGCTTGCAGCTATTTTATAAAATATTGTATTTGTCAAGCCGAAAATGAACGGCTCGTCAAGAAGATGATATTCAGAAGTTGTCACGTCAACAATTATGATGATTTTTTACAAAATTATTATGTTTGTATTCTATTTTTGTTCATTCTTTGATTTCCTTACCCGAATATACAGTTAGGACTAATCTTAAATAAATCTTACTTGCAGGAAGGAACTAGGTATATTACAAAAACAAATACAGAGCCCTTTCTGTAAATTTCATAATTTCAAAAATATTGTTATGTAATTTGATTATTATTTCGTATCGCCCCTAAAAACATGTCTGGTAATCTCTATGAAAATATTTAAAAAACACATCACGAGTTTGAACAGTATCTGTAGTTATGAAAAAACAAGAATTTATAAATTAAAAATTTCAATTGAACTGGATTGAGAAATATGCAGAAATTTAGAACTTAGGGTTAGAATTGGGAATAATCCAATTTGGAATTAAGAAGTGCCAGAAATTAATTGGGAAAGTTGGAATTTACATACATTTAATTGATATTTATCTAAAATCAAAATTTGTTAAGAAGCAAATTGTGGAGTGTAATTAAGAATGAATATGGAAGTACGTTATTATACATATTTGTATAATGAAACCTAATAAAATTATTATTGGAGCATTGATTGTGTACTTCTTCCCTCCTTATCTTAAACATTATGGCTTATTAGGTATTATTTACTACTGACCAAAAGGGTTTGCCCATAAAGCTAAATTTATAATTGTAACAAAATTGCTGGCAATTAAACAAATTCTCCCCATTTCCTGCCCTGAAGGAGGGGAAAACGAGCTTCATCTGTTCCTTGACGATGGCATACAAACTACATGAGAAGCCCGCCCTGATCATTGTATTACACTATTTTATTATACGAAGCATCATATCGTAGTTTAGGTTGACAGTCATGTATTCTTTTTAAATTTTCCGTAATGTTAACGTGTTCTTATCATCTCTATGCAATACTTACAATAAACCATTTTTTCGTCTAAAAACTGTACTGCCTAATAAGTTTTAAATTTATGTTATCCAACTCCATTCCAGCGAGAAATTTAGACAGCACTCAAAAAATTTTTCTGGGTTTGTAGACAAACCCGAAAAAGCCTAAAAGCAAACTCCATGTGTTTTAGGTTACATCAAGATCCATCTGCGACGTCATATTGGTCATAATCATTTTTACGTACTGTCAATTGATATTTTCATATTTCCCCCTCTATTAAGGGAAGGTTGCCGTCGAGAAGCATGAAAAATGCATGAACAGCTCTGCCAGTTCATCAGAAACAAATATTTTATTTATTATTAAACTAGATGAAATTAGGGGCCTTATCGGTTTTCAATTTAAAAAAAAAACCGCTGAATAACGAAATTTCAGCCCGTTTGGAAAAAAAACATTTTTTTTCTTCAATGGACGAAAAAACTAAAAAACTATTTCTAAATCATTTTTTGACAAATATCGCTTCCTGATGACGCACAAATGGAATGTCCTTTCAATTGCGCAAAGATTCATTTGGAGCGGTTCATCTATTGAAGCTGTAGAGTGCTTCGCGCGCTCAAAGATGTTGTTCCTAAAAAAACGCATTTTAAGTTTAATATTATACAAAATCTTTGACAACTTACTTGAGCTGAAAATTATTGAAATTATGTTAACAAAAATACAATTTTTCATCGCCATGAACGGTAACCCAGCTTTAATCAATCATTTCACTTTTTTTATGCATTTTTCCGTTTATTGAAAACTACGGAGAAATCTATATGGAATTAAGAAAATCAAATAAAATGTTAGGTTAAAGTGGTTGCATTTTAAATAATTTCAGAAAACATATTTTTAAGTTATTTCGCAGTGGATGTGTGCTTAAACAAAGTTTTTTTAATTTAAAATTAACGTCAGTAAAATCTTAATTTTTATTTCTAAAGGCTTAGTACCTATATGTAGTCCTTCTACATTAGACAAATTTCAACTTGAAGTAGATTATTATTTTCTTACCTTTCTTACCTCTCCAATTCGTCTTGCATCTTTTTATTTCTTTGTTGCATTCAATCAGCGTTAATTACAAGCTCCTATTTTCTTGGCATTGTTGAATAGTCTGTTATAAGATTGGTTTTCAGATATTTATTAACTTGTTACAAGGCTTTTCAATAAGTTCTACTTTAAAAACACACTTTTATCATTTTATAGACAACTAGTAGAAGAAGGTGTTCGATTATCACACAGTTTCAAAATTTTCGTACAAAATTTTTAATATTTTACGTACATACCTACATATATGGAAAAAATCTTCAACATAGATATTTGGCACAACGTGCAGAGACATGAAATCGCGGATTTTGAACATCGGCTCATATAAGTTAAGAAAACAACACCCAGAAACTCCACCCAGTCTCGATAGTCAACAATTGTAACTTGTATTGCTTTTTTGTGATAAACTTTTTTCAAATCCTTTTGGGAGTTTCCATTGGCACTACAAAATGTACATAAATGGAAACTACGGGCAGCGGAAAGTGTTTGATTTAAACAGAAAAGTGTCTTGCGAAGTCTTGCTTTCTACACAAAATTGCATTTATGTTGATAGGAAACAAAGAAAAAGAAAACTTATAACACAGAATGAAATGTGTCCTTCCTAAGCTATTTTTCCTAACAGGAAACAAACAGGATTTTCTCTTTCCCGTATATTACTAACTCTTGTCACGTTTCTACATCCTTGACCACATCACAAGTTTTCTGAAATCCCCACTTGGGCAAAAAAGTAAGAAATGTACTTAAAAGAAGTCTTACGGATGAGGTTAGATATTAAAAGAAAGCTTTTCAGAGATGGAGTAATTACAAATACTACTCGGCTTTCCTTCATTTCATTTCTGGAAAATTTTCTCTTCTGACTAAGTCAAAAGAAATTAGGAAAGTGATCGTTAGGAAAAATGTCAAAAATATTATCGTACATTAAAAGTATAACAGTAGTATGCATTAGTACAGTGTGCACATGTATATACGTAACTGTAGAAACTAGGAGGAAATTAACTGAAGAGATAGGTATTGGAAGTAGTCTAGGAAATATAATCAAGCCTGAAAACTTGGGGTTTGACTGTAGTAGAGAAGACATGAATATTTTTGATAGTCTGTTCACTTATTTGGTGTTTGATTATTAGAATGTTCATCATCATGAAGCTTTTGTAATAGAGTATCATTTTCATAAGATCAAAATAATTCTTCGAGATACATGGGAAGAAAGAAGCATCATTACATTTAACTTTATGTTGTTCGGCATCACCTTCTATTTTGAGGAAATTGAGGTTGGGAAAAGTAGTTGATAAATTCCTCTCTTCTTGGTTAAACATACGTATTGTAGCGAAAATTACAACTAATTGCTAATTTCAGACTTCAACCTTACAGATTTTAAATTGATAACAGGAAGTCTTGGTCTACTATATCTTCCATTTGTAGAATTTCCATCGATTGTATCTCTGTGAAACCATGCTCTGATAAAGTTTCACAACATCTTTGTGATTGTTCTATACAAGGTGAAAATGAGCAAAAACGTCCTCCTGATTCCTTTAGAGCTTTAAGTGCATAAGGTACTGCCAAATGTGGGGCAGGAAGATCCAAAAAGACGGCATCTACCTTCCCATTGAGTTCCTCAGTAAAACCGTATTGGCATACATCTCTATGATAACTTGTAACAAAATCGCTATTCCCACAAGATTTGAGTGCTTTCTGAAATTAAAACCAAAACACCACAAAGAATCATTCTTAAATTTAAAATTATAAATTGACCTTACCTAATCAACAATTGCTGTTGCTCGGCTGCTAGGTATCTGTCTTGAAGCCGTCATAACGTCATGCTTCGCTCCAGCTTTGCATCATTGCATTGTCCAAATGCGCTCCTGGGTGCCTTCGCCTGAAAAGAAACAAAAAGACCACAAAGAACCACTTCTACTTTTTAATTGTTATATGCACCTACCTAATTATATCTGCTTCCCTCGATGTAAATAAATAATGCCGAATGAACGTCTGGGCTGGAAGCGGCGCAGCGACACAAAAACTGGAGACACTCGCGAGTTGAGATAATGTGATTTCGTTAGGCAAAACACAACACTTAAATCAGACAAAAACGAGCACTTCAAGCTTGCGAAATCACATTATCTCAAATTACCAGAGATAAACAAACGCGAATTATCTCACTAATAGGGCAAGTACAGACGTCAGTCAGACCGAACATTCCGCGTAAAGACGAAATCGTACTAGAACACAAAATGGGAACGAGGTACGGGCAAGAAATTCTGACCTAAAATTGTCGGCGCCAAGTACGGCGTTGATTGCCACAGACGTAATACAATGATTGTGACATTGTCGTCGTCATTTCTAGATAAATGATTTGAGTTTTGTTTTCTTTGGGATGCCTATAGGGAAATTTTTACATCTTTTTAAGAATAAGTATAAATTGTATTGAAAGCCGATGCGCATTTATGCCAGACTTAAAAGGACGGTGCGCGAAATGGAAGCAAATCTTTGATGACGACATTTTTGTGGCACAGCATTTGCTAGGTTCTAATGTCGTAACATGTATTCGAAAATTATTTGTTGGCGTCGACAGGTGCGTGTCGCACTCGTTTGTATTTCAGCCTTTAATTGCAGCTAGCTCACCAGAAATCACTCTGCAGCGGGATATTGCGATGGTACAGATAAGAGGAAGTGCAGCAACTCGTGCGTGCTGCGTCCAGCTGCGTTTAAACCAGCTGAAGGTACGGTTTTTTAAAGGAATTTATAAATTATTCCCGGTAAGAGTTTATTTTTTTATATATTTTTTACACTTATACCATTGAATTAACCATAAATTGAATTTACTCAAAATATTTTGTTAGATAATAAGCCGAAAGCAGCCTGTGGCAACAATAACTAGAATGGTAACACTCATGACAAATGATAAGCTGCCGTTGCTATGCCAAGTTATTGTTGCTATGCCAGTTGTTGCTATGCCAATATTGTTGCCATGCGCCTTTGACTACCGTTCTTTGGTGCCGTGTGCAAACTCTGGCTATATAAACAGCAGTCTGACTTGGCTCGATCTCTTTTTTAGTTTGGCAGTGCAGTGATCAAGTGGTTCTCGATTCCTAGTGTTATTTCCCAGTGTTCCAATTTTTACTAACAAATCAAATACTTTATTGTGAGTAGCGACTGCAATAAAGATTTTATACTAATCAAACAAGTGCTTTATTTTGGTTAGAGGGTTGAAAATTGAGATTTTTATTCTGGGTACCGACTGGATTAGAGATCTTATTTTTGACAGCGACTAAGATAAAGATTCTTATTGTGGGTATCGACTGCAATAAGAACAAATTACTAACACCAAACTCTTTATTGCGGGTCTCGACTGTAATAAAGATTCTTATTGTGGGTATCGACTGCAATAAGAATAAATTACTAACTCAAAACACTTTATCGCGGGTCTCGACTGTGATAAAGACTCTTTCTGTGGGTAGCGACTGCAGTTAGAATAAATTACGAACACCAAACTCTTTATTACGGGTCTCGACTGTAATAAAGATTCTTATTGTGGGTATCGACTGCAATAAGAATAAATTACTAACTCAAAACACTTTATCGCGGGTCTCGACTGTGATAAAGATTCTTTCTGTGGGTAGCGACTGCAGTTAGAACAAATTACTAACACCAACCTCTTTATTGCGGGTCTCGACTGTAATAAAGATTCTTATTGTGGGTATCGACTGCAATAAGAATAAATTACTAACTAAAAACACTTTATCGCGGGTCTCGACTGTGATAAAGATTCTTTCTGTGGGTAGACTGCAGTTAGAATAAATTACTAACCCCAAACACTTTATCGCGGGTCTCGACTGTGATAAAGATTCTTTCTGTGGGTACCGACTGCAGTCAGAATTACTAACCTCATTTTATTCTGGGTCTCGACTGGAATAAAGAAAATATCCCAATCCTAAAAACCTTAACAGAGAACCAAGTGAATCAGCTGCCAAAACACTGATCAGGTGAGTACCAAGTCAGATACAGTAAAATAAATTTTCTTTTAAAATATTCAGTTACAGTAAGAATAAATAAATTTTCGTTTAACTAAAATAATGTTATTGCTTAAATAACATAAATTAAATATTGCCGTGACACTTTTCAATTGCTAAGAGTTCGGTGAAATTCTTAAAGGAATTTTAAATATCAGAACAAAACTGCTCCCTCGCTTACCGCTCGGCCGGAGCAAATTTTTATCCAAGATAAAGAAACGTTACAATTGGTGTCAAGTGTGGGGTATTAGAAAAATATTTCCTCAAATATTTTGTCCCACTCAAATACTCGTTTCAGTGTTTAAAATTTCTGAATGAATTCTTCGAAGTCTCGCGATTTTAACTAAGCTATTATTTTCGATTTTAAGTTCTTTTTTTCAAAAAAAACGAATTGAAAACTCTACGTAACGATTGAAATTCCTTACGCCTCTGCGAGATCAATCTTTTTCAAGAATTTAATTAACGCTACACTGTTACGGCATTTACGTATAATTGCGGCTTTTTGTGATCTCTTTTGGTATAATTGAGTTGCTCAAAATGGATTCCGAACAGCTGAAGGAGCTGAAGGATGAAATTAAGGCCATGGCAGCAGCTTTGGTGAAAGAGCTTGCTAACGAAATCAAGGTCGAATTACAACAAGAACAAGCTGCGTCCGTTACAGCCATAGAGTCAGGAATCACCGATCAAGTGACTAAACTATCGAAGAAAATGGACGAGTTGGATAAAACTTTAAGTGGGACGGGATTTGTTAACCGAGTTTTTGAAGACTTTTCTTCTCTGGCAAATACGTCTTCCCCTACAGCTACTACTACGTCGACTACAACTTCTGTAACTACAACTTCGGTAGCATCACCTATCTCTTCGAGCGCAGCAATAATTCATTCAATTACACCTGCAGTGTCGATTAGCAGCTCGCTACCCAATTTTTCTGTGTCTTCTCAGGGACACCTGCCGTGGACCTATAGAAACCAAACATTTAATTATCATGTTCAACCTACTTCCAGCTGGAGTCACTGGCCAATTAATGGCCATTTTCCATTGAACCCTGCACGAAATCAGCCTGCGGTCCAATCTGTTGAACAAGCTCCTTTACCAAGAGACTCCGTCGAAAGGCTTTATTCCCTACAACAGCCTAATTCAAATTTGGCGCAGCAGTCTAACACGATTTTTGCTCAGCACCCTAATTCTAACCTTGCTCAGCAATCTAATGCCATGTTTGACCAACAGTTTAACTCAAATTTTACTCAGCGATCTAGTTCGAATTTTTTGCAACAGCCTAATCCCAACTTAGGCGGGCAGCCTGACTTCAACTTCATGCCACCTCCTTCTGCGAATTTTAAACGACAGCCTTCGTTTCCCTCAACTTCAAATACAGGAGCTGTCAGCTCTGGACCAGTCGGGCTAGTTTGCAATCTAAATCCTTTTGACGGGACAGTATCCTGGTCGGATTATAGAATACAATTCGAGATTGTAGCACGAAATAACAACTGGTCAGAGCAAGAGAAAGCTGACGCAATGGCGACACAACTGCGAGGTAATGCTCTATCAGTACTAAGCGTTTTCCCTCCAGGTCATGGCATTCAATACGGAGAGCTAATCGCGTTACTAGAACAGCGCTTTGGAGTCGACTCCTACTCGAGCCAAGTGCAGTTCTGTGGAAGATCGCAAGGTGCGAGGGAAAGTTTTGCAAATTTTGCACTGGAGTTACAGCGACTTGCTACGACTGCATTTCCATCCTGCCCAACAGATGTCGTTGACAGAATGGCAGCGTTACGATTTTTGGAAGGAATTCGGGACGACGAGTTGAGGACTTTGGTCAGAGTTCGAGGACCAAAATCACTGCATGAAGCAGTGAACGCAGCACAAGAACTAGCCACAGGGATTAATGTGGGAAGGAATGTCAGAGTTCATGTCGCGCAAGCCTCAATTAACAAACGCAATTATGGAAGGCGTAGAAAACAGACGAGAAACGTGACAACAGATAGAGAGCAAGAAGTTCGTGGCTCTCTCGGAGAACATACAACTAAGGCACTTACGAGCCCCCCCCAGGCTTTATGATTCATTTACTCCAGCTTCGCATGTGGAGATACCACCTTCCGTTTCTGGCAATCCGGGAAACCCGTCAACATCGACCCTCAGGGGCACCAGTCGATGAAAATTACTTCTGCCCCAGTTCACCGGAACAACGTTGACGACTCTGCGGAATTCCTGGCTATACCCCCATCATCTCAAACCATTTTCGAAATTCTAGACGATGAGCTTTCTAGTGACAAGTACTTGGAACTTATAGAGGACCGAGTTGAAGTGACTATCCAAGCATTAGGTTCATCTGGAAATAGCCTCACAATACGAGGACTACTAAACGAAAAGCCATGCAATTTTATCCTAGACACTGGAGCCACGGTCTCTATTGTTAATCCCACTTTTCTAAGCCTCTCATCACTGACAAAGCTTGAGAAATCGCATGTCGTGATTAGAAGCGTGACGGGAAACAGTATAGATGTCTTAGGTAGATTGAAGGTCGGGCTTCGCTTAGGCAGTTATCGTACCTTTCACACGATGCTAGTCGCTTATATTGAACCCCTCTGCATACTAGGCGTGGATTTCCTAGACCGTAACCACTGCAAGCTAGACTTCGAAAAGAATGTCCTTCAAATAGGAAAAGGAACTATAAGTCTTCATAAACCCGAGTATCCTGAGATAAAAATAAATCTTGCAGAAAGCATATTGCTGGCGGCTCATAGTGAAACCATCATCCCGGTAAACCGAAAGCAAAACGTGGAAGATGGAGCGATTTTATTACTGGACCCTAATCCAAACTTGCCATACGGAATACACGCTGCACGCGTCTTAGTAGAGTCAAAGACACGAAATATCCCGATTCGATTGATTAACCTATCGGCTTCCGACGTTTTTATTCCTCGCGATAGCTTTATCGGATATCTGGAACCGGTCGTTATTGCAAATGCAGTCGCTTCTACGAGCGATGCAGGACTAGACCCTCTTGGTGTCATTCTCAACGGAGTGCCCAAGGGACTGTCTAGCGAAGACAAGCAACAGCTGACCTCCCTTCTAGAGGAATTTCGCGATATTTTTTCCACTGACTCCAGCGACGTGGGCCGAACAGCAATCACGAAACATCACATTGATGTTGGAGACGCGAAGCCCTTCAGAATTCCACCTCGAAGAGTTCCATTGGCAAAACGGGCCGAGGTCGAAGAATTGGTACAGGAAATGGAGAGCAATAACATTATCAGGCCTTCCAACAGTCTCTGGGCGTCCCCTGTAGTTCTTGTAAAGAAGAAAGACGGAAGCACTAGATTTTGCGTAGATTATAGGCGGCTTAACGATATCACCAAGAAAGATTCTTATCCTCTCCCCAGGATGGATGACACGCTCGTTTCTTTCTCCGGATCTACTTGGTTTTCTACCCTAGACCTCCAAAGTGGCTATTGGCAAGTCGAAATGAGTGATCAGGATAGAGAGAAAACGGCATTTGCGACTGGAGCCGGTCTTTGGGAGTTTAATGTAATGCCATTTGGCCTGTGTAACGCTCCCGCAACCTTTGAACGATTAATGGACGGCGTATTTCGTAAACTAGGCACAGAGACTGCCCTTGTATATCTCGATGACATTATCGTTCACGGGCGTGATATAGATGACCATTTGACCAACCTGAGGAAAGTATTTCAGCGGCTGCGTGCGGCAAATTTAAAACTTAGCCCGAAGAAATGTCATCTTCTTCGTCCAGAAGTGAAATATCTAGGACACGTGGTATCTGCGACGGGCTTGCAGACTGATCCAAGTAAGACGGAAACCATTCGAAATTGGCCCGTGCCTAGGACAAAGAAGGAAGTACGAAGCTTCCTGGGACTGGCATCTTACTATAGAAGGTTTGTTCAGGACTTTTCCACCGTCGCTAAACCTCTTTCCGAACTAACAGAGGAGAAAAGAAAATTTCTGTGGGAAAACAAACAACAAGACGCCTTCGAGGAACTGAAGTCTCGCTTAATTTCCCCTCCTATCCTGGCTTTTCCACAAGTAAAAGGAGAATTCGTCTTAGATACAGATGCTAATCAAACAGGGATCGGCGCTGTCCTTAGCCAAGTGCAAGAAGGAAACGAAAAAGTGCTCGAATACTATAGCAAAACGCTCAGCAAACCAGAAGTGAATTATTGCGTTACCAGGAAAGAGCTGTTGGCAGTGGTACGAGCAACTAGTCACTTTCACCATTACTTATTTGGCAGGCCATTTCGAATCCGCACAGATCATGCCTCACTTCGCTGGCTATTAAATTTCAAAGACCCCGACGGACAGCTGGCCAGATGGCTGGAAAGGATACAACAGTACGACTTTGTCATCGAACATCGACCTGGCCGAAAACACTTGAATGCAGATGCTTTGTCACGACGACCGTGCGGAAATTGCACTCACTGTGATCAGAAGGAAAACCGAGAACAGACACAACCAATAGACTTGGTAGCCGTCGAATCAGCAATAGACTTAGCTTCGGAACAAGACCGAGATTCTACTTTACGAATTGTGAAAGCCTGGTTACAGCAGAACCAGAGACCGTCGAGAGAACAGATCGTCTCTGAAAGCCCTACGCTAAAAACTTTTTGGTCAAAATGGGAATCCCTACGACTAGTGGACAATGTGTTACACTTCATGAGGTACGGAGAAGAGGATATTCTTGTAAAAGTCGCCCCAGCGTCACATATCCCCGAAATTCTCCAGTACTTGCATAGCAAACCAGAAGGTGGACACTTTGGAGTAAGAAAAACTGCTGAGAAGATTAAGGAGCGTTGGTACTGGACTACTGTGCAAGCTGACGTCGAAATATGGTGCGCCAAGTGTCTCCTCTGTCACTCCAAAAGAGGCCCTACTAGAAAAACCAGAGGAAACCTTCAAATTTACAACGTAGGAGCTCCCTTCGAAAGAATCGCGATTGACGTACTGGGTCCACTCCCAAAAACTGATAGAGGAAACAAATACGTTGTAGTCGTAATCGATTATTTTACGAAGTGGCCAGAGGCTTTTGCGTCTCCAGATCAAAAGTCCGAAACCATAGCAGACGGACTTATCGAGAACGTACGTACTAGGTTTGGCATGCCTTTCCAACTCCATTCGGACCAAGGCCGAAATTTTGAGTCCGAACTTCTACAAGTAATTTTACAACGCTTGGGCATAGAAACCAGGACAACTGCTCTGCACCCTCAATCAGACGGGATGGTCGAGCGATTTAATCGGACGCTTCTAGATTACCTGTCCAAGTTTGTCAGTACTAGCCAAACGAACTGGGACCAGTTCCTCCCTTTCGCACTTCTGGCATATCGATCCTCCATTCACGAGAGCACCAAATTCACTCCCGCGCGCCTCAACTTTGGTAGAGAATTGAGATTACCTTCGGACCTTTCGTACGGCCCTGCACCTGGCGGATGTAACACAACAATAGATTATGCCGAGAGGCTGACCCAGACCCTTGGAAAAATCCACTCTTTAACCCGGAAGAATCTAACTCTATCGTCCTACCAGATGAAAACCCAATACGACCTTAGAGCGCATCCTCTCCAATTTTCTGAAGACGAACAAGTCTGGATTTACAATCCAAAACGCCGAAAGGGCAAAAGTCCCAAACTGCAACGTGACTGGGAAGGCCTTGGCACTGTATTAGCTAAACTAAACGATGTCCTCTATAAAGTTGAGTTCCCAGGAGGTCGAGTGAGAAAGGTCCTCCACATAGACAGGCTAGCTAAATTTTGTAGCGAAGAGACTCGAGCTAATAACACCTTTAGCGTTGGGGTCGACTCGACCACAGACAACACGAATGCTATTAGCTGTATCGCACCGTGGGTTAAATACTCCAAGCCAGCCGTACCGAATTTTCTGTTAAAATGTGGTTTCGAGATAGGGAAAGGGTTAGGTAAAAACTTGCAGGGTCAAGTCGAACCCATCACAGTGAGTTCTTGTACGTCGCGTTCTGGTTTCGGTTCAAATACCGGAAAATAAAATCCATCTCCCACTAGCACATAATCCATTCCCCCTTTTCCTATTAACAATCTAACCTACCATCCACTTCCGACTAACACACTAATCAACAGCCTTATCCCAAACACCCACACATCCATTACGTGCCATACACCAGCAGTGCAGGAATTGCTCCACCAAATCGTGAATTGATTCATTGAGAAAGGAAACAACTCAGCGGTTTACGAGTGAAGACATGAGATTTCCTGGCTCAAAAGTTGCAATCGTTGCGAATAAAATACTCACTCTACAGAAATTTCCATTGCTCAAAGTCTGAGATAAGCTGTCAGTAAAAATCAAAAAAAATCCCTGTTGTAGTACCCTCGTTATCTTATACAATTAATTTCCTTTATTTTTCTCAATCAAAATACTTAAAGTACTTTTCTTCTCCTTTTTCTTCTTTCTACAAAAATATCATCTCAAAAATTTCATCTGCAAAATTTCAATTTATTCCCCAAACCACAAAATTGCATTCGCTACGTGAACAAAAAAAAGATAAAACCGTAATATCAGTAACTAAATTTCTATCTCGACGAAAAAAATTTCCAACTTCTATACAACGACCGAAATTCCAATCGTCGCACGCGCCCATGTATGTATGTACATACCTCATCAAAGTGCATTCCATTGCATTCTTACTGCACTGAGCCACAAGGGACCGTTAAATTGAAAATAAATTTTCGTCTCTACAAATTTTGTTTCGATTGAAACACATGTACGACCGTTACCGTGATCTCCAAATTTCATGCCTGACGGATAATGAATAGGCAAAAGGACCCGTTAGGGCTCTTTAAATAGCGAGCTCATGGCTTTACCAGCCACAGTCGAATTTGTACTTCGGAAAAAAATTATGGAATCGTCCAACACTACCAGCAACTCGCCGCCAACACCAGGCAAGGCCGTTGAGCGCGGAGCAAAGAAAATGTGGAGCCTGAAGAAACCGCTCAATCAGCTAAAACCGGCAAACCAGATAAAAGGGCTTAGCAGACGGCTTAGCTACCTGCAGTTGGAGGAATTCAAGGCGATAGAGGTACATGAGGCACCCCCAGAACCATCAAACGGGCAGCAATCTGAGGCAGGGCCAGGACCATCTTACCAATGCAAGGTCCATGATCCGGCGGGCAACTTAACCCCAACGTCCAAGATAAAACTCTTGGAAGACATCACCAGGAGACCTGACACCACCAAATCAACCAACGGAAGTGATGACGATATTCAGATAGAAATGCATCCGCATACAGGGACCATAGAGACATTGGTCATTTCGATGAAGGCCTTGCGGAAGTCAAAAAGACGGATATCGGAAATTTATAAATCAAGACGGCATATACCATAATATCCGTTTAACTAAAAGATGGAAACGTCAAAATTTTAAAATAAAAAGAAAAAAATCATAAAAGGAATTATTTATTATTTTCACATTTCACTCCATAATTTGCTTTCCCTAATCAGCACAACACCAACTTTGTTTGAGAGATTCTTGTTTTTTTTTAGGACTCGGTCGGAACTTCGAGTCTGAACAAGGGGGCAATGTAGCGAAAATTACAACTAATTGCTAATTTCAGACTTCAACCTTACAGATTTTAAATTGATAACAGGAAGTCTTGGTCTACTATATCTTCCATTTGTAGAATTTCCATCGATTGTATCTCTGTGAAACCATGCTCTGATAAAGTTTCACAACATCTTTGTGATTGTTCTATACAAGGTGAAAATGAGCAAAAACGTCCTCCTGATTCCTTTAGAGCTTTAAGTGCATAAGGTACTGCCAAATGTGGGGCAGGAAGATCCAAAAAGACGGCATCTACCTTCCCATTGAGTTCCTCAGTAAAACCGTATTGGCATACATCTCTATGATAACTTGTAACAAAATCGCTATTCCCACAAGATTTGAGTGCTTTCTGAAATTAAAACCAAAACACCACAAAGAATCATTCTTAAATTTAAAATTATAGATTGACCTTACCTAATCAACAATTGCTGTTGCTCGGCTGCTAGGTATCTGTCTTGAAGCCGTCATAACGTCATGCATCGCTCCAGCTTTGCATCATTGCATTGTCCAAATGCGCTCCTGGGTGCCTTCGCCTGAAAAGAAACAAAAAGACCACAAAGAACCACTTCTACTTTTTAATTGTTATATGCACCTACCTAATTATATCTGCTTCCCTCGATGTAAATAAATAATGCCGAATGAACGTCTGGGCTGGAAGCGGCGCAGCGACACAAAAACTGGAGACACTCGCGAGTTGAGATAATGTGATTTCGTTAGGCAAAACACAACACTTAAATCAGACAAAAACGAGCACTTCAAGCTTGCGAAATCACATTATCTCAAATTACCAGAGATAAACAAACGCGAATTATCTCACTAATAGGGCAAGTACAGACGTCAGTCAGACCGAACATTCCGCGTAAAGACGAAATCGTACTAGAACACAAAATGGAAACGAGGTACGGGCAAGAAATTCTCATTACACATCACGTTCCGCCATGCGCCCCGAATGTGACCTAAAATTGTCGGCGCCAAGTACGGCGTTGATTGCCACAGACGTAATACAATGATTGTGACATTGTCGTCGTCATTTCTAGATAAATGATTTGAGTTTTGTTTTCTTTGGGATGCCTATAGGGAAATTTTTACATCTTTTTAAGAATAAGTATAAATTGTATTGAAAGCCGATGCGCATTTATGCCAGACTTAAAAGGACGGTGCGCGAAATGGAAGCAAATCTTTGATGACGACATTTTTGTGGCACAGCATTTGCTAGGTTCTAATGTCGTAACATGTATTCGAAAATTATTTGTTGGCGTCGACAGGTGCGTGTCGCACTCGTTTGTATTTCAGCCTTTAATTGCAGCTAGCTCACCAGAAATCACTCTGCAGCGGGATATTGCGATGGTACAGATAAGAGGAAGTGCAGCAACTCGTGCGTGCTGCGTCCAGCTGCGTTTAAACCAGCTGAAGGTACGGTTTTTTAAAGGAATTTATAAATTATTCCCGGTAAGAGTTTATTTTTTTATATATTTTTTACACTTATACCATTGAATTAACCATAAATTGAATTTACTCAAAATATTTTGTTAGATAATAAGCCGAAAGCAGCCTGTGGCAACAATAACTAGAATGGTAACACTCATGACAAATGATAAGCTGCCGTTGCTATGCCAAGTTATTGTTGCTATGCCAGTTGTTGCTATGCCAATATTGTTGCCATGCGCCTTTGACTACCGTTCTTTGGTGCCGTGTGCAAACTCTGGCTATATAAACAGCAGTCTGACTTGGCTCGATCTCTTTTTTAGTTTGGCAGTGCAGTGATCAAGTGGTTCTCGATTCCTAGTGTTATTTCCCAGTGTTCCAATTTTTACTAACAAATCAAATACTTTATTGTGGGTAGCGACTGCAATAAAGATTTTATACTAATCAAACAAGTGCTTTATTTTGGTTAGAGGGTTGAAAATTGAGATTTTTATTCTGGGTACCGACTGGATTAGAGATCTTATTTTTGACAGCGACTAAGATAAAGATTCTTATTGTGGGTATCGACTGCAATAAGAACAAATTACTAACACCAAACTATTTATTGCGGGTCTCGACTGTAATAAAGATTCTTATTGTGGGTATCGGCTGCAATAAGAATAAATTACTAACTCAAAACACTTTATCGCGGGTCTCGACTGTGATAAAGATTCTTTCTGTGGGTAGCGACTGCAGTTAGAATAAATTACTAACACCAAACTCTTTATTACGGGTCTCGACTGTAATAAAGATTCTTATTGTGGGTATCGACTGCAATAAGAATAAATTACTAACTCAAAACACTTTATCGCGGGTCTCGACTGTGATAAAGATTCTTTCTGTGGGTAGCGACTGCAGGTAGAACAAATTACTAACACCAACCTCTTTATTGCGGGTCTCGACTATAATAAAGATTCTTATTGTGGGTATCGACTGCAATAAGAATAAATTACTAACTAAAAACACTTTATCGCGGGTCTCGACTGTGATAAAGATTCTTTCTGTGGGTAGCGACTGCAGTTAGAATAAATTACTAACCCCAAACACTTTATCGCGGGTCTCGACTGTGATAAAGATTCTTTCTGTGGGTACCGACTGCAGTCAGAATTACTAACCTCATTTTATTCTGGGTCTCGACTGGAATAAAGAAAATATCCCAATCCTAAAAACCTTAACAGAGAACCAAGTGAATCAGCTGCCAAAACACTGATCAGGTGAGTACCAAGTCAGATACAGTAAAATAAATTTTCTTTTAAAATATTCAGTTACAGTAAGATTAAATAAATTTTCGTTTAGCTAAAATAATGTTATTGCTTAAATAACATAAATTAAATATTGCCGTGACACTTTTCAATTGCTAAGAGTTCGGTGAAATTCTTAAAGGAATTTTAAATATCAGAACAAAACTGCTCCCTCGTTTACCGCTCGGCCGGAGCAAATTTTTATCCAAGATAAAGAAACGTTACAGTATTATTATTCTTTACTTTATTGACAACAATGAAAATATCTCAAGTGTGCAATCCTAATTAACTATTCATACATAGAACTTTGGGCTTCTTTTGTTTTATGATTTATAGTTGTTCCGAGCATATCGGTAGAAAGCAAATTTTAGTTATAGGAGGTGTGAATTCACCGTTCTGGGTTCTCACATCAACTACACGAACAAGTTTGTCGCTTCCCGGATACGTCTTCGTTATCTTTCCTGAGGCCCATGGAAGCCTTTCATCCTTAAGCAACACCATGTCGCCAATCTTAAAATTATCAGTTTTTTTAACCCATTTTGGGCGTTGCTGAAGTCTGGCTAAATATTCCGTATGCCAGACCTTCCAAAAACCTTGTTTCAGCTTTTGAACATAATTTCATCGATTTAAGGAACTAACTATCAAAAAAAATAAAACCTTATTCTGGTGGTGCTAAAATGGCATCTCCAATTAAAAAATGTCCAGGAGTGAGTACTCCCAAATCATTCACATCATCGTTCACAGGACAAAGCGGTCGTGAGTTTAAGCATGCTTCGATCTGTGATGTAAGAGTATACATTTCCTCAAAGGTAAGAGGAGTGTTACTAACAATACGTTGTAACTGATGCTTCACAGACTTAACCCCAGCTTCCCACAATCCACCAAAATGTGGGAAAGCTGGAGATAGGAAATGCCCTTATTTCTAACAAAATTGGTGGTATCTCGAGTACAGGCATTTTTTAGGTTTTTATGTAGCTTATTTCGATCCCCAACAAAATTAGTACCACAATCAGAGTACATGTTTCGGGCAAGACCGCGACGTGAAACAAAACGCTTAAACTCTGCTAAAAATGGATCAGTAGTGAGATTGCAAACAACTTCAATATGGATCCCCTTTGTACAAAGCCAGACGAATATTCCCAGATACCGCTTATATGTGCGGCAACCTAGCGAACGAGAAATGCTCAAGTGAAAAGCGCCAGCATAATCCGCACCAACATTTGTGAACGGGCGAGAGATATTTACTCTGGGAAATGGTTGAGCGCCCATTAATTAAATGTGTTTAAGTTCGATGAGATTGTTTAAAACATATGATACATTGTTTAATATATTTTTTTACTGCATTGCGGCCATTAACAATCCACAGGAATTTCCTTAAGACTGTGAGAGTAAGCGTTTGTCCTCCTTGGAGTGAAGAGAAATAACTGTCCCTTATAAAGAGTAGAGTTAAGTGACTGTTCGGTGCCAAGATTATTGGGTGTCGCTCATTATATGGGATTGAAGCATTTTGGAGACGACTTCATACGCGCATAAGACCGACAGCATCGAGAAAAGGTTTAAAGATAATAATTTACTTGATTTGGGCACGGAATTATTATTAGAAAGACAGCTTAGCTCTTTTGGCGCTTATTCATGTGTAATCCAAAATTGTCGTGCCGAGCTTAATTCCGCGGTAGTTATCCAGGAAATACCCATTAATTTCTTACTCTTGTCATAGGTGTCGCGTGTGATTAGGAATCTATTAATTTTGCCATCAGCTGTTTTTCCCTTTTTCTTGCACATAGCTGAAAATCGATTGCAAAGTATACAGTGACTCTAAGAAGACGAGATAGTGAAGTTCTAATATTTTTCTCGAGTCCAGGTCTGGATTAAGAGTGAGAAAATTCCTGGTGGATTTAAGCTCTAATGTAACAGTATATCAGGTTCAAGCTCACTAGGAAGTACGAAACGAGAGGGCCACGTTGAGGGTGTTGGGGAGAGCCAAATAGGACCGTGCCACCAAAGATGAAATTCCATTCAATTTCCATTTCTAATACCACGACTGGCAATATCAGCAGGGTTATCCTTCGATTTAACATGTCGCCAGTGCGCTATTTTCAAGTTAGTTATTATCTTAGAAATTCGGTTACCAACAAACGATTTTAAATTCTTCGGATGTCGAGCTATCCACGATAGAACAATTGTTGACTCTGTAAAGTTCTTTTACTTTACGTTGAGACCTTAAGACAAGGTTCTTGTACCTTGACTTAAGTGATGGGTATGAGCGGTACTTGAACCACCACACCAAATCTGAAGGCTAGAAAATTAGTAAATCTGCTTTAAAAGAAACTAACTGCTTCACGCTTGCAAACAGACTAGAATTTATTTTGATCTAACAAATCTATTTAAATACAATAAAACAAACACACAAGAATTAAGTATCCAAAATTACAGATAAGACGCGCAATTTGCAATTTGGTTCTCACGAAAGCTTTCGCATGCAGTAGCATTGCAGTATATAAGGTGCGGTGTCAACTTGCGTCTGCTATTTTATGATTAATTTTGCTTACTGTGCGGAAAACTTTCGTGAGAATTACAGAACATTAATTTTTTGTGGGAAATTAAACTTGAATCTTATGGTTTTATTTTCTGAAAGTTAATGGAATGCGTGAACCTTAACATCCCCCCCCCCCCGTTGACCTCGTTCAACTCTCCTGGTCGATGTTGATGACAAAGTCTTGATTAACTTGCCGAGGCCGAGGCTTGGGTTTCGGATTGTTGCAAGGAGAATTACAGCCATCTCTCCGGAATTTGTACATTAACCAGGCAATAATAATGAAGACCAAAGCTAGTCCAATGTAGCCGACAGCCAAAGTATGCATCGTATGGGTAGAAATATCATATGGCAAATCGAAGCTCTGCGTTTTAATTCGAGTTTGCAGCTCTTGTAGTTCCCTTAATTGAGGATGATAACGATACTTTTCTTGAATAAGGGATGTCAATTGCTCTGGAGTTGTAGTATTGAGAATATCTCCTAATTTAGTGTAGGATAATCTTGAATTACTGGAGTAGATGTGGTGGCCCTGGAGAGTAACGAATTCATGTTTAATGATGCATCCAGGCTGAATTTTCAATAGGCCGGAACCGTTCAGAAGTGTTGATACAGTTTCATTTTCACAAACAGCGTTGATGAGGGTGTTCTCTTTGAGGGCGTAAATCCATTGACTTGTGTGAGATAGTTGAATCCATATTGGGTGATTTTCTATTGTGATCAGGTGACATGCTCCTGGATTGGAGATTCCATTTAGGAGGTCCGATTCGCACGACCAGACATTTGCCTTCCATGATACACTGGATGGAGTTGTTTACATAGGTATAAATATTTCTCTGTATGTTTGCATGACGCCAACTTCTGATCTGTCAAAGGATAGTGTTGGTCCCGGTGTGAGGTAATCGCCAAATGCGAAGCGCAGGAATGAATGGCTATAAAAGCGTCATTAATGTACAGTGTCACCGGTAATATTCTGAAGAGATTAAATTGTTCGATGTTGATGAGCGGCACATTTTGTTTGAATATGACATATTTGTTAATCGCTTGCCCTTCTACAGTTATCATTTTGTACAGTTGCAGAATATTCTCTTGATTCGCGGGCAACCTCAAATTCTGAGGTAGGTGAGTTTGTATGCGCAGTGTTTCTTCCTTCAGTTGTGATGGTGAAAGCAGCTGTGGAGGAATTTGACAATAATGGAAGTCGGTCAAGACATCCACAATTGTCGAGTGAATCCTTTGCAAGTTGTTAGAAATCAGAGTCATTTGAATAGCCAATGACGAAAACAACCGTAGTATTCTGCACTGATAAGCTTCCTCCCCAGTGTCGTTGATGCGACATGAAATCTTTGGTCCGTAGCCTTCTGATCTCGTTTAATTATATTGATTGTCGAATCAATAATGGAAGTTTGATTCTTGATCAACAACATCAGATGGTTTTCATTTCCCTTTATGGCATCGATAGTCTTACCCATGTCTTCTGCGTATTGAGAGTCGAGCACTCCGAATAGTGAATTGGCGACATTTCCGACTATATTTAAAACACCTCTTCTCTTTCGGTTGGTTGAATCTTGTATTGGTAGTAAATCGTTGTCGTTTCGTAACTCTTCAAGCGCATGTTGAAATTGAGTAGTTACGGAGCTACATGAAACCTTCTGCCTTATTTGATTGCAAAGATGTTCAAACGTCCTGGTGCCATTCTCAAAGGCGTTAAATTCTGTCCAGCATGGCTCCAGATCATAATAAGCTACTAAATTCCATTCGGTGTATACTAACTTCGTAGTTCCCAACTGCTCAAAATGTATGCCCGGTAGTGTATCGAATTTGGCTACTTCCACTAGGCTACCTCTAATAGCGGCTGCGAGTAGGCAAACCAACCATGCCGATACTATTAAAGATCCGAGAGATGTACGTGCCTTTTTCCTTGGAACAGTTGTGGAATGATCGTGTGAGTTGCCTGTTGATTGAATAACATAGTTCGCCTCATTGCTTGGGGGAATGTTATGACTCTCCTCAATCTTATGGGTTTCCTGACTCTCTTGATCTATAGGCCCTTCATGGCAGTGTTCTGCTTCGGTTGACAAGGGTGATAATCTGTGGATAGGCCTTCGTAAAACACCTGAAGCAGTACGTACATCAGCCACTCTAGCACAACCATCTGTTCCCTTTTGAATCAGTAGTATGCGTCCTAACGGCCATTTCATTACAGGAGTGTTGTCTTCCTTTATGACGACAATTGTGCCTGGCTCTACGTTTTCGCAACGATTCTTCCACTTGAAACGATGCTGAAGCTCGTTTAAATATTCATGGGAACAGTGACGCCAGAATTCTTGTTTGAGGTGGGGCACTAATTTCCATCGAGTTAAAAGGCTTGCTTTGCACGGCTTCGACATGGAATCAACGGAGCAGCCAATGGCTCACCTATAAGAAAATGGCCGGGAGTTAACGCTGTCAGATCATTGGGATCCGTTGTCCAGTTGATTTCGTGCTCCAACAAAATTGGTGGCGTTGTCGCAATATAGATTTTTGCAATTCCCTCTCCGCCCAGTGAAACGTTTAAGGGCAGCTATGAAGGCCTCTGTGGTCAGGTCTCCGACAACCTCGAAGTGCACTACCTTCGTGGCGAAACAGAAAAAAATTGCTATATAGGCCTTTTGCGGTTTTTTACCTCTAATTCGGTAATGTATGTAAACCGGGCCACAGAAGTCAACGCCTGAGTTAACAAACGGTCGAGCAGGCTGGATCCGATTGGGTGGCAAGTTTCCCATCATCTGTGATAGGAATTTAGGCTTTGCATTAGTGCAACGTATACAATGTTGAACTACAGATATAGTCAGGGTCTTGCCCTTAATTGGCCAAAGGCGTTGTCTTATAGTAGCCAGTAGCATTTGTGGCGCGCAGTGAAGGTTCTCCTTATGCAGGTCCATCACTAATAGTTTTGTCCACTGGTGAGAATAAGGAAGAAGCATGGGATGTTTGTCGTCGTAAGAAAGACTTGATGCCTCCAATCGCCCGCCTACACGAATTATCCCAATTTCATGCACAAACGGTGAGAGGCTGCTAATTGGGCTCTTTTTATTGACTTCCTTCTGACGTTCAAGTTCACGAAACTCGTCTTTAAAGTTGGATTGCTGCAATCATTTTAAAAGAACTTTAAGTGCAGCATCAAGTTCCTTAGACGTAAGAGCTATCCCCTCTGATGGTGCGGTGCGGTTCTGGGCCTTTAATTTGGTGCGATTGAAAAACCTTAAAGCATAGGCAGTAATCCTCTGTAATCGTCTAAAGCAGTTTCCGTGCTCGATTTCGTGTAGTGGGTTAGATAAGAATAAATCATTATCCTTGGAACCGGTGACAATGGCTGATGCTGCCGCACGTTTTCTTTCCACGTCACATGAAATTTGAAGTTCCTTTCTCCAGGCAGGAGGCCATAGTGACTCTTCTCCATGCAAGTAGGGAGGTCCATAGAACCAGAGGTTATGTGTCTTCAGTTTGTCTGGTGTGGTACCTAGTGATAAGACGTCGGCTCGATTTTCCCTCGAGCTGACATGGCGCCATTGCTGAGCAGTTGTCAGTCTTTGAATTTCGGCAAATGCGATTGGCGACAAAGGTGTGAAAGGATGAAGATGATGAATTAATCCATGTCAATGCCACTTCGGAATCAGTCCAGAGGTAAGTAACCGTATCCTCGCATTCTAAAATGCGCTTCGCACGGTTGACAAGTTCGGAAGCCAATTTTGCGGCACAAAGCTCGGGCCTTGGTAAGGACACCTTCTTAACTGGTGCCACGGCGCATAACAATCTGACAATGATTCTTCCATTAGTAATGATCGATCTGACATATATAGCAGCACCATATGCCTTTTCGGAAGCATCTGCAAAGGCATGGAGCTGTGTTGTTCTTGCAATTTCATTCGCAAAGACGTGCCTGGGAAACTGTATCTCCTCTATGTTTCTTAGCCCTTCCTGAAATTTGATCCACCTTGTGTGCAGTTCCAATGGCAGGGCCGCGTCTCAATCCAATTTTAACTGCCAAAGCTATTGAAGGAAGATCTTCGCGGTGACGATGACAGGTGACATCACACCCAGAGGATCAAATAGTCTTGCTATGTGAGACGCAACACTTCGCTTTGAAATTTTGTTCAATGCAACGCAGTTTTTCTTCCTTTTCTTGTGCGAAGTCTAGTTGTATTGCTCGATCCTCTGAGGGTATGCCTTGTAACAGGCGCGGATGATTTGAACACCATTTCCTTAGCTTGAATCCTCCTTCTTTTAACAGGGATATAAGCTGAGATTGTGTTTGGATAGCCTCAGATAGACTAGTACTGCCAGTCATTGCGTCGTCGACGTAAAAATTTTGTAGAATGGACGCTGATCCGAAAGGATGTCTCTGAGCCCCACTATGAGCTAAACGTTGTAGGCACTTGGTAGCCAAATATGGGGCTGGTGCTGTTCCATAAGTGATCGTACGCAGTTGATAGCATTTTAGTGGCTCATTTGGATCGCTCCTCCAGAGAATCAGCTGATACTTTCGATCCTCTTCTTGAATTAGCACTTGCCGGTACATTTTCTCAATGTCCGCGGGGAAGACGAATCGTGGCATCCGAAACCGTAGTAAAATTGAGAAGAGATCGTCTTGCAAACTAGGGCCAGCATGCAATACATCATTTAGTGAGAAGTTGGATGAACTCTTCGCAGAGGCATCAAAGACCACTCTAAGCTTTGTGGTGCTGCTGTCGGGTCCGTAAATACTGCGGTGTGGTAAGAAGTAGTACGGTGGTGTTATTGCCTCAAAACTAACTTCCTCCATGTGACCTAATCGGCTATATTCCTCCATAAAATTTACGTATTGCTGTCTTAATTCGCTGTGTTTGGATAATTTTCTCTCTAATGACATGAACCTGCGTAGAGCTAAGTTTCTGGAGTCACCTAACCTCGAAGCATCATCAGCGAATGGCAATCTTACTATAAATCGCCCACTAGGGTCCTGCTGCATCGTTTGATTATAATAAGCTTCACAATGACTCTCTGCTGGTGTCATCTGAACATTAACTTCTTCAACCTCCTCTAGTCGCCGAAACTTCTCAATAGCTTGGTCTAGCGCTTGGTCTTCAGTGCATATTCCGCATGTCGTTGTGGTAGAGGAAGTTCGTCCTATTTTTCCCGCAATAATCCAACCGAGCAGTGTATTCTGCATTGTTGGAAGATCTTCTGCCAATTTAATTTGGCCTATTGATAGGAGCTGATGATAAAATTCAGCCCCAAGCAATAGATCAATGTTGTCTGGGCGGTTAAAGTTGGGATCTGCTAGAGGGATGTTCAGTGGTATGCTCCACGGAGAAATGTCCAATACTCGAGCTGGTTGAGGCGAGATTATGTTTGGAAGAACAAATGCTTCTACTCTCGCAGAATAGCCATTCAATCTGGATTGAAGCAATACATTTATCCTTTGTTGGGTTCTTTGTCTTCCTTGGCCGATGCCTTCTATATGTACAGTGCCAGCTGTTGTAGTAAGACCCAGCTTCTTCACAATGCGCTGACTGATGATGTTGATCTGAGAACCCGAGTCTAAAATTGCTCGACATTCTAAAATAGTGCCATTTTGACCTGTTAATTTAACCCTTGCTGTACTTAGCAGTACATAGCTTCGCTGCAGGGTATTATTTACAACTGTACCTGTGGTGGACGGTACACTTTGGGTACCACTGGTTACCAATGAATGTGTCAGGTGAGCTGAGCGTAACGAAGCTTAAAATTCTCTTGATGTAGAGGAAATTGAGTTGGATGGCGAATTTAGTCGTTCTTATTCCTTGAGGCGTACCAGTGTATTATGTTTTTTGGTACAGCTCGTGCAAGGTCGTAGATGGCATTGGGCTGCACCATGTCCCGATCTCATACAATTAATACACAATTTGTGATTTCTTAGCAGATTTAAACGGCTTGACGGGCTCATTTTCAAAAATGTTGTGCATTGAAATAGCTGATGGCTTCCCTTGCATGGCACACATGATGGTGTTGTAATGGCAACAGAAGTCATTGGTCTTGCGGTTGGTCTTCTCTGATGGTCGTCTATAAATGACTTGCCTTTGGTGCCCAGAGCTCCGAGAGACTGGAATCGATCCTCCAAAAATGCCAAGAAGTCCTTGATAGTCTGAAGATGTTTGGGGTCTGAAAACCATTGTTCGTAAAAAGTGTGAGTAGTCTTTTCCAGTTTCTTCATGAGGATATGAAGAAGCATCGGATCCCAGTTTTTAGTGGACACTCTCATATTTTCTAGAGCTAGTAAGCATTCTTGCGTAGTATCATGTAACGACTTGATTGCAAAACTTGGTGTGTTGTCAGAAACATGACTTGGTTGTCCCAATATTTTATTGAGTATAGCAGTAACTAATACTCTTGTATTGTTGTACCTATCTTCTAGCATTTCCCAACCTGTTAGGTAGTTCTCTTCTGTGAGTGAGAGCTGTCTGATGAGTTTTTCTGCCTCGCCTACCAATTTTGTCTTCAAATAACATATCTTTTGGCTATTCGAAAGTGGCTGGTTATGAACCATTTGATTGAAGAGGTCATAAAATAGTCGCCATCGAAGCGAGGTAGAGTAATTTTTGGGAGCTTTAAGGCTTGGTGCATGCCTTGATGGATGGCATGCGTTTCAATTGGTATTGACAATCCGTCAATCTTAATCGACAATTGCTCTAGAGTTTGCTGTACTCTTTCCTCTAAATTTGTGTATTTGGCTGTATTGTATCCCCACTTGCCTCGATCTTCAGTTAATTCCCATATGGTATAGGATTGTTCTTCGATCTGGGACCACTATCTGCTAATAATATCGCTTTTCAGCTTCAAATACTGTTTAGTATTTGTTTCGTTGAGTTCAATGCCTTCAAGCATGCGACCCAGGGACTGCATCATGCCCCCCTGTCGGCGTAATATTCTGGTCATCTCTGTAGTGGACGTCAAATATGATTTAGGAATGGCCCCCTTTTTGCCTTGATCTTTGGCAACCCTTTCATGAATTTTCTCTGGTGAGACTTGCGCTGTGGCGCCATTTTGATCGTCATTATCGACCTGTATTTCAGGGCCTGCCATCTCATGAAAGTGTTTGTGGTACTGGTAATATAATGCGATAACCTCTTGGTAGTACTCCTGACTGAAATATGGATGATCGAGTGGTGGATCATCAAGTTCTCTGATTTTATTGTCAGTTGCCTCACAGGCACTCCATGCCTGCTCTAGTTCGCCAAGTCTACATTGATAATAGCTTGCTGTTTTCCTCTCATATAGATCCTTTTTATAATTTCGGATAAGATCCTCGATAGCCTTTCCGGGCACGGTTTGCTTCTTACTTAGTTCATCCATCATTTGAAATTGTGGATATTGCTGAATGATGATATTATGAACGAGATTTAAGTGTTTCACCTAAATCAAGTCGATGCTGTGATAATATGAATGAGATTTAAGTGTTTCACTTAAATCACGTCGGGGTCACTAGAAATGTAAAGTTCTTTTACTTTACGTTGAGACCTTAAGACAAGGTTCTTGTACCTTGACTTAAGTGATGGGTATGAGCGGTACTTGAACCACCACACCAAATCTGAAAACTAGAAAATTAGTAAATCTGCTTTAAAAGAAACTAACTGCTTCACGCTTGCAAACAGACTAGAATTTATTTTGATCTAACCAATCTATTTAAATACAATAAAACAAACACACAAGAATTAAGTATCCAAAATTACAGATAAGACGCGCAACTTGCAATTTGGTTCTCACGAAAGCCTTCGCACGCAGTAGCATTGCAGTATGTATGTATGCACATCACAGGTGCGGTGTCAACTTGCGTCTGCTATTTTATGATTAATTTTGCTTACTGTGCGGAAAAATTTCGTGAGAATTACAGAACATTAATTTTTTGTGGGAAATTAAACTTGAATCTTATTGTTTTATTTTCTGGAAGTTAATGGAATGCGTGAACCTTAACAGACTCTGTCCTCGCAAAAATAGTGAGGTTATCTGACGGAACCGAAGACTGAAACTTCTTTATTAGCCTAGAAAGCAAAACCGCACCACAGAGCTCTAATTGTGGGAGGCTTATTGATTTTAGAGGTGCAACCTTTGTTTTAGCACTAATTAAAAAAACTGAAATAATACCATTTACTTCACAGCGAAGGTATAACGCCGCACCGGATGCACTCTCGGAGGCATCGCAAAATCCATGGATCTGAATGATGCAGTGAGTTTCTGTGCCTAAAAATCGGGAATGGAAATATCATTTATTTGAGAGAACACCCGTAAGTAATTGGACCACCCTTCTTAGAGATCTTTCGGAATATGTTCATCCCAATCTATTCCTCTTCGCCACAAAGATTGAAGGAAGATCTTAGACATTATCGTGATGGGAGCTCCCATTGGGTAATAGCAGATAATACCTTTCTCTTTGTATATGGGGGTACATCTGCGCTTATGTTAATATTATAATAAAATGAATTATCAGCAGGTTTCCACATTATGCTTAAAGCTTTAACTGTCTTGTCCTTATATAATTGTACGGATTGTGAAACTAAACGTCTTGCCTCTGGAATAGTTTGTAAAATATTACTGTCATTCGCTGCCCACTTCTGCAATTCAAATTTACCAGTTCTTAAAATGTTGTCAATTTCCATTCGGACATCAATAGCTTCCTGTACCGTGTTACCCCAAATAAAAAGTCCTTTACATAGAGCTCTTTTGATAGAATACTAAATCCTATAGGGAATCGATGAGTTTCCTTTTCAGCAACTTGCTGCAACGTCCGGATAGCAAGAAACGGGGCACTTCGAACCCCAAAAGTTACCGTTAATAATCGGAAATCCTCTACAGATTCAGTTGACGGATGTCGCCAGATTATTCTTTGATAGTCACGATCATTGGGGTGAATATTTATTTGCCGATACATTCGTGCTATGTCGACTGTGAAAACAAATGTCTTTTGACGCCATTCAAAAAGAAGAAGTGATAAGTCTCGTTGGAGAGCAGGCCCTGGGAATAATAGATCGTTATGGGAAGATGTGATTCCAGATCGACTAATGCACTCAGAATATAAGGTTCACCTAAACGGCAGAATGCTCTAACAAAGATTGTAGCGAGTAAAACATCTTTATACGAGGAAAGTATGATTTTACTTCATGAAATGAATCGGAACTTGACGGAGATGAGCTCTCAGAAGCTATGGGGGAATTAGCCTCAATACTTGTGGGAGGTTAGATGATTGACACTGTGCGAGAATTTACCTGATGAGTGTCCCTTTGAGGGTTGACTACATGGAGCAATGTGTTACGTTTTTTCTGGCAAAATCGACCAGATTGATTGCTGGAAAAAATTTTGACTGCATGACTATGAACCAAACAATTGTAGTACAAGGCGTTTAGAGATACTATCTGTGATATCTCCTGTGGAGACATTTGCCCAAATTTAAAACAATTTTTGAGGATATGCGAACCCTTGCATGCTGCACTTTTAAATCTGCTTACATGATAAGCGTGTGTTTTATTTGCCTGGGGGCGTGAGAGAAATCTTTGAGATCTGTGCGTGGAAATTGTGGTAATTCCGAGATATGCACTGGTTTGATCCTACATCTACCTGGTTTCAATGGGTAATCTGGCAACATAATAAAGTCTATAATAGGATCCCCGCCTTTCGTGTTTACCTCCAAGTTTTTAGGGGAGCTAAATGCTCATTTTTGAAATTGAGGAATTTTCAAATTTGGGAGCTATTCTCGGAGCTTATATAAAGTTGAGAAAGGATAACCTTCAAATTATTGTTCACCAGCTCTCGATTATTCTGAAAACGTTTGCATAGCATATCCCATGCTATGACATAATTATCTTCAGTTATGTTTAAGTGGCGTACCATTTGTTCGGCCCTACCAAACACGACTTTAAGTTGTGCATTTGCTGTACTACAGGTACATGCGTATTCTGATAAACTTTGGATTTAAATAGATCGTAAAAGGAATGTCATAAATTATAATCGCCTGAGAAGCTTGGAATGGATATTCACGGTAAGTTAGGTTCGTTCCGATTTGAGTCTGGCATTCAGCCATTTAAAAAGCTTGGATTGAGTTGATGAGGAATCGTTGACTCGTTAATGTTTTCTTCATTATTAGCCGCTTCGTGAGTCACACCGGGAGAAATACCAGGCGGAGAAGTTAAACTCTCATATATATCGTTTAAACTTCCAATATTATTGAAATATATTTCACTAACTTTATTGCACATATCTTCTGTAAAGTATGTATTTAACTTGTCTTGGTCTGTGCTGAAATTCGGATGCACTTCCCATTGGAAGAAAAATCTTCCCAGGGGGAATTTAATATATCTATTCTTCCCTTTATGTGGCCCGGTTTAGCAAACTTGTCCTTTGTGGATCTATCAAAGCTCTTTGCAAACTTTTCCAATTGGTCGAATAGCGCTTGCTGATCTTTTATGAGCTCCGGGACACTGGCCATTTTATTCCTTTTTATAAAATTAGCGTATTCAGACTTTTAATATTTTAGAAGTTCAAAAAATTATGTTAATTAAACCAATAGTTAATTGCAATTTAATATCGAACTAAATTTATTAATACAATTTGAACACTAAAACAATGGTCGACATTTGATTAATGCAAACATATGTACTTATATCCTGTACATACACCGCACTGAACTCTTTGTTGAGCTGTCACACAAATGCTGAAAGTGACGTGAATGATCCAAGAGAACTCCCCCTTGAACTTAAATTATCATATCCAAGAATAGGAAATTATATTTATCAAACGAATAATTAATTAAAATTAATATCGGACTAGATTTGTCAATACGATTTGAGCACTAAAATAATGATTAGCATATATTTTATACGTACATAAATACATATGTACTTATAATGTACATACACCGCACTGAACTCTTTTTGCAGTTATCACAATTATGTCACACCTTGAACTTAAATTATTGTATCAACTAATTCAAGTTATGTTCACCGAACTGACAATGCATTGAAATTAATACCAAACTAAATTTGTAAAATGATTTGAACAATAAAATATTAATTAACATCTAATTGATGTGTACATATCTGTGTACTGTACATGTGTAATTCAGAGTATTCGAGAATCGACAAATGCTTGTCGAACAATGAGACAATCATTAAAATTTTTTTTGGTGTGAAAGCGAAAATGAGAAAAAATAAGTAAGTATCGACAAATGTGCAAAACTATACTTACAAAAGTGTTTATGGTGTGAAAATCCGGCTCGAAGGACCAATGTTTTGGGGAACTTGAAGTTGGGAAAAGTAGTTGTTAAATGCCTTATTTCTTGGTTAAACCTATGTATTATTATTCCTTACTTTATTGACTTAACAATAATGAAAACTCTGAATTTTAGTTGCCTTGACAAATTGGGCTTACACTTTACAAAACTATGTTCTTCGATTGAATTCATGTAAACGAATGAATGAATGTCTTACAGAATATGACGGCAGGCTGTCAGTCCGTTCTCTCCTAAGATGGAATACTGGAATTTGGCATTGGCACTGAATTGACATCTCGCTCTTCTTTAATTGAAGACAGCTGGATATGATGTGTGCAAGCTCTGGGTTCACGCATACACTAAATGACAGTAAAGTCGTTTGTTGATGAGAGACAACGGCGTAATTGGTATTGGCATAGACTTGAATACGTTCTCCCACCAACATCTTACAATGTATGTTCCTGTTGCCAGGACTTGTTTCCTGTAAATAAACTCATGTACCTGAAATAAATACAAATATATTATAAAACAATTTAAAGCCAGTAAAAAATCTAGAATTGGTATAAGATATATATATTTTCGTATGGTCGCCAGTGCAAGTTTGATCGTTGAAGTGGTTTTTCGCATATATTTCTAGTACGGTTTGTCGCACAATAAAAATAATTATAACCAATTTTATAGGATTTCGTATGCGCAAGAAGTTTTTGGTAAAATAATAAACGTAAAAATCCTAATTTTGTTATTGCAACACCAATTAGGGGTTACCCGATTTAGCCCATTTTTGAAATTATATTTACTATATTTATAAAATCACTGTATAAGATTTCAGCTCTCTACGTTCACGCGTTCTCAAGCCGTGTCCAAATAAATAGTGAAAAACGACATTTTTGTATGACAACCCTCGAACTTAACTTAACTGTTTTTTTTTGAAAGTCCATCTGCAAAATTTCAGCTCTCTAAATACACACGTTCTTGAGTTTTCGTGAGGGTGGACAGACGGATGGACGGACGGACGGACAGACGGACATTCGAACATGAAAATTATGCGTGGGTGTCCAATTCGTTTTGCTCTACCAAAATTTAGTGTTCAGTCTAAACAAATTTAGCAGGAAACAATAAAAGTGTTTGGGATTCTTCTTGCGACAAAAAACATGGTTGCATACTACAAATATATTAAATATTTCGCTTTAAATAGAAACGTAATTTCTAGAAAACAATTTGGTTTGTGGAATCAATAATTGTTTAAATTGGTTAATTTAATAATTCACAGCAAACATTATAGTAACGTGATCTTAATTATAGTTTTGACTGAAATGTTTAGGTCGAGCGCTTTTTATTTAGCCACATTGACTTACTGGTTGATATAACTCTTTCTAATGAAAAAAAATTATTTGCAATATACAATTAAGTATTTGATGAAATAACTTAAAATTATTCTAAGGAAATACAGTTAGTTCATTCATTATTACCTGCAAACAATACCAGGTTTGTTATAAATATAGCCAAGAAGGGTTTGCATGGTCTCCGATCTTGCTACTGTAATATTTTATAAATAGTACAATTTAATATTAAGGTCGGATTGACACGACCGAGTCTTTTTGCATATTGGAAATACTTTGACATGATGAGTAGTCAATTCAAATACAGTTATAAAGATTCGTATAGTATAACTTAACCTTAATTTTTTATTGTGCTATTTCTAAAAGCGCAAGTGAAAATACATAGTATCGGAGAAGATGATCACTACCATTATATGTATATAATATTCTAGGACACTAGGTAAGTTAAAGAAATATTTTTTTCAAAGAAATAACTTGTATTCACATAATTATAATAATAAATGTTATAAACATATATACGTACATGTTAACATTTCGTTAAATGTGTTATTTCTCGTATTTTATTATTTATTTACATTTAATTATTATTTATACAAAGTTTATTAGTTAACGTAATTAAGTTGTGTATTTTTTTAAAATAATAACACTTTAAATAGAATACATAAAAAATTATTAGTTTTTTCTACAAGGGAAACTCTACGATATGGTCAAACGTTACACTTTCCTGTTGCTGACAATTTTTGTTTTTGCTTCTTCATTTGAAATTATTATGTATTCAATAAAATAAAATAAAGGTATTTCATCTTCATAATAATCGTTTGGAATTACCAAACCTGCTTTGTACCAAATACTTCAAAATTCCATCCATTTGATAAATTTAAATAAATTAAACAGCAAATGAAATTTATTTTGGATACCTTCTTTTTTATGTGCTCTGTTATCGGCCTTAAAATGTATTTCTATGCTCATAGAACTAATTTTATTATAAGGTAAGAAATTTTTAGTTGATTTTTAACGCCATTATGTAGAGTAAATTTTTCCTGAACTTAGCTACGCAGCCAATTCTTGGTGCTTTGCTTCGAGCCTAATGCTATTAATATTTTAAATGGGACCTACCATACTGATAATGTAGGTGGTATTGAGTTAAAAAGTGAAATTTAGGTCTTAGGTAATCTCGAAATAGCAAAATAAATAGCTCATAATGTTCTGTTATTAAATTTCGAACCAGATCGCATGTATCATCTTTAGTTTTTCTGATATTTATAATTAAAACTATTTCCGTCAATATTATTTACAAGTTCTAATATTTATTACCTACTGGGACTAGATCACCAATAATGCAGTTCAAATGTACGTATTTCAGTATTATTTATATGGTTTATTCAAAGATTTACCTAAATCAACCGACTGCAGTCTAGTGTTAAATAGATAAATATCGAAAACATATTTTCAAATATAAATTGCTTTAAAATTCTGAGCAGGTCATAATGAACAATTCCTTCCATTATATCGTGCATTTCATCAGCAGTTAAATTATCAACAACATGGAAATTTCTTAAACGGTTAAACACATAATTCGCTTTAACACCTGAAACTTTTGGATCACGAAGTTTAATATCCTCAGAATAATTTTCTTGATTTCTCAGTGCATTAAAATCTTGAACACAATGCGACCTTGTGGTATTTATATTACATTTACAGATTCTATAGAACATGTTGGTGCTAAAACTTTCAGAAACCGCCAACATTTTGTTAAGACCTAGATTATCTCCTAAGAATAAAGCAAGAATTAATTTAACTCTTTTGTAAATAGAATGATCTATATTTATCCCAGTTATTTGTAAATTATTCAATTGTTCGATTAGTGGGGTGAAAGTCTTACGGTCAAACGAAAAGAACAGCATTGCTAAATAAATTGAGGACAATTTTGATTGGAGACTCGGACGATTGCATGGTATAGTTACATAAATTCCTCCTATGTCCTATTTATTTCTACTAGATCCTAGGGGATTATTCGATTCGAAGTCATCGGTGTAAATGAATAAAGGCAGGATTAATGATATAATTTTTTTTATAGGTTCTGATCATTTTTGATATCAGCAATATAATTGAGTATATCTAGAAGAATATTAATTTTGCGAAAGAGTTTCGAAAATAGGTCTGTCAAACTTATCTACTGAATGGTAAACGTATTTTAATTCATAATTGCAATATTGCTTTTATTGACTAACGGAATATTACTTGTAATTAAATTAGATTCCGGCTAAGATAAAAAGTCATTTTCATAGATAATGTGCATTTATCCAACAATTGTTGCAAATACTGGAAAATGCTGGAGTAATCAGAATTGATTTTTGATTGCGTGTTCAATATGGAACTGGAAAATTTTAAAGATTTCTTTTAGTATCTCAAGAATATTTTTCCTGGAAACAGATATTTCATTATAAACTTTAACAATTAATTTTAAAATATCAATCTTTATACTACTTCTAATCATATGTGTAATCATGTCAGTAGTTTAATGAATATCTTCCGGAACGCTGGATAAATTCCTAACTAAATTGTAGTTTACAATATTGATATTCTCTGACTGGTTATTCTCATTAAAACAAATTTTAAAATGACGTTTTAGATGAATTATCAAAGAAACAGCGCTTGCAATCTATATAAATATACAAGAGAATGCTGTGAGATTGTGACACTTGAAATGATGTATGTGTTCATCTATAGAATCAAAAACGACCTCACAAATTGGGCACATGATCATAGTTAGGAGGTTAGAAAAAAATATCAGTATTAAAAACTAACAAGAAAAAAATGTGTTTCTAATTACATATGTACAACATATAAATATGAAATGATATGATAAGATGATTATATATATTTAAACAGTCTCTAGAGATCTAATGAGTGCCTCAATCAAAATTTTTAGTTGTTGCACTTATATTAAAAATAACACGTTCTACAAACACCCAAATGTGGCCACATCCCTCGGGATATACAACATCAAGGCAAAAATAAAAAATAAAAGCAAGCTCCGAATCCTTTCAGTGAATCCTGAAAGTATTATTTCGGCCAGCGACTATCACACAAGTCGTTAAAGCTACTAATACGCTCGGCAGACGGGCAAAATTCATGATCATACGTTCGTAATTGAATTTTTCAATAATCGCTTTACCTTTGAATTTGATCTTTAATTATTTAAAATGTGCTGTCAATTGCATATAAAAATAGACTTTCGTTTTAATTCACAAAATCTTGGGTAATCTTGGCTATTTCAAGTAGTTTCTTTTGTGAGATATAATAGGATTGGGTACTATGTGAGGCAAAAGCATTAAACCAATAATTGGCCTCGTTTTTGGATCTATAAAAATATATTTTGAAAGTTGAAAAAGTGCTCTAGAGAATTCAAGAGATTGCATATATCTGATGTATGTTATATAGAAAAACAATAATCATTTACATCGTTGTGATTTAATTTAAAAATAACCGGCCAAGTGCGAGTCGGACTCATGTACATAATTTAACACTATAATGGTATTCACTCTTTAATGTATCAGTGTAACAGTAACCCCCGTAATATAATACAAGCCATGAAGTCGCCGAAGGCACCGACACATTAAAAGGCCTTAACGTGCCGGGTACAGCATGCAGTAAGAGCTCATTCTCACTGCTTTTTGTATACTGGTCATGGAGGAAAAACTAAAATGTCATCTTAAGCAAGCTCAAAGCTGTCGCTCCCACAGTAAAATGAAGTTAAAACTAATTGCAGCAAATATGTTTTCTTTCTAATAGTTTAAAAAAAGGCATATAGAACAAATTTATGGAAATTATAGCGTTTGAACATAATACCAGCAACTTTTATATGAAAAACTCCTGCAGTAAGACAAGGCAAGAAAACTGTGGATGTCGCCTGCTGACCGGCCTGCTTCTCTCTTTTTTCGACTTTGTTCATGTCTTGTATATTCCGGGGTTAAGATGTAACCGATGTAAAATTACAGCAAGAATTTTCAACAGCTTACTTCGAAATGTAATTATGGGAACATGGTGATAAAATGGAACCGTAGAAGCTTTCCCCGGCCCCGGAAAATATTGAAAAAAATCCTAAAAATTCCTAGGATTCATAGTTATCCTATAAAAAAATGTGAAGATCCGGTTAAAAACAGCTGATATAAAAACTAAAGTATCTCAACTATTTATAAAAAGAACGGCTTAAAAGGAAATGCCGGTTTTTCATATCGTTTTTGACCGTTTTGGTTGTTTCCAAGTTGTTATTTTTACTATTACTACTTAATTATACACTATTTCAGAATAATGTCAGCGGATAAAATGAAGCCTGTTTTGTTGGTAACGTTTATTTCCAATTAGTTTTCCGCTCAGGCTAATAGTTTAGTACAAATGTTAATAATAGTAGAACAACCTTCTTTTACGGCAAGCTTTGCCGCTTTTTGCCGTGACAAAATGTAAAAATTTACAACTTACCTTTACGGAATACGGTGGTTCGGAGGAATTTTTTTGTAAGGACGAAAAAGTTTTATAATCGAACTCTTATGTTTATGATCGAAAAAAAATTTAACAAATAACTCATATGTAGTACTGGAGTATATAGGATCCATATGAGGAAAAACTTTGAACTTCGGGAGTAAAATCTCAGTGTGGAAATATCTCGAGTTGAAAATAAAAACCTGCTAATAGATAGAGAATTTTGTTACCTTTAATTTAAATGTAAAAAATTGTCTCTAGCTAGGGGCATCCGTTATGATGTAGGGTCCGACAAAGTGAAAAAGTGAATTTCAGTTAAAATGTAATCAAGTTTTAGAGGGTGGAAAAAATACACTTTGAAGTATACCGGGTTGAAAATTGAAAAACGCCATTCGATAGACCTCAGCGAAGGCTTTAATTACACACCCCACATGTCATATTTGGGGTTTGAATGGGGGGATAACAACACCGTACCACAAAATTACCCCAGCCTAAGCTTTTATTTCGATAAATTTAATCGCCTTGTCGAACTAAAGATGTATCCCAAGTTCCTTATTGGATCCCCCCGCCTCATCCCGCAAGAAAGTTTGGAATTTTGAAAATAATTAAAGCTAATTTCTGAACTTCAAATACTATTATTAAGTAATTTAGGGCCGAAAAAGAAAATCGGTCATACAAATTTGTTTTTCGGTGATGTTTTATTAAGTTTTCCAGCAAGTTTCATGCTCTTTGATGCGCCATTACTTATGTTTTGGGTTCACTAATTTGCAATAACTTTTTTTTGTAGGAGGAAAACCGTGATGCGCGTAGATGTAAATTGAACACCCTGCTAAATCAACCCAGTACCACATAGAAAAAATATAAGTGCACTGGTCGATCTTCCATCTGCAACAATGGAAATTTTCCTAGAAAACTCCCTTCCCCCGCTACACCCCCTGACACTTTACTGTGCTGTAATCAAATACATCTTTTACAACGATACACTCTTTAATACAGCATTGCGTGAATACTCCTTATGTAATTTTTATTAATTTTTTCAAATGAGAGTAGGCGTCATGTGAAAAAATAATGCTGTCATTTGAAGAAATAATGCTGTTATTTGAAAAAATAATAATAATGCTGTCATTTGAAAAAAAAATGCCTACTTAGGATAATAATAATGAATGAGAATAAAACGAGGAAGAAACTGCCGAAAAAATCACGTTTCTTGTATGGGGGCCCCCTTTAATTTTTAATTTAATTTTATTTTATTTTTATTATTTGTTGTTATGTATATCGCCAATAGAAAAACACAGTCTGTGAAAATTTCAACTGTCTACTTATTACGGTTCATGAGATACAACCTGGTGACGGACAGACAGCGAAGTGTTAGGGTAGGACCCAATAATCAAATTTTCCAGATGTGGAATTTTCGCACGGAATTCCAGCGGAAAATAGTGACGGCATTCTCACACACACAGCTGTTTTTACACGCTACAGCGAACGCCACTTTCAGCTATACAGATGTGTTGGGTATACGAAAAATTGTTAATGCCTTATATTACCTGTGTTCTTTTGGTTCCGTGTAGTGTTCTGCAAAACACAGGCGATTGCGAATTAAATTGATTTGTAGAGTGCATAACAGTAGAAAAAGTTTTGAAAGTATAGCGAAAATAATCAAGGTGCCATGACTTTAATTCTTACAAAACGCTAAATCTATCAAACTTTGCTCCGAATTTATCAAGCTCTATTGTAGCATATTGCAAGGATTCAAGTTATGGCAGTGTGACTTTTTTCTCTATACTTTCGAAACTTTTTCTACTGCTTTGCATCTTACAAATTATATATGTTCCACTGTTTAATTAAAAAATTTAGAAAAAGCTTTGAAATCCCTAGGAATTCCATATAGAAATGCCATGGAAAAGTCTGGGAATTCCATGCGAAAATAACAAGGAAATAACATGGAAATCCGATAAATTTCCACGTTCAGTTCCATCTACCAATACAAGCAAAGACTTGGAATCTCGGCGCAGTTCCCTTTGGCCAAAGAAGCGGAATTCCGTGCGCAAATAGTACGGACTTCCAGGTAAACTCGTCAAAAATGACAAGGAAAACGACCGGAATTCCGTTCGAATTGCTTATTGGGGACATACGATTAAGTTTTGTCCGTGCAGCGACATGCGATCAGGTTAAAACCGGACCGGTTTCAAAACCTAAAAGCAACCGTGGCTGGCCACGGTTTGATGACACATACGGTTTGCTGCCGAATGAAATTCTAAACTCATTGGGTGCAATGTGACGCGACATACGTTTCGGTTTTTTCCCGAAAGGTTTGTTGAAATTTAGTGCAGTGCAGTAGCAAAGTTACCTTAATGACAAGTTAGGACACAGAAGATTTTTCCGATTGTTTTACATTTAAAATCCACACGGCAAGAAAAGGAAAAAAGAAAGAAAAAAAACGAAAAAAAATCAAACTCTCTTAAAATTTCTAAGAATAAAGATAAAAAATGTGAAAGCGCAAATTGCATGCAATGAAACAGAATGGTAAGTGATTCATTTTCGTAAATAAACGAGAAGGGAGAGAGTTTTCACGTTTTACTCTCATAAAATGTTCCCGCGCTTTTGTGAAAACCGGTTTTTGCTGAAAAATTGAGAGAATTGGCCAATATTTTTTATAGCATGACCAATGTTTGTTAGTGTAATTTCTATGCTAATTGAGTTTCACTGAATTGCAGAAAATTCAGTTTAAAAGAGGGATGCTTGATTTAATTGGGAATATAAAAATTGGTTCGACATCCACTAATCAATTCAATTCAATTGGACTAGGATATTAAATTCTAAAATACTAACACAGACAAATTCTTAAACTGCACCTCATTGGATAAAGGAAATAATAAGAAACTTGATACCTACAGAAACCTATTTGTGAGGAAAATATATACAAATTTTATAGAAAAAGAGAAAATAAATTTACATACCGCCCGAAAACGCGAGCACATTATACAAGTATTCGCAATGTACTGACTATATGGAGAAATATGTTACAGAACTACTAAATATATCCGCTTTTTTCGACAGAGTCTGGAAATATGTAATTATGAATTGGGTGACCCTCATAACCATATGGTGAAGATTGCCCTTACATATCATTTGAACAGCCATAGTTTTAAGATAACTCTGGAGTTCCATCTTCTTCTGTATCCCCAATTTCGGTCATTATGTTAACAACCTCCAACTTGTTTCTCTGCTGCTCTGTTAAAAGTATAGATAGCAATATCACCTCCCAGGATATTGACGATCATTAAAAAAAAACAAAATCCTAGTATTGAAATAAAGGACGAGGATGGTTTATTCTGGAGGAAAGACGAATAAAAACAGGAGATTTGGTGAAGCGGCAGAATACTAAATTTTTTACCCTTTCAGAAATCATATTAAAAGTTTCCGCGCTACCAATTGCATAAGTATTTCTCCATTTATACTCAACATGACTGTTTATGATACTTGTCTTTCGTAAAGCAAATTGTTTTTTTTTAATAGCTAAATACAGTTGCCAAATTACAAATATGTGGAAAAATTTAGTTTCATAAGAGAAAAAATCTTATTGAAATTTGCTTTAGTAGTGAAAACTTAGAATCTATATTTATCTTGACGTTATGACTTTAGAATTTATGCATATACAGATTGCAGATATTCATTCTTTATAGATATCATATCACTAGAAATGGAGAGTTTTAGTAAGAATGAAAAAATTACCGAAAACTGATTTTAGGTTATTTGTTCATTAGGAGATATTTTTTAAATCATTCCAAGTTAAAAACTTGTTTTAAATTATTTATTAAATTTTTTTATTATTTTAAATTCATAAGTTTAATTTTTATTCATTTGAATTTGTTATTCATTTGTAGGGGAAAGAGACTTCTAGCTTAAAAAAGAACTTTCGTCTTGAGTGAAAGCAGTAGTACCTACTCTCATTTCACAGCGAATTGGATAGAGTTAAGAAAATGCGGAAACACCTCATAATTTGGGTGAAATACTCATAATTACTTTACAAAACATTCTGACCAATAAATAGTCGTTAGAATTATCGTCACCAGAAGCATTGTTTATTTTATATAAATTTTTGGTTGTTTTCCATAATGCGCAATGCTAAAAGCATTCAAATAGCACATTTCTCATACATATGCAAGTAAAGAAAAGCTTAGCGCCACAACCTGAAGTAAAAAAGGTAATGGCTAGACACAAATAAGTAAAGGTTTCTTCAAATGGGAATTAGTGTAACCCATCTACATTTAAATAGCAATTTTATTAAAACATACGTTTAATTTTGATTTTAGCTTAGAAAGAACTTTACAATTTTCATAGAAAAAATCTGGCATTGATAAAAGGAAAAGCCAAAACAAAACCAGAAAAAGTTAAGAGTAAGTTAATGGAAAGGATCGTTATTCGCCTTACTTTCTTCTTTAATAATTAATTAAGTTTGGGTCTTGCAAGTCCAACGTAAAAAATATTTTCTCTCTGTTGTGAAAGCTATAGCGCTCATTGAGTGCTTTACTTTTGGCATTTCCCCAAAGCTTATCTCGAAATCTCTGCAAAAAAAAATGTCTACATGATGATGATGCACAGGCAAAAGCCCAACAACAGAATTTTCTTCGGGTGGTAAACAACTCAGTTTGCGGAGAGTCGGAAAGTATTTGAATAAAATTGAAGTCAAAGTAAATAATAACAAGAATAAAATATATATTTCGGACTTAAAATTCCATAGAGGATTTTTCACTAAACTTGAAAGCCTCTGTAATTTATTCCATTCGAATGTTTGTTTATTTTGTTTTGTCCCAATACATACACACATATACTGGAGGATTTTACTCATTCATACACATATTATGTATTTACGTTAACTGTTGACTGCACAAACTTAACTTTTTTCATAGAAACTTTTCTTACTCTTTTTCATATGGTTACCTTTCGTTTTCGATAACAACAATGGTTGCATCTATATTCACCTTCAACTATATGCTAACGACCATGGTCGATGGGACAACGCTATTGTCATGGGTCGCATTATTACTCTTATGCTGCGGTGGTGGACTTATTGCATCTGATAAATTTCAACCCTCCTGTTTTAGTCACTTGGTGTGGTGCTGTACGTCTTAGTGTGTGGAGCTCTCCCTTTTGATGGCTCCACTTTACAATCATTGCGTGACCGAGTCCTATCTGGACGTTTTCGGATTCCATTTTTTATGTCCTCAGGTAAGTTAAAAATAATGTATTTACGATGAGTATCCTAGCATATTTGTTTGAAGATTTTAGAAATTTTTAGCTTACTTTTTTGGAAACAAAAAGATTTTTAATTTTAGATAGCCATTCGAACCAAAATTGGCGCAAGTATGCAAATACAGGGTGGGCCAAAAGTCACCATGGGGTTTAAAAATTTAATAACTTTTTCGTTTATATATTTTTTTTATTTTTAGATTATAAAATATACAAAATGGAAATTTTTTTACGCTAAGTATGGAAAATAATGTCACTTAAATGACCGCCGTTATTAGCTTCGCAATGATGGGCTCTTTTTAGAGCATTTTCCATAACATCTTTCAACATTTGTGGCTGTAGCGCTCGAATTTCTGCAGCAATGTTGGCCTTGAGTTCAAGGATTGTCTCGGGCTTGTTCACATATACTCGCTCCTTCAAATAACCCCAAAGAAAATAGTCGGGTGCTGACAAATCTGGCGAACGCGCTGGCCAATTAATTTCCGAATTTCTTGAAATTATTCGCTGTCCAAAAATTTGCCTTAAAAGTGCCATTGTGTCTCGGGTAGTGTGGGCAGTGGCTCCATCCTGCTGAAACCACATCTCAGGTCTGTTTTCAAGAGCAAGACGTAAAAAATTTTCTATCATAAACCGATACCGCTCTCCATTTACGGTTACAGCACTTCCATCTTCATTTTCGAAGAAGTAAGGCCCAATGATATTTTCAGATGTAATGCCACACCATACTGTACACCTAATGGGGTGCAATTGGCGTTGACGAATGGCTCTTGGATTTTCAGAACCCCAGAACCTACAGTTCTGCTTATTAACAAAGCCATTCAGATGAAAATGAGCTTCATCACTCATAATCAGATTTTCAACAAAGTTGATTTCATTTCTGGCCAACAAATTTAACTGCAAAATTTAGACGTTTCCGATGATCTGCGGGTTTCAATTCTTGCACCAATTGCACCTTATATGGGAATAACAGTAAATCTTTTTTTAAAATGCGCCGTAGTGACGTACGAGACATCCCTAGCTGAGCAGAACGCCTTCTGGTAGATGTTTCTGGTGTTTCGTTAACACTTTGCTCTACACGTTCAATATTTTCCGCAGTGTGAATTATACGCGGTCTACCGGTTCGAGGCAAATCACTTACGGTGCCATGTTGGTGGTGACGATCAACTAAGCAACGAATCATGGCTTCAGAGGGCGAAATTCTGACGTTAAAATGGCGACGATATGCTCTTTGCGTTAAAATAATTGATCGCTGATTTAAGTAATAAAATTCTATTATTCTGGTTCTTTGTCCAGTTGTGAATCTCTCCATTATTTATTCTCCAGATGTTATTTATATAATCTAAAAAAAAAAATAAAAAAAATATATAAACGAAAAAGTTATTAAATTTTTAAACCCCATGGTGACTTTTGGCCCACCCTGTACTAAAACTGCTAAAAATAAAAACACCTGCTTATTAAAATATTGAATGAGTGTGTTATAATCTGAAGGGTATTGGTACTAAAGTAGAGGGTTTTCTAACACCATACGACACCATCGACACCATCTTTATAAGTTAGGTGTATTTTTGATAGGCGTGTTTAGAGTAGCAAAGAAAAAGTTCGAAATACCTCGGTAGTTGTCATTGTTACTGCCAACAGATTATGATGCAGAAACTTGAACATACTCGTAGACACTCACCAGAATGCTATTCGGATTACATACCGAAGATTAGATTAGATTTTGAGGGGGGGGGGGGCAGATGATAGCTTCGCATTCACTGCGACCTGAAAGATCTATTGTGAGTCAAGGTTTGGACTGTTAATATAGTCCAGAACCATTTTGAGATTGAGATTCCACATGTAGTTTGGTAGAGAAAGAGAGTTTGAGGTGGCCAATGCTTCGCAATTGCAGAGCAGGATCCCGACTTGTTTAGGTGATAACGCAAGGAGTAATGGCCTGAGAAGAGCTCTGCAGTCATTTTTAGCTCTGGTCTCCTAAGGAGTAAGAGTTCTTTTGTTTTTCCGTCAAATGTGTCTATAACCTTTTTTGCGTGACGAAATCCTAGTAGCCTTTCCCATAAATGGATTTTTGTATGCTCTCTCAGCTATTTAGGGTAGCTTTGATACACACGATTAGGAGATAACAATATATTTATCAATATGTCAGATATCATGTCCAGTAAGTCCAATTCGAATTGAGTCAATTGAAATGATTCAAATTGCCAGGTCTACAAATCCAATTGACCAAAATCCAGTTTGATTTAGAGTAGATAAAAAGGCTTATATGTGCCAAACTCTCTATTACAAAGGCTATCATGAGAGCTTTGCGCACGACGCATCCATGAGAAGGATCTGCATAGTGTGAAGATCTACTATATTGTAGACTTTCATGCAGTTCATCCGATCAATGCTCATTCGGGAATGTCTGTCGTATTAAGTCACCTCTGTAAGGAACAGCAAAGTAGTTCTGGCATTACAGCCAGAGTACGAAGGGATTGAGGAGACTGCGAATCTAGATCACCTGGAGGATTCGAATTACGTTTAGTTCGTGCAGAAACCATCGCTTCGACTACAAAACTACGAAGATTAATGGGAAGAGACTAAAGTTCTCTGTTCTGGGAGATTGTTTCAGTAAATGGAACAACCTTCAACTACAATACCATTTCACTAAGATAACTTTGTGTCTAATAATAGTAATAGTAGAGAAGAAAAAAAATCGAACTTTTTGACCCAGCGATCACAGAGGTCTCATCAGTATAATTATTCTGGTCACCTACCATAGAATTTCGATATGGTAGGCAATCAGAGATAACCATACTGATGAGACCTCTCTAATCGCTATTCATTGAAATTATTTTTAGTTAATTTCATCCTATAGAGACGAGAAAGTGTCCACCTACTATTAATATACGGCAGACAGTTCCCAGAAAGGTTTTTAACAACATCAAGAGCCTATAACTAATCCTAATCTGGAATGTGTAAACATACATACGTACCCTGTAAAAAAAAGAAGGACTATTCCCTAAATTTAAGACACGTTTTTCCCTACAAGTAGACCATGCAATTCAAATTGTTGCCACTCACTTGAAGGAATTATCTTTTACTGTGTAGGTTGTGGTACAAAATTATGGTAATCATATCAGTTGCAATGACGAGTACCGATTGATTTCCTACATAAGCATGTAAGAGTGAAGAAGACTGAAGACAGAATTGTCAATTTCTAAACGCTCTCCACACTCTTTTCAACCAAACAACTCATAAAAAAAGTTGATGTAGGGAGAGCGTAGTGACAATCCGATGATGCTCTGAATATCTCGTCGATTTCACTTCAACAAGGCACTGTTTTCTTAATGTTTATATTTAAGGCATAGCTGCCCTGTGATTATTAAATTACCTCATCTATGATTGGCAAACTGAATTTATAGGTTTTTTATCGATCCTTCTGCTCGAGAGTCATCCATCCACACTTGGGCTATCTCTAGCCAATACATGGCGGCCGCATTTCTCGGTATAGTACTATGAACCAGAACCCAGCAGAGGGTTACCTTGGACCTGCCAACCATGTTGCGAAGGTATTCTCCATATCACTACATTAGGCGCGATATATTTGTGCACGAACTAAATACGTTAATAGATACTTGGCTGCCCTCTGATACATTAGAAAGCGATAGCAGGCTATTGTCCGTTTTGTTATTGACTGAGCTTGAGAAATGTTGCCGTTACATTGTAACAGTAGAAATGCCTCTAGTATGAGCAAATATCCTGACAACAACTCGGCTTCCACTCCGTCATCCACTCATACTCGAAGTTCACTCGATTATCTTCCCACTCTTCTCTACTCAGAATTACGGTGCACGTAAAAGCATTTTATAATATAATCGGGTCTGTAAAGGGGAAAGTTAAGGGCGGAAAACCCAGAATGCGCAAAAATATGTTGCATATTACTTTGATGGAGTCGAGCATAAAACCACAATAGATGGAAATACTGAGTATTGTGTATGACAACTCGGATATAGATGGATCTATCCAGGATTTATTATATTTTTTAAGAGTTAAGTAGTCCTTTCAACGACTTCGAGAATTTCTTATTTGTTAGTTGAAGGACTGATACGCACTTCCATAAATTAATTCAAGAATTATATAAAATATAATTAACTGAAGACTAAAGAGCAATCGAAACACAACTGTATACTCAATATTCCGTCCTTCAACTTCAGAAGAGCAGCCATGAGATACACGCTGACTAAAGACATTCCTAAATGTTGACGTCACTTAAATAGGTCCAATTTAGGGCGTTAGTAACATAGTTTGCTATAAAATAATTACAACAGACCACTTATTCGGTACCCAAAATAGAAAGAGCTTTTGTATTCATGACAATTAAGTGGCGATAAATTCGCATTTGCCTTGTCAACCCTCAAAGCAAAATTCCAAGGGGAAAACCTTAGAGTCGTTGTGTTCCCACAGTTTGAAGAAAACGAGCTGTAACAAATATGTAGATACTGCCTTCCCATATATGATGCTTCTGTGAGACAGTATGACGCACAATCCCTTCCCATCATCATCTGAGAATACAAGAAGGAAACTACCTTAACTCCAGGGGCTTCGTTATACATATGCCACAAAAAAACACTATCACTGAAAGAATCTGAGGGTTCTTTGAATCTATTGCTTGGAAGGCGAGGCGATAGACCGAATTCCAAAAGTATGGGTGAGGTTAATAGCCTTTTATGACTGAAAAACTTTTCGAAAGCTTCAGCCTTGTAAGGTGCCTAGGACAACAGCTGTATTGGATGCTCCTGGTGGAAATTGGTAACTAGCTCAACTAGCAGAGCGCGAGTTTACTCTTTACGAGGGATTTGTTTTGAGTAAGGGGAGGTTTTTGTGAATGACGTCAAATGAATGAATGCCTGGAAATGGGGTTACCAGAAAGATGGAATAATACATAATATACGTTTTCGGGGCGCTGTAATATATTAAGCTCCGATGACATAACTCTAGCTGTGGGCTTTTTGTGCTATGTGCATAATGTGTTTGCCAAATTTGGAGTAGAAATGGCACAGATGGATTGTTGTCGTAAAAATATATTCTTGTGCGGGTGGAGAGGGGGCCGGGGGGAATGGTCATATTGATTCACTATCTAAAAATAGAGACACGTTTTATAGCGAATTTATGCTCACAAATCTTGTATTACAAAACAAAAAAATTAAAAATATCTTCGATTTAAATTCAACTTACAAGCTAGAATAGTTTTAAGGATTTCACTTATTTTCCAATGTTTTCCTTTGATTTCAGATTGCGAGAACTTAATTCGAAAGATGTTGGTACTTGATCCAACCCGCCGGTATACTATAGATCAAATAAAAAGACATCGCTGGATGTTAGCAGAACCTATGGAAACTCCTGTAGTTACAGAAAGCTCATGCAATCATCCAGGTGGAACATCTACAGTAGAGCCCAATGAAGATATTCTTCGGATAATGGCCGAATTTGTCGGAATAGATCCTCAAAAGACAAAAGAAAGTTTAAAGGTACAACGCTCTCAATTTAATCGAATCCCGAATTCCATTATTTTAAAAGTCGTGATTTTCGCAGAAAAATAGCTATGATCACATAGCTGCAATATATCTTCTTCTTCACGATCGAGTTAAAACACGATCCCTTTCACAAGACAGCGCTGGACTCTGCCACATGGGTAATCCAGTAGGGTTGTCAACAGCATGTAAGCATCCTTCTTTAGAATCTCAGAGGCGTAGACCGAGTACTATTGCTGAACAGGCTATGCGAAAGTTAGGCATTTCCACAACGACTACAGCACACACACGAGAGGCTCCACCATCACCTCGCCATCAAGCTTCAATAAATGTACCAGAACGTCCTGCCAGTGGTGTTGTCACATGTGGCAGTATTTTGATGAGCAACTTTGGAACACCACTGCCAACAACAAAAATTCAAGTACGTGATACAAACATACGAGAACAAACTCCATCTTTGATGCGTGATAATAGCAGTAATCAATATTTCCGGGGTTCCTTAATGTACAACAGCAATAGTAATAATTGCAGTAGTAGTAGTAAACTTTCTGGAATGAGTTCAACAGCATTTTTAGCTGTTCGAGATCGAGATTCAATTTATTCATCTGTAGTTAGCAATCATCCCAGTATAAGAGAAAGTAGTGCATATATTTCCCGCGAAATGACACATCGGGTGGCGTCAAATAGACTACTGTCGTGTGGTTTAGACCAGCGGATCTTAAAACAGAGTTCTGAAGACTGCAGAAGACTTTTGCAACAAGTAAGTAAAGGCTTAGTACATATAGTATGTACATAGTACCTTTTATTAGACGAATTAATTTGTTTGTTTTTTACAACCAGGCAACTGCAATATCTGATCCAAATCGTCACTTGAATTCAACATCAGTGAACACTATGGAGGGTGGACCCTCGTTGTCCTCAAATCCACCAAGAAGTTTGACATCATCGAGTAGTTTTGACTCGAAGTCTAACTTACCTAACAACTTTTCGACTGCTTTTCAAATGTCTGCTGAAGCATCGAAACTGTTCTACACTCTGCAGCAGAGCCCACTTCCGCTAGTCACAGCAGATGTAATGAATTGTTAATTACTTATGTTCACACTTTAGTTTTATTTAGCAGTATCAAACTGTTTTTTTTCTCAAGATATCCATAAAAAAATACGTTTTTATTGCAGGGTCGTACTCCTGAAGCTGCTCGCTACGCTGCGCAACTTAATCAAGGGCACTTGTATGGTATTCAAGGTGACCTAAGACATAGTGATAATGTTGGCTGTGCTAAAGATACTAAATTTTCTAATTATAGGTAAGTTGCTACCATCCTAAATTTAATATTTTAAGCTAATAAGATATTACGAATTAGAACCGTTCGTATTAATTAATGTTACTTAAGAACAGAGGAAAAAAATTTGAATATGATTTATTGGAGCTAAATATTTGAACCTTAAGACTGGGTCTATGTCATAATTGGGACAACTCGGTGCACATTTAGAAAGATGGGCGGGGCGTTAAGATTTTTGAATAAATCGCAAATTGATAATGTAATATTTATTTAAACACCTAAGGCAAAATTTGTCACCCTATTTTTATTGAAAATGATTTAAAAATGAAAATTCAATGATTTTTTTTTAATTTCTCTGGTTTGCGGTGCGGGGCTGCCACAAATTTGAACTAAATTAAATAAATTTTTAACATAAGCTTTTTGATGTTAGTAAGCAGAAAATAACGGTTTCCGATTTATAAAGTTCTACTTATATCTACCACTATTCATAACAACAATAATTTAAGAGACGTTGACAAACTATATTTTCTGAAAACTAATCTAATAGGAGAAGCTGAAAAGCTGCTAAGGCATTATGAAATATGCGACGCAAATTATGAACCAGCTTGGCAACTCCTAAAGGAACGCTACTCAAATAAGCTAATCCTAGTCAACGTACAACTGAAAAAATTATTGTCTCTCCCAACCACAAATCATGATACTGCCGAAAGTATTAAAAGACTACTAGACAACATAACAGAACCACTATTAGCATTACAAAATTTAGGTGTAGAAACAAATAACTGGGATCCAATAATAATATATTTAACGGTGCAAAAATTGCACCCAGACACTCAGCAATTATGGGAACAGAGCTTACATAATAGCACTGAATTACCAGAATTAAAGACACTCACAAAATTCCTAGAGTCTCGCTTCAGAACTCTAGAAATGATAGGAAACAAAAATATGTCGTCAAATACGACAGAGAGAAAACCATTCTCACCAAAACCAACTTATGGATTCTTGAATAGAAGCCAAAGTTCAACACCAAAGCACCCACCTACGAAAAGGTCCTCTTGCAGCCATTGCAAGGGTGACCATATCATATTTCATTGTCCAACCTTTAGAAATATGAACACCCGACAACGACATGAAGTTGTCACAAATAAGAATTTATGCAAAGATTGCTTATCTCCCAACCATCTAACCTTAAATTGCACAAACAATAAAAGGTGTTACCACTGTAACAAAAGTCATAACACATTGCTCCACTATAAGCAAAACGATTCGGTGACAGAATCACCCAATCAATCCACCCAAAATTCCAGTATGGAAACTGAAGCAAGCAGACCCCTAGCTTGTAGAAATGACGAACAACAAGTTCAAAATTTTCTAACCGGCAATATGAAAAGAGCTCTTCTCTCTACAGCTCTGATAAATGTCACCTCACCATCCGGAATCACAAACACATTCCGAGCATTAATAGACTCTGGATCAAGTGTCTATTATAATCGAAAGGGTGTGTAAACTCTTACAGCTTAAAGGTTCTCCAACCACCCAAGAACTAATTGGACTTGGTTCAACTTCCACTAATACAGCTGTACAGCAAACCACAGTCACAATTAATTCTCTACAAAACAATTTTAAAATAGCGAGCAACATGCTCATAATCCAAAAAGTAACCGATTTGCTTCCAACACAGACAATCGAAGTGTCAAATTGGAAACACATAAACAATCTCCCGCTTGCAGATCCTACGTTCTCAATCCCAGGAGAAATCGATGTTCTTCTCGGAGCAAACATCTATGCCGCCATCATTAAAAATGGAATTAGAAGAGGATCTAGCAATACACCTACAGCCCAAAACCCCGAACTGGGCTGGACTCTGGTCGGAGGAGTACCAGAAATAAAGAGCACGACGACGACTGTGCTATCCACCTATACTACAACTAACCCGAAGTTGGAAAAGAAATTAAAGAGAGTTTGGGAATACTCCACCACGCCAAAATGTTCACCAAAACATCAATTTCATACAAGAAAACGCCAACCCCACGGAAAATATGAATATGTGTCCACCAAGAATCAGAATGCACCTCTGCACCACAGTTCTCACAGAAAAATCTGGAGAAATACACCGAGTGAGGCAAGCAAGCACTACACTATAACCATTCTTTCCACCATTAACACAAAATGGAAAAATGAAACAAGAGTGTCACCATCTCGTTCAGTGTCAGCAACTTTTCAATCTAAGAAAACAAAAACTGAACTAGATCACAGAGAAACTAAACCTCTCACCAATAGATGGCGTCACTATCACCCAAAGCCTACATCTCATATTGCATCAATAATGCAAGAGAATAATATTTCCCTACTAATACGAACTGGAGCAAAATATGTCAGAGCTCTTTACTCCTCATCCAATAATAGTAATGAATATAATATTCTCACACGTCCAATCTCCAAAATCTGTCCTCTCCCATTCACAAACATCCCCTGACAATCAAATATCCCCACCAAAATCTATTGCTCTCTGGCAGTCCTAAATTCCAAAACATCCTTTATATTCAAATATAAACGATTCCAAAATCCGCCAAAAGTCACTTCAAGTTTGAAAGTTGACAAGTGCGCGCAGTGGTTTTTTCCTTTTAAGTTAAGTTTTTCTTTTTCTCATTTGTTTTATTTTCTTCTACCATGGATGAGTTATTGGAGATTTTAACTCAGAATGCTTGGATTCTGTGGATGCTACTCTATCTACAACTCCACCAGAATTACTGGCCCCCTTCAAGGTAATCCGGCGTGTCAGCCCACTGCCGCCAATTCCGAAAAAGGCACGAAAAGTTCGATCGGCTGTAGTTCGGCCACCACCTCACGAAATCGTGCCAGTGAAAAGATTGTGCAGGCCTTTCGAGTCGATGCCAGCCACATCTGATCTAAAAAGATTGCAGACCAAATCTAAGGCAAACGATAGTCTGAAATTTAAGCCGAGAGCTAAAGAACACCTCCCACAAGTCCGGATCCAAACTCAACCAAGGTTACCTACTGGAAAACGGTCTGCACCATTATGTCTGCCTGAAGTTCATACAACTGTCAGCAGCAAACCACAATTCAGACCGAGGTCAAGTGATCATTGTCCAGAGGTCCCACCTCGTCCAGCATGCCCTCGGAAAAATGCCAAAAGTAAAAGTAAGATATTACCAAGTTTACCAGGAGATCTTAATGAGGTGACGCCTACGGCCAGCACATCTAGTGTTATCCAGACGTCAGCTGAAATAACTACCAGCCAAACATCACAGAGGAAAATAGAGGAACAATTTATGATATCATCCAGTACTCAGTATTAAGCAAACACCAGAGAGATCAGAGCCAGGGATTCCAAAAGATCTAATTGGGAGAATTATTGCCACGCCAATTGTCGTCAAGTTGCTGGAAACAACAAATACTCCTTGTAACGTCATCAGGGAAGCAAAGACGTTCTGCAAATAGTCTCTGCCTGGAGATGTCACTATGAAGATGAAGAGGAAAAAGGATAAATTGCACATCTTCTATCAACAAAACGTAAGTTTATTCACAAAACAAAAAATTTTTTTTTGAGGCGGGAGGATGTTCAGTCCTCACACATAAATATAAATATCCTACGACGAAGTTCCTGCTGTCAGCTTAAATGCACTAAGCAGAAAAATATTCCCTCGACGTACTTCCAGAGTCATATTGAGTGTGCCTTCCTACGACGAATTATTTCCTGAAATCTAAAAGAAAAGAAACTTATTTTGTGGTCAAGTTAAATTAATAAATGACAAAAAAACACTTATCTAATCTTCATTTCACACAGTTTAACTCTAGGGAAGTTTGGTGAAAATCCGAATTAAAAACATTGCACACATACTGCAGAACATCAGCTAATACTCCTAGAAATGATATTTCACCTAAAAACAATCAAAAGTCATCAACAAAATCAACAAATCAATATCCTAATATTTACATTTTGTGATGACTGCAAATGACATTACGTCAGCCAGCTGTCTGTGGTACATTCAGACATCGCATCAATCGTTGATAGGGCAACACCAAAAGGCGAGAAGACGTAACTGGTTACAGCGGCTATATAAAGCCAACGAAATTCAGTAGATGTCACCATTCTTTTGGCAGAGTTGACCTGTATCAGAGCTAATCTGAGTAAAAAGAATCGTGCTTCCTACCTGACCACAGAAGATAATTCTGGTCAGGGATAACCTGAATTTCCTTTCCTATCATACAGAAGATAATTCTGGTCAGGGATAACCTGAGCATCCTATTATTACTGAAGATAATTCTGATCAGGGATAACCTGAGTGTCTGAATTTTCTATAGAACTTTTTACTTCCGTGTGCCCTCACGCATCACTACAGAAGATAATTCTGATCAGGGATAACCTGAGTGTCTGAATTTTCTATAGAATCTTTTTACTTCCGTGTGCCCTCACCCATCACTACAGAAGATAATTCTGATCAGGGATAACCTGAGTATCTGATTTGTCTATAGAATCGTTTTGCTGCCGGTGTGCTTAGACGTAGCACCCTTTTGAATTTATTTTAAAATTTTTTAGTTTATTCATAGAAGACTAACATTCTCCTTATTCCTTCCTTTTCAGAATAAATAATACAAGGGTGGCGGACTGCGTGGCCAACTCTATTTTTCTGAATTTTTTTTATTGTTGGATTTTTTTTATGTGAATTTTGTTATTGGATTTTATATTAGTTTGTAGGTTAGTTTTATATTGATTTTATATTGAATTTTTATTGTTACGAATTTTGTGATATTAGGTTAAGCAAAGTGAATTATTGAATAAAATTTTATATTAAATCAAAAAAAAACTAAGTTATCCTCTAAACCGGCTCTCCTCCCTCACGAACGAGACTAGATCTCACAACGACAATTCGACGCAATATTTTTGTTTTACCTGCATTTTACCCATTAAGAAAGCAATCTATTGCATCAAATTTTCACAAAAATAAGTAGAATTTTAAAAATCGGGAACCGTTATTTTCTGCTTATTAACTTCAATAAGCTTATGTTAAAAATTTATTTAATTTAGTTCAAATTTGAAGCAGCCCCGCTCCGCAAACCAGAGAAATTAAAAAAAATCTTTGAATTTTCATTTTTAAATCATTTTCAATAAAAGTTGGGGGACAAATTTAAAAATTAGAAAACGTTAATTTGTTGCCTTAGATGTTTAAATAAATATTCCATTAATCAATTTGCGATTTATTCAGAAATCTTAACGCCACGCCCATCTTACGCGCACCGAGTTGTCCCAATTATGACATAGACCCAACCTTAAAATGGTTTAGATTCTTTTATTTTTCCAAATGTAATGTAATATATCTAATAGAAAGCTAAGTTCGCATTATGAAATATTAACCATCAAATGAAAATTTTAATTAGTAGAACTGTACTTGTGACTTAAAATAAATTTAAAAAAAAAGTAAAAATATTACAAATTTGGGACAAAGTATCCACATTAATTTTGCAATTAATAAAAACTATTGCAGATATAGCATTTATGGCATTTGTATTTCTGAATGTATATGTGTAAAAACCGTATTTGTTACAAAACCTATCTATGATAATAACTGCACTTTAATAGTTAACTTTTTACTGTTTTTCTTTTCCCATTAATTAACAATTTCTTCTTCTTTTTGGTTTACCGCATTCATTTTAAATAATATACAAATATTATATTTATAAGAATCGCTTAATAGAATAACTCTTATTATTGACAAGAATTATAATAAAAGTTATCATAACAAAAAGAAGAAGATATTGTGAAATAATAGTTAAGCGATAAACAAACAAAAAATAATAAAAATAATCGAAGATTAACCATTAAGGTGCAATCCGTGTCGTAGATAAGGCACCCGCAGACCCCTCCAGGCGGTGGCCCTGAAATATAGGGTTTATATATATATATATAGGTTTATACTTTCAAGAATATATTAAGCGTGTAACCATTTCAATAATTCAAATTATCTCCGAATTATATAGAAGTGAGCGCGGTAGGGAGTAGTTGTTTTTTCTTATGGGGTTTTCCCGAAACTACGTTTTTCAAACTGGTGTACGAGATACCTCAGATCTGTTTAACCGATTTTGATAAAATTCAAACCACATATTCTTTATAATATTATATATCAGATATAAGAAAAAATTGTAATAGTATTTTTGGAAATTATTTTAATAAAGACCAAATTTTACACTTTACTTATATAATATGTATGTATGTATTAATACATGCTGTATCCATACTTAGCTAGGAATATCTATATCTTCCATAGCTCTCTGCTCTCAATTATGAATGTTTTGCGTTCTATAAAGAGCAGTATCGACTATATCCGAGGAGTTACAAATCGTGACTTCCATTTCTATATTTAAAGCTTTCGCGATTGTGCCCCTAAATTCTTAACTCCACCACTGGGTGCAATGCTTATTTTATTCATTATACTTTTTTAATTACGCCAGAAATTGAAAGTTCACTTAATGAGGAGAACATTGGCCCTATTCATTTAGAGATCCGATCATTATTTATATATGATTTTATGTTTGAAAAATATAAAATAATAGCTATTTTCGTTCCCTTGTATAAGCAATTTTAATTTTATATCCTCAACAGTTTTGAGTTACTATTTCCTTAAACTTGAAAACACCATATTTAAAAAAAACTCGCATAACGTTTTAACAGAGCCATACATTATAAAGAGCTACACAAAGTTCTTAGTTATCATTTCTTTGACAAAAGATCAACAAATTTATGAGTAACAAGTTTTCAGTGATGAAACATCAGCTAACCAGAAAGCTTTACTTTAGATCTGTGTGGCAAGTCAACTGCGATACGTGCGTAACCGTGAAAAAAGACGAAGCTGTTAGCAACGACCGGAAATTTATATTTTTTACTGCCAGGCTGACAAATTCAATTATAATTTTCGAATTGAAGTCTGGGTTGCAGAAACCTGATACTTTGATAAAAAGTAAGGTAAATTCATATAAGGAACAAAGTGGCGCACTACACCAACTAATGCATTTCTAGGGAAAAATGTTTTTTTAATAATTCATAGATAATCCTTGTTGCAGGGTATAAAAATGCTAAAATTTCATAATGTTATCATTGAGATTTTTGATGCCGTCAGAAAGTACTTACTTGAGATTCGCCCATAATATCGACATACTTTTGAATGAGAGAGATGAAAACTTGAATGCAAGATTGTCGATATCTGGGAAGTGGTGACGTTTTCGAAAAAATATTAGATACAAAATTTATTTGCTGGTTGATCAGTAAGTGTGGTCTGTATATTAAAAGCGAGTAAACTTGAAGGTCTCATAATTACCAAATTTTTATATAATTAAACCTTTTTAGAAACTTTCTCGGTATATGTACCTACTTGGGATGGCCCAAAAAGAAAAGTGTTAAAATGTCTAAGTGTTCATTCAGAAATTGTTAGCTAATATAAATTTAAACTTCTATGCAAAATTTCAGCGAAATTCATTAATATTTAGAGGTCACTCAAATCGTAAATAGTGCATTTTTGGCTGTTTTGGACTTTCAGGAAAACAGTTTCAACATTTTCTGTTATAACTTTTTAATTTGACAATATGTTTTGTTGATTCTTTTGTGTAATTTAAGAGAACTTAGTTATGAACTTATTGCATTGAAAGTCGTTTTAGGAAATTAAATTCGTCTATCTTTTATAAAGTTTTCAAAACGAAAATTCGGACCCGGAATTCCAATTTTTTTACATCACGTAAATTTTTTTGTAAGGGAGAGTGGTACACCCGTATACTTTTTCTACTATAACGTTATCTACAGGGGTCATGTAGTTTATTAACTGTTTTCAAAATAAAATTTTCGAATGTGAAGCATTTTTACAATTTACAATTGGTCTTAAAACCAAAAATATTACACCTACCCTAAAAGTTAAACAAAGTGTTAACCAAAAGTTCTGAATGGCAATACCAAGAAGGGGTTGCCCAATTTACTTCATTATTGCAATTTTATATACTACTATTTTTATGAAAACGCCGTCTACAAAGTTTCAGCTCTCCACGTCAACGCGTTCTCAGGCAATGTCCAAATATATAGTGAAAAACCAAAGTTTAGCAACACCAAGAAGGAGACGGCCGGTTTAGTTTCTTCTTGAAATTTTATTTACTATTATTATAAAAGCACCATGTACTGAATTTCAGGTCTCTACGTGAACGAACTCTCGGGCAGTGCCCAAATGGACCGTTAACAACAAAATTTCTGTATGGCAACCCTAAGAAGGAGTTGCCAGATTTGTCCCATTTTCGAAATTAAATTTACTTTTTTTTTAAAAAAAAAACCAGTGCGCAAAATTTCGAAAATCGCATTTTGAAAACAAGTTCATACACCTCATGAGCCCCTTAAGTTATAATCGCTTGAAAGATAATCGATTGTAGATAACGGTATAGTAGAAAGTATACCTGTATGCTTCTTTTCCTTACAAAAAAATTGACACGATATCAAAAAATTGGAGGTCCGGGTCCGAATATTAGTTTTGAAAAATTTATAAAAGATAGATCACTTTAATTTTCTAAAACGACTTTTACTGCAATAAGTACATAGCTAAGTTCGCTTAAATTTAAAAAAATAATCAAGAAAACATATTGTCAAATTAAAAAGTTGTGGCAGAAAATGTTGCAGCAGTTTTCGTGAAAGTCCAAAACAGCCAAATATACAATATTTTTGATTTGACCGATCTCTAAACATTAATGAATTTCACTGAAATTTTGTATAGAAGTTTAAAATTATCTTAGCTAAACAATTCTGAATAAGCATTTAGACATTTTAACACTTTTGCAAGGCCACAAATTTTTGGGCCACCCTGTATCTACATACATAATATCAACAGCTCTGATACTGCCTTAACTTGAAAGAAAATATTTTTTTCTGCACACTATTGTCTAAACTATTTTTTTCGATTCTATAAGCTTCATAAATTATGTTATATGTCAAAATTAATAAACAAATTTTTGGCAATTATCAGCATATTCAGTACCCTTTTTCGTTTTTTTTTCGCAGTGATCATCCACGTAACACATCAACATACAAGGAATGTCTACACAATATACCACCGTATTCCTACCATCAACCAATAGATGGAGAGGCTTTGTCTTCATTACACCCAAGATACAATCAAATAACCCAACAGTATAGCTCAAGTACGGATGAGGGATGCGACACTGACCATGGAGGTACGTTAAGAGGTCAATATCTCCAATATCTATTTTTGTAGTTAGTGCAGTGTACATACATACATATATAAGCAGGTCACATCATAATCTAACACCATACAACATTTTCTACCTTAAAAATACTTCCCTAACACCTAACACACTATTGAAACTTTACTCCAATCATGATCATTTCCAATTCATTCAATTGCTGAGGTTTCGTACCCAGTTCTTTTGCACAGCAAAAATGTTGCTTGAAATATTCTCAAATATGAAATAAGACACAACAAAAACAATTAGAAACAAAGAACACTTGGAATTTTCTTTTTTAAAAAATATTCAGAAATGGACGAAGCACCTCCCACAGTTCCGGCGCCAATGCAGCGACTGAACTCATACGCCAGCAGTAGCTCATCCAGCGGAGTGGTAACGAATTTTCATTCAAAGAGTCTGAGCCAAAATTTAAGCTGTGAATCATCCAGAAGCAACTTCTCTACATTCGAAAGTTTAGATTTAAATCTATCGGAGAGTGATTTAGCCGGAAGTCTTCCATCATGCGCTACCAGTGCTACTGTAACAGCAGAAACAGACTCAACGAGATCAATTGGTTCTTCAGCTCTTCATCCTTGCGTGTATGTATCAATGTCAGCAAAATCACCATGTACATTTTCCAGACATAATCCAATTGGAACTCACCAACATGGAACTAAACGTTGTAGAGCTATTACGAGATCTCCTGTAGATTTCAGGTAATTGTAGTCAACATAAATACCCGAGTTGTGCTTAGAACTATTATTTTTGTTTCTTCTTAATTATTAGGGAGGGGAGGCGAGCCAGTGATGGACTCGTCGCTCAAGGTATCCTCCACTCACATTCAGAGCATCCGCTTAACACGAATGTTGCATTTAATAGTCAACGACTTTCTGAGGCGTACAAGGCGAAAGGAGTACTAGAGCTACATATCTTGCAAAAAGAAGCTGCACAACTCAAAACCCAGTATCAATCCAATGTGCCACCAGACGAAATGACGGTACGTCAGATACAACATAGTCAATTTCACGTGAATCCCAATAAAACTGCCATGGATATTAACCCATTGTATCACACTCTCAAGCAAGCGGACTACCTCGCCCCAAAAAATAACGACATACCTTCTTTCATCAGTTACATGAAGAATGACACAGGGAAGCACGAGCGTGATTTCAAGGATCCAACGCAAGCAGCCAACATCACTCAACAACAGTTGCAAAAACCACCCTTACAGCAACAATTAATGCAGCACCGGTTGCTGCAACAGAAGCGACAAATATTCCAAAAACAGGTAGCTCTCGAAAGCAGTTTGAGTAGACGGCAAATGCTTCGACAACAAAGCTATAAAATAGCACAGCAGACACAAATTTTACCACCACTTCCGCTAAGCGAAAGTGAATCTGAGGACTTGTTGGCTTTTCAGGCAATAGTCGAAGGCAACTCAAGCTGCACTCTCCACTCTTCAGATGGCTCAAACAATCACTCACCCACCCGATCAGCAACAGGCTCTCCAAAACTAATGAAGACATCGCATATTCAGCAGCAACAATCCAATCCCCCACCGCCGTCTTCTTCAACTAATTACCAGCAGCAGCACCAACAAATAGCTCAGGTACCGAGTTCAACGGCACCGCATAATCAACATTTATCTGGTGGTGATTGCTGGAACACCCTACCAGGATCTATGCAGACCTCCTGTCAAATTAGTGATGGGACCACCATATCTCTGGACAATTGGGCGACAGCCCACCCTCCTCTTTTCCAGGTATTTACAACAACAAGTCAGTAGTTGCTTACCCATGCCATTAGCCACTAGAGAAATTAGGTTAGTCGTGTTTAGTCATTGCCGGTTATCCAAAGTTTGATCACTTGTGCATTGAGCCTGAGTTAATTAAATGCAACCGGAACTTTTGTTTGGCTTAATTTTTACTTTATAAAATTATTTACTTTTCGTTGCTGTATATTTTGGCTTTGATTGTAGATGCCTGGATTTACCTAATAATAGTGAAATCGCACCGCACGATTTTTATGAACTATATGACCAGGAAAACAGGAAAGCTCTTAGTAGAAAATTAGTTTAATGCTCAATTCTTGTCAACGAGCTCTACACCGGTGCAGTGCAGCTTTCCGTGTTTTTGTTTTTGTAATGCAACCGGTGTAGAACTCGTGGAAAAGAATTCGACATACGATTTTTGGGCAAAGTCTACAGGCCACTAAACTTTTGTTTTGTTTCTCTTCATATTCGTCTTAAATACACAGCTACCATGAAGGTATTAACAAGCTCAGCTTTTATTCATTTATGTATTTATCGTATGGAAAAAGCAGAAGAGCTTTAAATATTACGCCATAGGCGAGATAATGAGATTAGAGCATTAGGTTTTAACTATGGTGTGAACATTCGAGAGGGAAGCATTGCGGCATTTCCGTGGCTTGATCTATAGTTTGGTATGATTTCCTACACCTACAGACACTGGAACATTATGCATCCGATTTGAGTAAAGAAGCCGCACAATCTTGATTAGTTCTTATTTATTCTTAAAACGCACACGGAAGAATTGGAGCTCTCGTTCTCTATTATCCGCTGGCAGAAACACATCCAGGCTTCAAGGCGTTGGCAAAATTTCCAACACGGGTTTTTAAATGAAACAACACAAAACCAATCCAGCAGATAGTCTCAAGGCCGCCTAGCCACAAGGCTCAATGTTGGAAATTTTTCTCTCTCAGGCCTACTTCCGCCAACAGATTTTTATACCCTAGATGAAATCTGTAGGGTATACTAAGTTTATCATTCCGTTTGTAACACCTCGAAATAATGATGGTAGAGCAAAATGGATTAGACACCCACGAATAATATTAAAAGTTATTTTAATTTTTGCATATCCGTCAGTCCGTCCGTCCGTGCGCACGATAACTCGAGAACGCGTATACTTAGAGAGCTGAAATTTTGTAGACGGACTTAAAATAAATAAAATTAAGTTCGAAAATGAGACAAATCGGGTAACTCCTTCGTGGGGTTGCCATACAAAAATTTCGTTTTCCGCTATATATTTAAACACAGCCTGAGAACGCGTCGACGGAGAGAGCTGAAATTTGGCACGTGGTGTTTTCATTGTACTAGCAAATAAAATTTCAAAAATGGACTAAATCGGGAAACTCATTCTTGGTGTTGCCATATAAAATTTTAGGTTTTTTACGTATACTGTGAAAACGATCAGTCCAAGACATTTTTATTGTACTAAAAACTTCTTCAGAATATGAAATCCTATAAAATTGGTTAAAATGATTTTTTCTGTCCGACGAAGCGTTCTAGAAATATATGCGAAAAACCACTGCAAAAATTAAAATTGTTCAAATTGGTGCCCATACGAAATTTCATACGGACATTCATCTAGCTAGGGTATCATAAAAATTGGTCTTAGACCAATATTAGCTTTTTTACTTGTTTCTTTTTAATTTTGCTCTGTCAGACGAGATATTTGGCAAATAAGAATCACTTGAAATTTTTAATCAACATTTTTGAAAACCGATAATAAATTATTTTTGCTCAGAATTGTTGCAAATACTATCAAAATTACAATGACAGCACCGAGCCCGATGGTGTAATTTTATTTTCATTTCTATTAGGCATTTCTCAAGCAAGCCTTAGGGAGGCCAGGCCTGAGGCTTGCTTGGTTGTGTTTCTGCCATTATTCAACAAGAAATCCCTCTATGTTCTTTTTCACTTCTCTATAATGTTGAAGTTTAACTCCGCGAGGGCATCTGCTTGCAACAAAAGGTTTCCGTAATTTTAGTCAGTAGGAATCCCTTAGATTGATAACTTGGTGGATTGGTACATTTTCGTTATTTTGAATCTTATGGAACTCTCTGACCAGAGTTTTCCGTCATCTTAAAGGTAGAGGAGCAGGTCATTGAAAAGAGAACGCAGCGTTCGTGTTCAACCCATTTTGTGTCGCCATCATTGTGCTCCCACATATATTTACCCTTGTATTTTTTCCGCGCCGACTGTCCAAGGTAATTCTTTCTATGTTTTAAAGCAGAAAAAAGTATAGTCTAAAGGACAACACAATATGACTTAAGTCGGCTAGCAAGGTGTGGCGCTAGCGCTCAACTGTGCCGCATTGAGTTATTTAATTTGCAACCTTTCTTTCATAAAGAATGCACACAATGTAAATAACCAAGAGCTTTACATTTAACAGACAAGGAAATTAGTAAATTGTAAGTTCTCACAAAACTTCGATTGCATTTATCATTACCGCAAAGGTTTTAGCTACTAACTATACAACCGCCGATTTGGCTGGTTTAAGGAAACAAGGGATAGATTTTTGCTTGCATCCGGAATATAATGATAAAATTTCCACGGGACTAAAACGAGCTCATCTTTACTTTGGCGATGATAATAGCACAAAAGAACCGGCATAGACGATGAATATGGGAAGCAGACTTTTCCTATTGCATTAAACACAACAGACGAGAAGCTAATCAAGAATGCTGTTTTTGTATATCTTTATATGTGCTTTCAAGAATATCTTGACGATAGAACCATGGAAACCGAATCGTTCCTTTAACTTAAACTGAACCATGTTAGGTCATTGAAAAGAGAACGCAGCGTTTGTGTTCAACCCATTTTGTGTCGCCATCATTGTGCTCCCACATATATTTACCCTTGTATTTTTTCCGCGCCCACTGTCCAAGGTAATTCTTTCTATGTTTTAAAGCAGAAAAAAGTATAGTCTAAAGGACAACACACCCATTTTATTTTCACAAATAACCAAACTCTCTTCTCTAAACTCATTGCATTCCCAGCTTTAATAGTTTAACTGACAACATTGTGAGCATTAACTTGAAAAGTAAATATGAAAACAATAGAAGAGTGCGTTTTGAAATATTTAAGGATAAACGATATTTTTATAATCCTTAATTTTTTTCTATAAAAGAAATTGTTTATATATTTTACCTGAAACACTGTACTTTTCTCTTTAAAATAAGCTATAGACCGGGTCTCTGTGATAAGCATAACCAAAGTTATTTTTTTTTAATATAGCTCAGCAGACCAAAAACAATTTTTAAGATTTGAAAGTCCTTTAATTTAGACAGCATGCATCGCAAGAAAAAAATAGAAGTTGTATTCTTATTTCATAACTACATTTTTTGCTGAAAGGAAAAAACAAAATTCGATTCCCTATAGACAAACCCAATGACTATTGCCTTTCTGTCGTCCATCGTTGAGTTTGGGTTTCCAGATATAGCACTTCGAACTTGAAGATTGTTCTGTTCTACATCCATTCTATTCATGTGATCTTCATCTTCTTTGTAAGTTGAGTTCTCTTTCCAGAATTCTGGCTCATATTAAACTGTTCGTTGCTTTCATCAGTTCTTAATTTCACCAGATTTTTAACAATCACAATGTTAGTCCCTTTGGCCTAGTAATGATGGCGTTTGTACTCCAAATAATAAAACAAATGACTGTCAGCCTGAGCAGTATTCGGCGTACATGAGAATGCAGGTGTTTTTAGAAATTCACCTTGTTGAGGTGAAGGTCGCACCAAAATCCCACACTAATTACGATTGGCCGCATAGTCTGATCTTTGCCAGCAAGTATTGTACTGCACTGACATATTCACAGTTATTGAACTCCAACTGTAAATACTCGTAACTCATAACACATAATAGATACACATTAGAACTTCTTCTAAATGCTTATTAATTTTTTTATTCTTTCCTGAAGAAAAGATAAATTAGTTACCTGAAGTGCTTCTCGGATGTAGTCAGTAACTCCAAGGTTATTTTGTAATAATGTTTGAGTAAGTTAATAATTCCGACTAAGTGCTGAGTAAGTTTAGAATAATCCAACTCTTTTACATGCAAATCCACCTTGCTCAATAGGAGTAAATCTTAAAATTCAATAGCAGTTAAGCAAAAGTTCATAAACAACCCCATCGAAAAGTAGTAAAGTAATCCGAAAGTGCATAATAAATTAAAATGTCCATTGTTGTTTTCCGTATATAATCTTGTATACTTTTTGCATAACTCAGTTTTTAAACATCGTAAAATTTGGCAGTTGAAACAAGTTATTCTTACAGATATGTAAAATATAAAATTTTATATAGAACATCAGACGCACTTTGGAGTTGCCCGATTTCACTAATTTACCGAGCTTAATTAAATTGGAAATATCTACAAAATGGATTTGATTAAAAACTCAGTTTCCTAAATTCAACGCATACTGAATCAAATTCCAAATATAAATACGTCACATTCGAATATTTTTGTGTTGCAATCCACCGAAGAAGTTTCCCAATTTTTGCCAATTTCGAATAATACATATGTTATACAATAGGGCCTTTCGGTAAGTAGTAGTAAGAGAATTTAAATAAAACGTTGAGCAATATCTCAGATTCTTAGTTGAAATTAATCAGCTGCTTTTGAATTGCTTAACTATAGGCACATCACATTCTAACCAAAATTTTGTAACGACGTAAAATCGATTCGTTTATTTTAAGTGCCTAATTTAATCCAAATTATACCAAGTGAGATAACTGAACACAAAGAAATTGATGTTCTCAGCTCAATGACTCTGTTATACGCATAAACAAACGAACAAGCAAAAAATCAGTAAATCCCATCTAGAAAGGGTCCGTCCGTAATTTTAAAAGGAAATGTATAGCGTGTTCGATGGGACCATAGTCTTCGGGTCTACGGTCTACGAGTATTACACTTTTAGTGCGGCACGCTTACAACAAATGTTCAATGCACTTCAGTTTCTGTCAACACTTTTTTACAGTGGTCATTGGTTTTAATATTTATCGCCACTGCGAGAATTATCAAACTGAAAATCAAAGTATTTCATGATTACGCGTCGTTCACAATTCAACGGCAATGGAAAAGTTAAATGTCGACGTCTTTTTAGGGTTCCGTACCCAAAGGGTGCCTCCGCTGTCAGTCCATCCGTCTGTCTGTAAGCGGGCTGTATCTCATGAACCGTAATAGGTAGACAGTTGAAATATTCACAGAGTGTGTAATTCTATTGCCGCTATAACAACAAATAAAAATAAAATAAAATAACAAATTAAAGGGGGCCCCCATACAAGACACGCGATTTTTTCGGCGTTTTTTGCTCGACCTTAACAATCGGTGTATCTCTTGAACCGTTATAGGTAGACACATAAAATTTTCAAAGAGTGAGTAATACTATAGCTGATATAGCAACAAATAATGAAAATCAAATAAAGTTAAAAATTAAAACTTTTGTTTCTGCTCGATCTAAACGTGTGAAATCTTGTACGATGTGCGAGTCCGACACGCACTTGGCCGTTTTTTTTTTACTATATCTGTATTTGTGTGTACATTAGAATGCAAAAAAAGGGTTTAAAATATCTAAAAGCTCATTCAGAATTTGTTAGCTAATATAATTTTAAACTTCTTTGCAAAATTTTAAGTGAAATTTATTTATGGGTCCTTGAAATTGAAATTCGTTTATGGTTTTACTTATCAACTACTGATCAACGACAACGTAAAAGAAGAAGCTGTATCCACTTTGCGATTGCCGTTCTCGAAAAAGCTCCTAACAAAGGGGGGGGGTCGTACCCTGGAAAACGAAAAGCACAAGCTGGAAAGAATTCAAAATGATACATAAATGATCCTTTTTTGTAGTTTGAATTTCATGCATTTCTGTACAACATTGTGGCGATCTCAAAAGTCTCAACGAACTATGATAATCGTACTTCACGAATATCCAAATATCTAGTCATCCAAAATAGGATGGGAATATGTCTTCCCGCATTTCAAGATAATCTTACGATTTTATACCAAAGAAGTCGAAAACTTTATTATTATTTTATATGAAATTCAAAAGTAAAAATTGAGCACCATATAAAGTAGCTCAAAACTGACGCTTCGAAAAGGCCATACTTGTTAGTTAACTTTTTTATCAAGGTCTCAACCAAAAACTTCTCACATTCGCGACGCATAATTGTACCATACATCTATTTCGCTGATTTTTCCAACCATTCGTAAATTTCGAATAGAAACGAGCTATTCACAAAGGACAAAAGTATATATATATTAGACAAAGAAAAAGTACGGGGCGTAGAATTGTTCACTTCTGCTAAATATTGTGCGTGTTTTACCAAACTGTCTGGTTTGACGTCCCGCTCCACTTCTTGCATAACATTTTGCTCAAGAGAATTTTCAGTTGCATTACATTGTTATGGCTAATAAAAATGTCCGTAAATTCGCTTTATAAATAAATGTAATTTTTATTAATAAAAGAACATTATTATCTTTTGTATAGTTGTTATTTTCATATCTACAGACTGAGAAACAGAAACTTTCGGACCCCTTCCTCCTGAAACCACATTCTGGATACGTGCCTGCTTCAGAGCTTTATTTTAAGTTCGATATCTACATTAAAAACATTCTGAAACTTGTCTCAAAAAAAGAGATATATGTATAACGGAATATTCCTCATAATTTCACTTCTTATCTCAAAGCTTTTCTTTAGCATGGTTGCATATTATTTTTTATATTTAAAGAAATATTTATAATTTCTGCATATTGTTTAATTTTGAAACCAAAATAGAACAAACCGATAAAAATAATTTTAGAATTTGACATACAGCTTATTTCGAAATTACACGTTCGCATTGAAATATATTCTGAACAGATAGCTTTCACTTTCCGCTTTGCCGTTGCCGATGAATTGTGAACGGTGAATCGAAATTTAAAATTTGCTTTCTAAGTTTTTTTCGAGCAGTAATAATGACGAAAGCTTCAACCAATAAATAATAAATACATGCGTAAATGCTACCAGCAAATAATTCCTTTGTCTCAAAATGTTTGATGGACTCAATCGTCCATTATGAAACAATTGCGAAATTCGTGCAGTATTTCCAAAATGCCATCGAATAAAAACAGACAAAGAAAGATACAGAGGTCTGCAAAATTATTTAAAATGGCGGTCGGATTACATGCGATTGGTTTGCAAACTTATTCTTTTCTTTTTTAACTAAAAGTTTTTCCGTTTCTAATCCACCTAAGTATTCGTTTGATGTAAAAGTAAATAAAACATTTGGAAAGATAAGACTTGGATATCCACGCAGTTCTCTTTGGACAGAAACACGGAATTCCGTGCGAAAATTCTACGTAATTTCTACGTAAACTCGATAAAAGTAACATGGATAACGGAAGGAATTCCATGAGTGGGACACCACCTTCAGTTTTTTATTAAAGTCGAAAGCCCGAAAGCCTGAACGGAAGATCTTTTATTCTGCCATGGCGATAGTTTTGTCTGCAGATTATTTAGTCTTTTGTTGCTTCTTGTTATTTTATTATTTCAAGGTAGACCATTAATTTCTTATCGGTTGTAACGTCGGTAGTTGGTGTGCGGGCAGTCAGGAGATTGTCCAGGGCCGTTTTCCGACGTTGCTAGGCTCAGAGCCCTGTTCTAGCTCTGCGGTTCGGGCGGTATACGTAACACACACACACACGGGGTAGGAGCGTGCGCTTACTATTCCCTAGACCAACACGATTCACATGCGCTTGTCGTTAGGAGTAGCCAACACGGGGGATGCGGGACGAAGCGTGCGCTCGCTAGTCTTCTGACCAACACGATGACGTGCGCTTGTCGTCAGAATAGCCAACACGGGGGTACGGGACGGAGCGTGCGCTCGCTATTCTTCTGACCAACACGATGACGTGCGCTTGTCGTCAGAATAGCCAACACGGGGGTACGGGACGGAATATACGTGTGCGCTTACTACTCCTCTGACCAACACGATGAACGTCGTCAGAGTAGCCAACATGGTACGGGGACGGAAATGATATTCGTGCGCTCGCTACTCTTCTGATCAACACGATTAACGTGCGCTTATCGGCAGAGTAGCCTACACGGGGGTACGTGGACGGAATGCGTGCGCTTACTAATTCTCAGGCCAGCACGAATAACGTGCGCTTGCCGTTGAACTAGTCAACACGACTTGCGGATAGGACTGGACGGGAGATGTGTCTAGTCGAGCTGCTGGGAGGCAACTGACTAATCTTTCGGTACTTGACTGACTTTTATAGCCAGCCTTCTGGTATTCCACTGGTGGGGGTCAACTCTGTTCACTTTGGAGTTGTACTCTCGCGGTCGGATATTTTGCTTATCGGTGACTTGTAGTTTTCGGTTGTGTTCACTTCGATGCTTGGTGATCGACTGAGTGATCTTACTACTGGCTGTCGGCTATTTATAGGCAGGCTGACTGATGGCCTCGGGTGTAGAATGCTCCCTTCTACTATCACGCCACCAGCACGGGACACTACTGAGCTGCTTATCAGTAGTGTGCTCTCCTCTCGGCGGCTGGTTTACATTGTTGCGGCTGCTAGACACTCGTTTTCGCTGGTGTCTAGCTAAAATGTATGTAACTTCGTTACACGGTATCTTAGGAACTTTGTGGACTTGTAAATTTTAGTTGGCAATGAGTCTTATTGTAGAAATCAAGTTCACAATACATAAAAATTTAATATGAAAGGACTTAAGCTATAAAATCGTTCCGTTTATATTACCGACATACATTATGATTTCACATTTAGTTTGAAAATTCCTATAATGTCGCGCATTGCTGGTGAAACATGTAATGCTAACAACACATACTTCTTTCGCCCGTCTATTGTAATCTGTTCCTGTGGACCAAAAACTTTTCCGTTACATGATAACTCAGCTTTCTGTCGAGCTTTTCATACGCACAAGTCCCTAAATAAGTCAAGGTGATTATTATGAATTTAATATGATAATTCAATATAACTAAATTATATATAGCAGTAAAAGTAACTACTTATACTTTAATTGATAAACAATGTACCATGTACATTCTAATTATTTTTGAAAACTTCCCCATTTTTAGCTATGCAAAATATTAATACATTGTATTGCTTAATTTAATTTAAAATAATTAACTAAAATTTTATAGAAAGCCACTTTTTATACAAATTTAACAGTAAGAATATATTTGCTTAATTTTTGTATATACAACATATCGCACTTCTTTGTTAAATTTTTTTGCCAAAAATATGTGTATCAATTTTTTTTTATTTATGTATTTTGTTAACAGCTTTGTTTTTTTATTCAGAAATGTTAACACAGTTTGATCAAGATTTGTAGTTCCTATTAGCAATTTATTTTCATCCTTTGTTAACATAATGTTGGATGCTATATGCTCTAACCTTTGTTAGTTAAGATCTTTTATTGCACTTAATAATTATTATTATTATTATTATGTTAACTAAATTAATAGAATGCTTGCATTAATCGCTAATAATTACAAAATTTTTGAATGACTTGAATGAGTTTTATTTCCTTATTATGAATTTTTAAGTTGTGCTAATATTCTTAACGCCTAGAAATGTATTAATCTACAAAGCTTTTCGATCGTTATTTTATAGAAATTTTAATGAATATTTAAGTTTAGAAAATACGCTAAAAATTGGAAGATTCTTAGATATTTCACATGTACTGCAAAAACAATCACGTCGTATTTTTAAATATACTAAATTGAGTCTATATATTCTGAATATCTGCAAAAATATTATACCTATAAAGATCCTTTGTTCACAATTGATAAAGAAATTCAAGTGTAAGTTACTATATAAATTGGCTTTACATTTAGTATCAACAAGCTATAACTAATTTGAATTTTTGTATAATTTTCTCTATGGAAAAGTTATATTGCCTGTTGGTTGATAATGAGGCCAAGACTTGAATTTTGCGGGTATTATATGTATAAAACAGCATGCAACATATATATTTATACATATAACATTAAAATTTCTTTGCCATTGATAATCGCAGAACTATTAAATGTTCTATTGATACGAAGGCTCTGCACGCAATCAGCCGTCGTCAGTTAAGTACAAAGTGGTAATGGTATACATTGAACATAGTACATACAATTTTTCTAAAAGTTGGTCTTGCTATTATTTTGAATGTTTATTTTTAATATTATTTCATTGACACAGATTTTATGATACTGGTATATGTATGTATATACTTTCTAGCTGTCACCAAACAATTGTTTTGTGAAGCTCTCGAGCTTTCAGATTTCATCCGGAAATATATTTTTCTTTTAACTTGTTAAGTTTGAAGCCTTGTGCACATGGAGAAAAACGAAAAATTCCCATAAAAATTGGAAAATTAGAAAAATTAGAATGAAATCATTAAGAGCACTATACAAAATTGGGCTATGTACATATGGCTCTACCAAAATACGTTTTGTTTATGAATGATATGGGCATTTAAGCCTATGCGAACCACCTACCTACCGGACCACTGTAGTGCATTCCAGGCTGAGATCCTGGCCATTTTCAAAACAGCAAGGCAGCTGCGTACAACTTATGACGTCGGGTAGAGTGGGGAGAAATGCGCTATTCCCAATTATTCCTCTCCGTTCTAAGGAAATCACAACTGATATATTAATGCTCATGCTTACAAAAGTCAAGTGAAAAGTGTTTTTTGGTGCATAGTATTTTTACTGAAGATTTTTTAGCAAGTGGTAAGTGTAGAAGAATGTAATACAGTGAAATGTTTCGTTTGATTTAATATTGTTTCTGATAAAATAAAAAAAAAGTAGTTACAAATACAAAACGAACCAATGGGTAGGGATACACCATGAGAAGATGTGGAGAAAATTTCGCTATTTTCTCTCGATTACCTTAGTTTTAGTATGTCAACCCGTACTACTTACTGATCTTTTCTCGAGCATCCTTTCAAACATAATTTGCATGCACATATTCACATATTATTGTCCTTAATTTTGCTAGGATTCTAATATTTCACTTTTACCCATTTTTTGGTGTATTTCTCCCATACTAGGGAGAAATGCACCATTTCGAGTACAATTAAACTTAAGGCTTTACGCCAAATTGAGAAGATTAAGGAACTTAATTCTCAGCTAATTAAATGCTTAACACACCAACCAACGTTGGCAACTAAAATAATCTATTCAGATTTAAAAAGTTTTTGAATAAATGTGACCAAAAGTAAAACTGGTGGATTTCTACCCACTTTACCCTACCTAGCGATCGATTCGTCTTGATTTGTAATGACAGCCAAGCTGCAATCAGAGCCTTGGACTCGAGTGCCATTAGATCACAGAGATATTCTCTGCTGGATGCCTGGTCACAGTAACATACCTGGAAACGAAACAGCGGATGCCCTGGCCAGAAACGGTTCTGCTTAGAATATTTGACTAGCAGAGGACCTAATAGGTCAGCCCCAAGAATCAGTGAAGAGGATTCTAGATGTGCAGGCCTGCAAGCCGGCAAATCGCAGATTGGGAGAACTGATTTCATGCTAGATTTCAAGACAGTTTTGGACCGAGATTCGTCCTGGAACTGGTATGATGTGCGCAATCTTACTGCCATTATTACGGGCACTGTCTCTTTGGCAAGCATGGAAAGCGCATGCGAGCTCCATACAATGACTTCTGAAGAAATTGTATGGACGAGGAAGAGGTTATGAGCATTTAGCACCTGATGTGCGAAAGCCCTAAACTTGTTAAGAGTAGGAGCTAGCTACTTTTCTGCGAACTGGGGAAATTAGCAGACAAAGAGTTTGAGACCTGGTGAGGTTGATTAACTCTTGTGGCTGATTTCATCGCACCCGCTAGCTTTTGAATATCTTTTTCAGGCAGGATTCCAACAGTGTTGCTGATCGTATATGCTTTTACGATGGCCGCCACTCTAATCTAACCTAAGCTTGCGCGAAACGAGTGGAATCCCACCGAAAGGAATTGTCCAGTATGTAAGAAAAAGCAATTGACATTTTCTCATCTGACGCAGTTACACAATATCCACTGCGCTGATATGTTTATATATTGAACTTCCTAATTTCAAAATGGCGTCCTTCTGCTTTATTACATTTGTTTGATAAATTAATTTTTTCCTAGGCTGCAGAGCAATAAAACTCTCGTTTTAACAGTCTCAAGCGTACCTACATTAGGTCTGTTCGCGTACTTCGCGTGAAAAAATTTCCTCGTATGGTGTGGGAAATATGTAAGAAGTGCACGAACTGATTTCTTGCACCTTCGTTAAAACAAGAAGAAGGGTTGAATGACAAAAGTGGAGAACTTTCCTTATGACACCTGTCAGCTTTTCTTGCAAAAATGGTGCCTAACAGAAAACTTCAGGTAAATTCATGTAAAAGGGGAAGCTAATATGTGTTAATAATTCATTTTTTGCACATAAAATTAAACAAACGGATGTGTAAGTTTGTGCAAATGCATTGTCGCAAAAATAAATGGCGAACAGACGTATTATATAAGCATTTTTTATGTTGTCACTCTTTATGATTGCTTGCTACCGAAGCCCAAACAAGGGAGCTTATAGAAACTTTTTACGGGTGAGAAGTATTCGAGGATAGGAAAAAGTCCGTACTGCCAAATTTCGATCGGGAGTACAGCCAGCGTACAATACTACCGCAACCCATCCATTTTGAAATTGCGAAATTTCTGAAATTTCTCATCGGGCGGCTGTGAGAATATACTAATTTAATAATCATTACGTGCTGTGAATTTATGATACAGTTATTGTTTATATCAAAAACTGTGACTTAATTGAACACGCACACAATTAATTTCGGTAATCATATAAGGAACTACGCGAAACAACATTATTGTAATGGCACGTCTAAGCCAAGGGAAGGTTATGTGGGTTGGCCGAAAGGTCAACTTTCCAACTGAACAAAACATCCTGAACTATTCCTGGACGAAACGAAAATAAACCATATACCAATTCTGCAAAGTGTCTTTTCATTTTGTTCACTAACGCGGAAAAAATTAAATTGAAAAATTGAGGAAAGGAAAGAATAAGCAGTGTCCAATTGTGAATATGGAGACCAAGCAAAATTTATTCTCGCTCGAGGTGCCCAGTAGGCTTTAAAAGGATAACTATTTGAATAAAAAATATCTAGGACACAAGCCTGTATTTAAGAACGACCAAATTCAGTTGGAATGGAAAACGCGCCTCGTCGATAATTCCACCACAACACCGCAGATAGTTGTCTTTTCGCTTCACTTTGATGGAGGGTAGATATGAAAGGATGCTCCTTGTGCATGAGAAACTTGCGTTAACCCATTTCATCCCGAATTATTTTTTTTTCAAAATTTTCCTTGATCTTCAATTATTATAAATGGAGGGTAGATATTAAGGGACGCCCTTGTGCATGAACAAAAATTGCGTTAACCCATTTCATCCCGAATTATTTTTTTTTTTTTAAATTTTCCTTGATCTTCACTTATTATAAAGCTTTAAGTATAAAATTAAGAATTGCAATTGATTATATATTATATTTAAGCTGGACATCATAAGTCCCATAACATTTATCTTGTTGGGAAACTTTACAGGAACTGCAACGTTTTGTTGTTTGGCTTGAATAAATTTTGCAACGAAGCTTTCTATATTCTGTTAATATTATATGCGGGGCAAATAAAAAGAAATTTATTTTTCCTGAAAAGTCGTCGGTGGCGGAGTCCCATACTTTTCAAATAGTTCCTCAACAAGACATCGTCGAAACTCGAAGGCATCCAGCATACAGCCATATATTTTGGCTAATGTCACAGCGTTGAATACCAACATGTACTTAGCCAGTCTGTGGAACCGTTTGGCACCCCGCCCCCCCCCCCCCCCCCGTGGAGCCGACGCAGTGACTTGGTAGCCGCACCCCTCCCCTCCCAGAAAAATGATCCAAAATTATTAAATCCAATTAATCATGTTTTATATATGTTTCTACCATTGAATAAATAACTAATAAAGAAGCGGGATTTCTTGCGAATACAATACAGTATACGTGAGTAGGCAATTCAATGACAGGGGGAGAACTGACAAGAGAGCTGGTCACTTATTTGAAAAATCTGCTTGACAAGTCACTTAAATTATCATAGGCAACGCCAAGGAATATTATCTGAAGATAAGGGGGCGCCAAAATTTTGTTTATTTTACATAGCAATTTGGATTATAAAAAAAGCCGCTATACCTAGGAAACGGCATTCCGGATACCTAGAAATTTACGCACGATTAAAGTTCGTTTATATATAAAAACAAAAAGGAAATATTTTTTCAGGCATGACTCCAGGACTCTTAGAGCTCAGCAAAGGACATTTTGAAACCCGGTGAGTACCTATAAGCATTTTCCTGTATCCGAAGTGTATAGTCATGGGCAACAGATTTCGCGAAGACAAATGAGGATAGATAATATTACATGACAAATGCTCGTTAGGCATGGGTTAACGAAATTACTATTGATAATTCGAAGCAGTTCTGACACATAAATGTTATTCATCCAGAATTTGTAATTATAAAATTTAGTCTAGCTTTTACATTATTAACAAGACGGGCTCATATTGATAAGATGTAATTATATCCCAATTCACTATAAGGGTACAAATCAGTATAGTTACATGCGTATATGTATATATGCATGTATACCAATTCCTATTGAATATTTACTTTTTTTAAATAAACTAAATCTTCTACATTTTCCTTGCACTTTGCGTGTTTTAACTCGTATTGTCGTTAAGAAAATTCTTTGAATTATTCACCACATAAGTACACCTTTAGATATTAGTGAAAAATCAATGCTTTAAACATTAATGAAGAATCAATTCTCCCTTTAAGTATTTATAATATGAACATGAAAACAAAACAGTTTTATATTTAGCGTAGCTCTTACATTATTAAAATAAATTCTCATGTTCGTGAAGTAAGAAGACATGCGTTAGGCTTAGTCTAACATCGCAGTAAGGCCACACTGGCGCACCAGACCTTGCTTCGTTCCCCGCACCAACCATTGCACTAAGCCTGCACTGCACTGCACACAAGAAATGAGTTGTTATGTTATTGCTTTTGTGCTGTGCCTGTGCGTTGGTAACATTTATCCCCACTGCAGTGAATTTAGTAGATTTAACGGTTTTTTTAGTGAATTTTCTTCTGTGGTGTGCTTTGGTAACATTTATAGCGAGTAAATTCAGTAGATTTATGTATGACAGTAAAATATGGATCCTCTTGGTCTTGCTTTCTTAGAAACGGAAAAGGAAAATCTCCAATACCTACCCTAAGCGAAAGGAAAATACCCACAAGAAGCGGATGGTGAAATATGTATATAGATAAAGACATCACATTTTTAATCGTTTGCTGTTACATGTTACATCATTAGCTCCTTGGCAAAAGATAAGATTTCGAACTAAGGTTATGCAACTTCTCGAGGAAGAATTTCATGACCACGATATGGAGCCTAGTAAGGGTGACCAGCCATTTATTTATCCGAATGAATTTTCAGTGATAACGGTTTCCAGCTTCAAAGTCAGTCCACTTCAGGGTCAGTATTAACTGATAACAATTTTTCCTCGCCAAATGCGAAAAACTCTGAAAATGCGTTCGAACATCCAATACTGTAATTCTTTTATTTTTTTTATTTTTGTAATGCTATACTATAGAATGATCAAGCAAAACAAAATCTTAGTGTAACGTGACCATTAGTCTTTCTATTATTTCCTATTGGTTGATTGTGGAAATTCTTCCAATTTTTCACAATTTTTGCGTCAATCTTGTCACAAATGTAATCAAATGGAGATACCTCCATGCGTAAGGAACTGCGGAGGTCATTATAGAAACGATGAAATTCACCGAAATCACTTCTCTTAAAGTTAATTGATGAATGCGGCTGCTTTAGGACAATGTGCAATGCTTCGCTGTGGCCATTAATTTCGCCATATGCAAGGTGCGATGTGCTACATAGGTATAATGACTGGTCTTTTGCTGTGCTATGTGCGGTGCGACGTTGTACCCAAGCACTTTACACATCGAGGCGAGGCTAGGCTATATCAAGAATTGAAGAAATAAAGTGATTGTTCGCTGTACTATGGAGTGTTCAGAACCGACGAGGGCAATGCTGTGGCAATGCGCGATGTGGCGAGATAACTCGAGGTATCTCGCTCGAGAACGAAATTTTTCATTTTTTCTCGAGGTGCAGCGCGCTAATTTTGTTAGCTGGCATATTCTTATATGTTTTTTCTTTGATATAATTGAAGGGTTCTTTACTCAATCTCATATACTGCAAGAATCTATGAGGATCAGTATGTAAATCTTCATATATGTGGATGATGGAGTTACGCATATTCAAATCGCTTGATATTGTGATGCCATACACAAGCAAAACTGCAGATAGGGCTGGCAAACAGAAAATGATCTTTCCTTAATATAATCGAAGCTTTCTATACTCATCTCATACACTGGAAGAATCTATCAGGATTATTCCGTAAATCTTCATAAAGATTATGAAACTCGCCAATTTCCAGTCGTTCCGTATTTATCGGGTGGTAAGTAAAACAGCGGAGCGCCTAGTACTAAGGTCCGCGCTAAGCTAAATTTTGTATGAAAATTTAGCAATCTAAAAGATATTGGCGAAAATTTATCCTGAATTTTAGCGAGAGCGGTACTAAGGTCAACGCGCTAAATTTGCCTTTGGATTTTGATTAGAGATGGCACCACCAGTAACTCTCCAAAAAATTATTGTATATACATTATGCATATTTTTTTTATATTTTTAATATTTCTAAATCACTTTAACTATCTGTTTTTAGAAATATTATGACCGGGCGTTTTATTTCCGTAAAAAAATTGCAAAATTCTTCTTCTTCTTGTTTTTAATATATCTTTTCTCTGAGTCTCCGCTGTCATATTTTAGCTGCTAAAGAACGGCCCGATTTTGGAGACCCGCTAAAATTTAGTTTAGTGCGGACCTTAGTACTAGGCTTTATATGAAAAACGCAATATAGTTGCATTACTTGACAAACACAAAGTTTCTTCTTCTGAATCTGATGACATAATTTATGCTCTCACTTCGCGATTTACCAAGCAACTGAACGCCTTGTTGTGAACACTACGCCTCGCTCAACTGCCTAGCCTCGCCTCGTTTCGCCTCCTCTCGTCTCATTGTACACGTACCCAAGGTATATAGAAGACAAGCTATTCCCATTATAATTTTGACACATTGCAGCTGATAGCCTGTGACGTACTCCTGTGACAAATATATATACATTTTTATTGGAAAAACAGAGAGAGGAAGGAGAGTATTGTATTCTCTGCACCGATATGTCACGATATTACCGATATGTTAATATTTATTAGAGGAGTAAAACCTGTCATAGGATCATATATACCGTCTAACTCTATGAGGACCCAGGTGAAATTTACTACTAAAGTGTGGTAATAATCCTTGGGTGGATGGGGCATGGCAACGCAGACGATGTCATATATGTCTTCCAAGTGAGTTATGGTAAGTGGTGCAAGCGTGCCTTCTGGATCGGAAATGGTGCTGCGTTTTGTTTTTGTTTTAGGCAAGAAAATCTTTTGTATAGGGGCTGTGACAGAGGCAGGATTTGGGTAACCCACCCCACTAACTCTCCCGCAAGCACCGTCAAGGTGCTAGCGTTGCGCCATACACTGTCAAGGCTGTTCACAGAGTGAGCTGTTAGCTCAGGCTGACAGACTGGACTTCACGTACACTAGTACTGACTCATAAGTACTACCATAACACATTGTTCAGCGCACAAACTAACTCTCGTGGTTGTTGACTCATGCGCCAATGTTTCACTAGCAAATACATTTGTTTATGACCTCGAAGCTTTTTGTATTCACTTCTCACAACCTGGTCAACATGTGATCTTGCAAAAATTACAACAAACTCTGGGAATCCATGCCATCCATGAAAAGAGAAGTCTAAGTACTACCAGATGGAGTTGTCGCATCGAAAATTGCAAAGCAGTACTGGCAAATTATGATGCAATTAAATTAACTTTGGAAAAATAGATCGACAACCATGACAGGCACATAATGGAGGCACTTGGATTGGTAAAGATTATTACTTACTATTACTATTATTATTATTATTCGCTATAGTGAATGTACTGCGTAAATTTTTCTACATCCAAAATGCCACTATAGGTACTTTTGAAGCATGCAGAAATCAGTTCAAAATTTAGACAGACATTGAGCAGATTTCTGAAAAGCGCGAGATTTTGCTAAAACCGTTTTGAGTCTCAAAAAAGAGTTTTAACAAAAGGCCTTTTATACAGAGGCGACAGTGGGCGAAAGTATTGCTTTACATTTGCCAGCCGATACACAACGAGTATAATACTGGTAGATCAACATTTACTACCAATAGATAATATCATATAAAACCTAACGCCCCGAAACCTACCGTTAGCTCGCGCTGTGAAAGCATTTCTTATATTGGACATGAAAAACGGAGTGGATTTCATCGGTAATTATTAAAAAATCTTAAAAATTGATATATTAGACTTGAAAGCTGAAGCGATTGTCATGAAAAACATGCTTTAATTAAAAAATTATGAGATGAATGCTGATAATTTGAGAAAAAATATTAAAAAAGAGTACTGCCCGTTTAAATGTAGTTTACTTTTCGTTATTCTAGAAAAATAGTTATTTTGAATGTTCCAAATTGGATAATTTTTGTAGGGGGAATATTTATGTTGACTTCATGTAAAATGTCCTTCGTTGTAGCAAGTCAGTTTCGTTGTATAATTTTGTAATTTTCTTATCATAAAAAGAATTTTTCTCATTACCGGAAGTATTTCTGAATATATTAATTAAATTTGGCTCCTATTAGATCTACGGTTTTGTTGCCGTTAGAAGAACTTTTCTTCTTTCTGTAAAAGTTTGCTCACTCCAGTAGAAATCGTAATGCTAGTAGATTTAAAAAAAATCACATGTATTTTGCATTCGATCGAAAGAAATCCAGTCAAATGAATAGGCGTTCTTTATTAATGAATCAACCCTTGATCGAAATCAAACAACGGTAATCTATAAAATAGTTTGCTTGATGGGAGGAAACTTGGCTTTAACACTCATTAACGTTTTAGAAAGTTTTACACATTTTTGAAAATTAATGCTTGATTGAAGTATATTCTTCTTCAATTTGGTGTCAGGCTGGCCCCTACTAGGCCCCTCCACAACAAAACCCTGGCTACGCCCATGTACATCAAGAACCGACATAACAATAGGAAAATACCATTTCTTATCTCTTATTCCTATGCTGCGATAATGCGAGTCATGATTATCCAGCTGATCCACTTCACCCGTACATTTATTATATGTTATGTTCACATGTAGCTGTGAAACTTCCTTTCTACGGTGTCAAGTCAAGTCATCGCCGATATCAAGTCCAACATCAAGTACAATGGTCTTTTTTGGTAACAGTTGTACTTCTTGAGGATAATACCTAGCGCCGGATTAGCCTGTTTAGTTCGTTGCAATCCTCATAAATACCAACATTGAATACAGCTGGAGTAATTATAATAATAATTTATTTGTGGGCTACGTACACAAGATTTGCAATCATTTATTAGTACTATAACATTTGTAAATATAAGATTAGCTTTTAGTTTACAGATCTTTATTTATTAAAGTTATACAAGCTACGATACGTGTTTATAGCACGGGATGACAATACAAAGTGTATATTTATATATTATTATTATTATTATTAGTTACGGGGTATGCAGACAAGGTTTCTGCCTCTCATCTTGTCACTGCTACCTATAAGATCTACTGTGACATTACCCCTGGATGCCCTAGGGCGCCCATTCGATTCGTCGTCTTCCATACAGAATCGACAGGTCTCATCATTGACCTTACCTATCTTCTTAAGATGGTATCTAAGTGGACAATGCCCAGTAAGTAGGCCCGTTATGAGCCTTAGTTCCTTCCCGCTGAGTGTGAGGAATTCTTTTGTCCTCTATTGCGAGTACTTTATAAACTTCTTCGCTTGTCTCAGCCCTGGGGTATTTTCCCAGTATTCCTTCTTAGTTCTGTCCTCCCAAAGCCTGATCTGAGCTGAGAGGTGACTTTGCGGGTGTCCAAAGACAGCCTCAGGGCCAATAAACGGAGATTTCGCTCCTTCCTTTGCAAGGCGGTCCGCATTCTCGTTTCCCATAATGCCTTTATGTCCTGGTACCCAGATCAGTGTCACCCTATTTGTCTCGGCCAGTTGCTTTAAGACAGTAAAACAGTCCCAAACCAGCTTTGACTCAAAGGTAAACGAGTTTAACGCTTTAAGTGCTGCTTGGCTGTCTGATATTATGTATATTTTTGCTCGACGCATATTTTTATGAATTGTTTCGCGAGCGCAGAGTTCTATGGCGTGTATTTCTGCTTGAAAAATGGTTGGTGAGGCCCCCAGTACCTTTGCGAGATGGCACCTTGGCCCATATATTCCCATGCCTGCTTTACCTTCCATTTTGGATCCATCCGTGTACCATTTAAGAGATCCTTTTTCAAAGGATAGGTCCCCAATGTGCCACTGTTGACGGTTCCCCACGATCACCTTAAATGGTGTTTCAAAGTTATGGCGTTTCGGCCTAACGTCTGAAATTGGGTTAGCCATCGGGTCCTCTATGAAATCCTGGAGGACTTTCAGGTGGCCAACCAGATTATTTGCACTTAGGAGGTTTGCCCTTTGTAGCCTAATTGCACTAAGTATGGCCTGCTCCCTAACGTGCAGATGTAAGGGTAGCAGGTCCAACATAGCTTCTAGGGTCGCAGTTGGGCAGGTACGCATGGCACCGGTTACTCCTAGACATGCCTGCCGTTGTAGTTTTTGCAAACTAGCTTGAGCTGTCTTTTGTTCTGTTTTTGGCCACCAAACGAGTGAGGCGTATGTGACCATGGGTCTTATAATAGATGTGTATGACCACAGAGTCAATTTTGGTTTAAGACCCCAAGTTTTGCCAAAAAGCCTGCCGCATGTCCATGTTGCCACTGTAGCTTTATCCAGTATTATTTTTAAGTGAGAGTTCCAGGTTAGTCTGTTAACCAGGGTAATACCTAGATATTTGACTTCCTTTGAGAATTCCACAACTGTTCCCTCAAGGGATGGTGCTTGTAGGTAAAGCTTCCTTCTCGTGAAGGGAACAACTGTTGTCTCACCAGGATTGGCTCGAAGTCCCATTATTTGGCACCAGCTGCAAACTATGTTTAGGGCATTTTGCAATAGATCAGAGATTATCTGATCATGTTTTCCCCTAATTGTAATGACCAGGTCATCCGCATATCCCTGATTGTCATAGCCGGATATTGTTAGCTTCTGTAGGAGATCACCCACAACCAGAGACCATAGTAGAGGGGACAGTACCCCACCTTGGGGACATCCCTTGGCAGCCACTACTGTAATAGAGTCCTCCCCCAGGTTAGCTGTGATTCTCCGGCTTTCAAGCATAGCTTTTATCCATTTTATCAAGGAAGGTTCAATTCCTTTTTTGGTAGCTGCAGTCTCAATGGCTTCAAAGGAGGTATTGTGAAATGCTCCTTCGATGTCTAGGAATGTGCATAGGGCAGTCTCTTTATCCTCTACTGCCTTTTCTAGTCCTAGGATAAGACTATGTAGGGCAGTTGTGGTAGACTTTCCTGCTTGGAAAGCATGTTGATTTGGGTGCAGCGGTGATCGCTCGAGTGCACCGCTCCTAATATAGTTGTCTAACACTTTCTCCATTGTTTTGAGGAGAAATGAAGTTAGACTAAAAGGACGGTAGGATTTGGGTAATGCAGGTGAACGCCCTCTCCCTTTAGGTATAAATGTTACCTTAACTTCCCTCCACGTCCTTGGTATATATCCTAGAGTATAACTTGCTCTAAAGATTTTAATGAGATTTATCAGTATCTCTTCTAGCCCTTGCTGAAGTAGGGCTGGAAAGATGTCATGAGCTCCAGGCGATTTGAATGGCTTAAAGGAGTTGATGGCCCATTTGACTTCCCTTGGGGTGAAGATTCTGCCAGAGAGACTTTTAATCCTGTTGGAGGGCCTACATTCAGGTCTTAGCTCTTCAGGGATTTCGTCATCATCTTGCATAATTCTCGAATCGGGAAAATGATTTTGTAATAACAAACTTACTGTTTCTTCCCGGCTACTCGTGTAGCTACCACCGACTTTCTGTAGAAGGCCGATACTATTCGTGTGATCCTTAGAGAGACCTTTTTGAAGTCTTGCACTCGTGGGTAGATCATCAATTGTTGTGACCCGGGTGCCCATTGACCCGAACCACAACCATAAAACCAATACACCAATACATTGCCCTATGCAATATATTGGCGTATATCAGGAATGACCCTGAAAATCACAAATATTTTAATTTAATTTCAATTTCATTTACATTTAAAAATGCATTTACATACTCCAACAAAATGCAATTTAGCATAAACTGCATTTTGTTATCAGTCATACATTGCGTTCACACGGCATGTATACTTACCTACATGCAGTACCATGTACATACCTACATACAGCTTTTCCGCTAAATTCCTAAAACTTAATCGCATGTACTATACATTCGTACAATTATACCCGTCGATCGTATTAAAAATATTATTTTTACAAGACACAGTGCATATCAGATTTCATGCATATGCACTGCGTCTAAGCTTTTTGTACTTTCCCACGTACGATTCTTCACGTCGTAGGAAAGTAATAAAAAGAATAAAAAAGGTTTTGGAAGTTTTGTGATCGGTACCTGGGTGCAATATCACCGACCCTCGGGGAGTTAGTTTTGAAACCGTTGAGAGAAAAGATCGGAGAGTTCCTTTTTTCAACCCGTGGATTAAAATTGAATTTTAAAGATTTACCAGAGAAGTTTAATAAAAAATCTAAGTGTATCAATTTTTGTTCATTGAAGTTAAATATTTTAAATGTATACCAGAGAAGTTTAATAAAAAATCTAAGTGTTTCAATTCTTGTTCATTGAAGTTAAAAATTTTAAATGTATACCAGAGAAGTTTAATAAAAAATCTAAGTGTTTCAATTTTTGTTCATTGAAGTTAAAAATTTTAAATGTATACCAGAGAAGTTTAATAAAAAATCTAAGTGTTTCAATTCTTGTTCATTGAAGTTAAAATTTTTAAATAAATATCAGAGAAATTCAATAAAATTCGAAGTGTATTTTGTGTCAAAATCCTTTCCCGAAAGACTGTGTGCTCTTCCCTTGGAGCACGGCACACAGGACCCAACATTTTGGTGGCAGCGGACTTAAAACTAGTGCCATGAATAATTTGCAAACAAATACCTATAAAGAACTTTCTTTTTAATTTAACTAAAATCAAAAATAATAATACACAAAAAAGACGCAACAACAATTTCACAAATTAACCAAAACAAGTATATTAAAACCTAAAGTGCCTAGGAAAAAATTTATAAATATACAATTATATAAAAAAAAAACAAAAATAAATAAAATTCAGTGTTCTCAATAAACGAAAACATAACAATACGCTTGAATAAATAATAATAAAAACAGCGAATCAAAATTAAAATTAGTTAAACTTATAACTGTTCGAGACGGTTCGGTGACTCCAGAAGGATGACATTGAGAAATCTTGAACACCAACATCTTCAACTACATAACCAGGCGAACGTAGAAATACCAGCTACTATCTGGATAAAGTAAAGGTAGCGTGAAAAGCAAATTTTTCTTTCCCTATCCTTCGCATATTAAATTTATTTTATTACACATCATTTTTGTTAAAAAAATTTTATAACAAAAAAAAAACAATATAAGACTAAAGAAAATTCCAAGATATAAGTACAAGTGAATATATATGTATGTATGTATTCAGTTTTTCTATTTTATTTTTTATTTTTTGCTCCCTGTACATGCGAATATACAAACAAGAATTTTTCCTTTTCTCTTTGCACTTTCTTTTGTGAAGCATAGTTTTTCGATGACGAAGTTGATATATTCTTACATTTGTTGCAAATTTTTCTTTTAAATTAAAATTTCTCCTACTCGCAAATCCCACAATGGTTTCCCTACAGATCACCTTTCCTACATTCGATAAAATTTAATTTCCCACTTTCAATTTTAACAAAAAATTTAGAATAACGTTACAATCATTTTCTTGATACTGAAATCCCAAACATTTTATTTAAACCTTTTTTTTACTTACTTCTTCTCTCGCCATAATTAGTGATCTTATTTTAATAATAAAAAAAAAGCAAACAAAAACGAGAGGTACAAAATATTTCAACTTTTCTTTAAATTATTTGACAATATTATATACTTCACAATTTTTTTTTTATTATTGCTCTTCCTAGAAGCGACCTCTGCGGCAAGACTTCGTGAGCTTGCTGGCCAGAGGACTTCAACAAAAATCGATTATCGATTCCCTGCAGTAGGACTTAGTAAGCAATCATCTACCATAGAAATCAATCAATTCCGATTTCCCTAATAATTTATCGTTTGTTATTTCATGCACTTATCCTATTACATACAAAATTATAGTAGATAAAACGCTCCCAATCGTAACCGATTAGATCCCAATTTTAATCTAATTTTACTCCACGATACAAAACCTGACATGACAAAACATAACATTTGTTTTTCTTTTATACATATACACAATAATATTTTATGACTAAAAATATATTTTTTTTTGTTTATTCCCCTTTAAAAAGATTGTGAATATCATTATCTTCTCTATTCCACTGAAGTATCTACATTCTTATTACTGTTAATAAAGTTAACAATTTGCCTTCTACTCGGCTGTGTTTTAAAAAAAAAAAAAAAAAACAATTTCGTCACATCTTCTATAAGCCCATTCCCATATCAACCAAATCGAAGCTCGAAAAACAGACACCCTTAATATTATAAAATCTCATACCACATCTCTACCAAATTTTCCGTCTGTTACTTAAAAAAAAACCACAATGACTGAAGAAACCGTCTCTTTCGATGAGCTATGCTCATCTCAAGTAGGAAAAAACAAGGAAATTAGGCTAATACTAGGGGCTTATCACCAAGCCGGTAAAGTGAAGCGTACCAATACCTTTGTGACAGGTAAATTACAACATCTCGAACAAATATGGAGCGCCTTCGAGAAAACAGAAGAACAAATAGTTCAGCATAAAGACTTCACGACCGACCACGATTATTTCAAAGAATCGTGCTCAGACAAAACTGAGGATTGGTACATATTGACAAAAGCAACACTTTCCGAAAGATTGAAATCAATCTCAGAAGGTGTTACAGCTCAACAAAACCCCTTTCATATTCCATCACCCAGAGCTTCGTGGAGAAGTCAATTCAACACACGTTACAGAAGCTAATAAGGAATCAGATGGTACACAAAATGAAAGTATTTTCAGAATTCTAAATGCCAAAATTAAATCAATTACTCGAGTGATACAGTCATTAAACCCAGGTATCCTACCTACAGCAAGCAGAACATATTTAGAACAAAAACTAAATATTCTGAATAAACATTGGGCAGAAATCGAGGAGCTCAACAACACATTCCAAACACAATCTAAGTCACAAGATTTAGAAAACAAATATTTCTCCGAAGATGTTTTCTATAAAACAGAAGCAGAATACGAAGAAGCTGTAATTGCAATCCAAGAACAGCTAGATACCCGCTTCCTTAATTACCAACATGACACCCGAAATAACTCATCACACCTCCGCAATGAAATCACAGAAATCAAAATTTCACATATTTCTCTATCAGAAATTAAATCGTTAATACCAAATTTTAACGGCGATCCAAAAGACCTCCACAAATTCGTGTCATGTTGTGATGATATTAATAGACTCCACCCAACAACCTTATTTTCAATAATTAAAAGTAAACTCTTTGGGGATGCCTACAAATACAATGATACAAGCAGGTGGTCAGATTTGAAGCAAATACTTCTCGAAACATTCGAAGAAAAAATCGAAAAATCAGTACTTCAATCCAAGCTCGCAAACACAAGACAAAGAAGAGAAGAACCTGTCAAAGAGTCTCTGCAACGAATAAATATGACACATGCACAATTGAATGAAGCCACGCATTCATATACAACAGATAAATTACTGTTAAATTCCCTAATAAAGGATAACGAAAAACAAGCTATTAGAGCGGTTGAAGATGGATTAATAAGCGAGCAACTGCAAACGCTAGCCAAAATCCACGAAAATAGAGTATTAAAGCCCATTACGTCATATATTGGTGAGCAAGCATTACGCCTAGAATCAAAGGCAACAAAATTAGCAACAAACTCTTCTCGCACTGCTGCAGAACCCCTTTTGCTATAAATACAGAGCACATGGACATTTAGCTCCAAATTGTCCACAGAACATTCATACAAGCCCAACCCCAAATAAATATTTTTCAAATAATTTAAACAAAGGCAATCCTCCTAAGCAGGCTAGCACCTTCAACAGCACTACCCCTACATGCAGGTATTGTCACAAATTAGGACATACCATAGAAGTATGCAGGGCAAGGATAGCAAACCATGGGAATTTCTACAAAGAAAATACAAATCTGGTTGATCAAGACTTCAGAAAGCGAACAGAAAGTCCCAATAAAACTACAATTCCCCAAAAAGAGGTCAGCTTCAACCAGGTTCCAAATCTTAATTATAGAAAAAATTCCACTGCTTCGACAATACAACACCAAAATGAAGCAAGGACAAATAAACAATGCATACAAAACCCGAGAATATTTTTAACAAACTCGAAAACAAATCAAAGCGAGAGGAATTAGTCGGCAGCCCCCCGCAAATCCAAACAAAAGCCGACATCCACACAAATTTAAGTTAGATAATGCACATTTATTAAATGATCACATAACGTTGAAAATACCAATTACTATCAGTCCTAATTCCATTACTATTTCCATATCTACCAATGTATGCTCGAATAAAGAAACAAAGCCCCTCGTAGACACAGGAGCAGAGATCAGTCTATTAAAGTTCAATACACTGAAAGCAGGCAGCACTTACTATAAAGATGCAATCTGCAAGATAAATACTTTATTTACAGAATCTAAAACTACAGAAGGATTAATATTGGCAAAAATGTCAAATACATCAAACGAAGAATGTATAATACAACATCCCTTCCAAATAGTAGGAGAAAGCTCAACCTTGGCATATGACGGGCTAATTGGCCACGACTTCTTGTCCAGATACAACGCTTGTATCAATTATAAAAACAATTACATTTCCTTAGAGGTGAAGCAATGTCATTCATCCGATCCCATAGAGCAATATCGCTCAGATTATCCAAATACATATCTTAGATATGGTAACCATGACAAAAAGTCTGAAACACACAATGTAAGTGCTAATAAAAGCAAGTTACCCAGTACTTCACGGGATTTGAATAAGAAACGTGAAAAGTACCCCAACATAGATATCCTACAAAAAACGGAATATATTTTACAATCCAATGAAAACCGAAACAAATCGGACAAATTACATAATAAACTTATTACAATTCCCGCTCGCTCTGAATCCATAATTCAAATTCCAACTTTGTCAACTACGGAATCGGTATATTTTAAAAAAGAGATAAAGCCAGGGTTGTTCATAGGTAATACCATAGTCAACCCATCACAAGGAATGGCAAAAGTCCTAGTTCTCAACACGAATAAGCAGGTCGTCGAACTGGCAATTCATGACATGACTCCAGAATGCCATGACCTTAATGACTTCGATTGCATCTCTACAGATTCCAACAGAGATCCAATTAGGGGCAGAATAAAAAAAACTGCACACCGTGATTAAACTGGATCACTGTAATTTGGAAGAAGCCGAGAGTATTCGGAAAATTTGTAAGGATTTCAATGATCTCTTCTACTTAGAAGGGGATTTCCTAACATTTACAAATGCAACCGAGCACAAAATCGAAACAGTCCCAAACAAACCTCACATATACACTAAACCGTACAGACTTCCAGAAACAAGCCGGAAAGAAATAACTCGGCAAATAAATGAAATGTTGGATTCGGAGATAATAAGCCCTTCAAATAGTCCGTGGAATTCTCCCCTATTTCTAGTTCCCAAAAAGCCGGATGAGCATGGGAACAAAAAATGGCGAGTCGTTGTAGATTTCCGCCGAGTAAATGACATTACTATTGGCGACGCTTACCCATTACCTAATATTACAGACATATTAGATCAATTGGGTAAGTCCAAATATTTCACAACGCTAGACCTCGCGAGCGGATTCCACCAAATTCGCATGGACGGGAAGGATAGAGCAAAAACTGCGTTTAGCACTCCTTATGGTCATTACGAGTTTAACCGTATGCCATTTGGATTAAAAGGTGCACCCGCAACCTTCCAACGTGCCATTAATAATGTCCTTTCCGGACTCCAAGGCATATACTGTTTCGTATACATGGACGATATTGTAATTCATGGATATAATCTTAAAGACCATAATATTAGGCTCACAAGTGTATTTAGCCGCCTTCGGGATTTCAATTTAAAATTACAACCCTATAAGGGCCATTTCCTAAGAAAGGAAATAATGTATCTAGGGCACATCATTACAGAAAATGGAGTCAAGCCAGACCCGGCAAAAATTAAATCAGTTCAATCTTATCCTAGACCCAAGAAGGAAAAAGATATCAAAGCCTTCCTTGGTTTCGTCGGCTATTATCGCCGCTTTATTCCCAATTTTTCTAAAATCGCGAAACCTCTTACTAACCTTCTGAAGAAGTACACACCTTTCAAGTTCGATGCAATTTGCGATGAAGCATTTCGCAAATTAAGAAAAAAATTAATATCAGCACCAATTTTATCCTATCCGGATTTCGACAGAGAATTTTTTGTCACCTCCGATGCCAGCGACTACGCCATCGGAGCAGTTCTTTCGCAAGTAGATGATCAAGGAGATCATCCAATCGCCTATGTGAGTCGAGTTCTCAATGGTGCAGAGACTCGATACTCAACAATCGAAAATGAGCTTTTGGCAATTGTTTTCGCAGTTGAGCAATTCAGGCCATACGTTTATGGTAGACAGTTTACCATGATAACTGACCATAAACCATTAGTATGGCTTATGAATCTAAAGGATCATTCCTCAAAGCTAATGAGATGGAGAATACGTCTTGAGGAATATGACTATAAAATAGTTCATAAACCTGGAAAACTCAACACAAATGCAGACGCTCTCAGTAGGGCTATCCCAGAAAATTCCGTAAAATCAACGGAACCTAACACCTATGTAAATGTGGTAACCAGGAACCAAGCCAAAGCTCAGGCGAATTTAGATACACCAAATCCAATTATTACTACTCCAAATCAAGATTTATCAGTAGTAAACAGTTCCTCAGTGATAATAACTGAGACCAATTTCCCATTACTTTTAACTAAAAACACAAATCCCAAATTTTTCATCTTGCTAATGCAAGATACAGAACTTGAACGAGTTTTAAAATCTAAACTAAAACTTTCAGACAAACCACCTATACTAGGAAACGAACTGAACTTCTTTAAGAAAAAAGACTCCACAGTAATTATTTCAAAAGTCAATCTACCTTGCCGATCTCAAAGAGATAGATTAGACATTGAAAAGATTTTAACTAAGATCTGCTCATATACAGAAGCAAATCAGTTAAGTCAAATAAATATCTCCTTCCCAGTATTAGATAAGCAAAATTTATCAACTATTAAAAACAGTTTTACCAAGGTCTTCGTTAACCAAAAAATAAATATAAAACTTCATCAAGATTCCATAAAGTATTTATCCAACAGCAGTGATATCGAACAAGCTCTAAAGGATTTCCATTCTCTAACAACGGGAGGCCATCAAGGTGTCTCCCGTACAATCAAAAAAATTAAAAAACAATTTTATTGGCCAGGCATGTCAGACAATGTTGTAAGATATGTAAGGAAATGTAAACTTTGTCAAGTGAACAAAGTACCCAGAAGTCCTAAGATTCCTATGAAAATCTCAAGCATAAGCTCAAAACCTTTTGAAAGAGTGTACCTAGATGTTGTAGGACCTCTCCCATTTTCCCATTCTGGAAATAAATACATCCTTACATTTCAAGACGACCTTTCCAAATCCTCTGAGGCTATTCCCATAGTCAACACTGAATCTAAGACATTAGCGGAAGCCTTCACGACAACAATAGTTTGTCGACATGGCATTCCAGAAAGTATCCTAACAGATCAGGGATCTAACCTCATAGGTGGCATGTTTACCGAGGTATCCAAACTGCTAAAGATAAAAAGGCTCAAAACTACTCCATTTCACCCTCAAACAAATGGTGCATTGGAGAGAAGTCATAGAACTTTAGCAGAATACCTCAGATCTTATGTAGCGAAAGATCTTCAAGACTGGGATACATGGATCCCACATGCCATGTTTGTCTACAATACCACACCTCACTGGAGTAAAATTATACTCCCCGCGGACTCCCAGCCGAAATTTCAAACAATTTAAAATCTTCTCCAACCGTTTGCTATAATTACGATAATTATGCAAACGAGTTAAAAGCACGTCTACAACACAGCTATAAAATTGCGAAAGACATAGCCATGGCTAACAAAGAGAAATCAAAACTTCAGTACCATAAAATTTCTACCCCGAAAACCTTCAATATTAGGAACAAAGACTTGTTAAAAAGCAGAGTGAGAGATAACAAATTCTCACCACTCTGGACAGGTCCATATGAGATCATAGAAATCAATTCCTCTGAAAGCTCCACAGTTAAAATCAACAACAAAAATAAAAGAATCCACAATAATGACTTAAGACTTTTCTCCGATTAATGCTAGAATATATATAAAACATATGTTAGCATATACATATCCCGTGGACTCAAGCCTCCAATCGGAAAGTACAAGATACTCAAACTATAACGAACAAAGACTAACACAATAACCTTTTCCATCCTCTATATTTTCAACACCTACATCTCTCAAAAATGAAGTATAAAAAAAAGACTTCTAAACAAAATTTTAAAAACGAAAAAAAAAATGAAATTGCGAAGTAGGTACTTAAGATACTGTAAGGACAAGAAGAAAAAATATAAATAAAAGGAAAAATGTCAAATTGTTTTTTTTTTGTCAAAATACTTAATAAAAATTAATATTTTTCGTTTCTGAAATTGGAATAAATAACAATAAAAAATAATTTAATAAGTATAACTGATATTAAAAGGAAAATACATAACAATTTTTTTGCGGAAGTCATTTTTATAATAAAGATTAATGTTTTTTATTTTTGCTAAAAAATGAATCAATTAGTATAAATTCAAGTATGAAAAATGTAGATAAAATATAAAAAAAAATTACCAAACATGTAAGTATATCGTTAGTATTATACATATCTTTTGTACTTATTAGTTTAGAAGAGACAGAAAAAATAATACAAAAAATAAAAAGAAAAAAGCCAATGTTGTGTCTAATTTATACTAAAGATAGATATCTATGTTTTTTTTTTCAATATACTACAAATTATTATTAATATTATTAAATAAATAAAAGGACTAGAAAAATTATGAAAATTTACATTTGTATATATAACCAGCCTTTTTTTTTGCACATAGAATTTTAAGCTTTTATTCTTCCTTTTAACAAAATATAAATATATAAAACAAATCCTTTCACCAATTAATTATATAATAAATAAAAAAAATAGAGACATAATGAAGTAATATAGATTGATATAAATAATAAAGAAATAGAATAACTGTAAATAGCTCTATTACCAATCATATGTAAGTTTATAAATTTAGTAGTATTCATTTCCTTTTAACAAGCTTAGAAGGAATAAACGTAACATATAATGAGAAAATCCTAAAACCATTCTTATTGAATTATAGTTATATCAAAATAATTTTTTTTCTTAAAAAAAAAAAATATATAAAACCACAGCAAAATATTGTATGTTCTACCTATTATAAGGTGATTATAATTTTGCATGTAAATAGGTTTACATTTCTGGTTACCTTTAAAAGTACTATTTACAATCACGCACAAAATCTACTACTATTAAAGAAAGTTTTCTTCTGAGCAGAATAAAACTTTCTTTTCCCCAGGGGGGAGGGATGTTGTGACCCGGGTGCCCATTGACCCGAACCACAACCATAAAACCAATACACCAATACATTGCCCTATGCAATATATTGGCGTATATCAGGAATGACCCTGAAAATCACAAATATTTTAATTTAATTTCAATTTCATTTGCATTTAAAAATGCATTTACGTACTCCAACAAAATGCAATTTAGCATAACTTGCATTTTGTTATCAGTCATACATTCCGTTCACACGGCATGTATACTTACCTACATGTAGTACCATGTACATACCTACATACACCTTTCCGCTAAATTCCTAAAACTTACTCGCATGTACTATACATACGTACAATTATACCCGTCGGTCGTATTAAAAATATTATTTTTACAAGACACAGTGCATATCAGATTTCATGCATATGCACTGCGTCTAAACTTTTTGTACTTTCCCACGTACGATTCTTCACGTCGTGGGAAAGTAATAAAAAGAATAAAAAAGGTTTTGGAAGTTTTGTGATCGGTACCTGGGTGCAATATCACCGACCTTCGGGGAGTTAGTTTTGAAACCGTTGAGAGAAAAGTTCGGGGAGTTCCTTTTTTCAACCCGTGGATTAAAATTGAATTTTAAAGATATACCAGAGAAGTTTAATAAAAAATCTAAGTGTTTCAATTTTTGTTCATTGAAGTTAAAATTTTTAAATGTATACCAGAGAAGTTTAATAAAAAATGTAAGTGTTTCAATTCTTGTTCATTGAAGTTAAAAATTTTAAATGTATACCAGAGAAGTTTAATAAAAAATCAAGGTGTTTCAATTCTTGTTCATTGAAGTTAAAAATTTTAAATGAATATCAGAGAAATTCAATAAAATTCGAAGTGTATTTTGTGTCAAAATCCTTTCCCGAAAGACTGTGTGCTCTTCCCTTGGAGCACGGCACACAGGACCCAACACAATACCCTCGCAGAAATTTCTCCAAGTTCTTCTTTTGGATTTCCTCAGCTCTTTATTGTACTCAGTCAAGGCGCGCTTGTATTCATTCCAAGCACCTGTTGTTTTTGCCTTGTTGAAGAGCCTTCTAGTTCACTGTTCCACCAGGGCACAACTCGCGTTGTTTCCCTTTGTTTAACAGGACAACTTTGTTCATAGGAGTGGATGATCAATCTATGCATTTGGGAGGAGATACGGTTTAGATCCATGCGGCTCTCACTTTGACCGTTTTCGAGCTCCTGTAGACCCATTCTGATGTATTCCCTGTAGGAATTCCAATCAGTGAGACGTGGAACTCTTATTTCCTCCCTTTGCATAGAGGAAGCCCTAATATCTACCCTGATGTTGTTATGGTCCGACATTGAGACCTCGTTTGAGACATGCCAGTTTGCAATGTCATCCGCCATATTTGGACTGATGAATGTTAAGCCCAGCACCTCTTGGCGAATGGCGTTCAGAATGTTGGTTCATTCCCTATATTAGCTATGTCTATGTTATTTTTAACTAAATAGTCAACAAGGTACTCACCTCGTCTGTTGGTGTCACTGCTTCCCCCACACAATGTGGTGGGCATTTGCGTCACACCCAATGATATAGGATTTATTCCTTTTTTGGCAGAAATCCAGAAGTTTTGTAATTTCCTCTGGAGGATGTGGATCCGTATCACCCGGGAAGTAGGCTGAGGCCATTACCACCTCATGTTGGCCTCTGCAGTTTTACCTTGCAGCTTTAGGTCTCCTTTCGGCCTAAGCTGCACCTCTCCAAAAAGGAAGTTAATCTTAAAGCTTAACTTCTTGAGCCTTTCCGCCGAGCAGTGGTCCACTGAGAGAGTGACTTGTGAGACAACCCCTTCAGTCACTTTCCTTAAGCCCTTCCAATCAGCTACTTTGAGCTCATGGTCTTGGGCCCCTACGTAACGCAGTAACTCGTCAGCAGGCATCTCTGTGCTTTCAGGGAAATACCCAACCAGGATCTTTGCACGAGGAATATCACGGCCCTTAGTTTGGCATTTTCCCATGGTTTTATCTCACCCATTATCTGCTTTAGCCAGTCCGAGGTAGCCTTGTCAAAGCAGGTGAGAACTAGCCATTCATTCTCCATCTCCAGTATTTTGCCCAGGATCGCCTTACGGGGAAGTTCGCTGAGAGGATTCCCATTTTAACTGCTACAACTATTTGTTTGTAGGACAGGGACTTGGGAGCTATTTCCTTTTTGGAGTGCTCCTGCTTCCTTTCTGCCTCTTCCCCTTGTTGAGTCCTCATCCTTTTCAACTGTGTAGGTTTAGGAGTACAGTTCTCGGAGCGATTCCGTTTGGATCCTTTATCGGTCTCCTTCACTGGCATCGGCTTCATAGCTAGCTCACGGGCCTCAGTTGAGCTGTGCCCGTGTTTCACCAGCCACTGAAACCGTTTCTTAGCGGCTCCACTCATCTTCCGACTTTTGTATTTTGAATCCTTTTTGGGGCCTGTTGTATCCTTATCAGATATTTTAGAGCCCCCAGTGGATCCTTCTGAGGCTTTAGCGGAGCTCTGGATTCCTGTAGGATCACTTGGTTTCACCTCACCAGATATTGAGGGTTGAATTACGACCAGCTCCACATTGTTCTTCTTACTCTTACGGTCCGGCTGTGAGATCAGCTCGGCGTTCTCTTCTGAGAGAGAACAGTCTTCTCGCATAACCTCCACTAGACCTTCGAGACCTTCGAAGTCCTGTTCCATGAGCAGGTCGTCTTCTCCGTCTACTATTTGAGGCATAGTAGCTGCCTTTGGTTTTGGTACATAGGGAGGGGCACCACTCTCTTCAGTAACTATTATGTGTTCCATGTAGTTCCCACGAGTTTCGAAGAAAAGAAAATAGAGTCACCCACGGCAGAGATTCGTGTACCGTGGGAAGGCTAAGCTGAGAATGGAGGTCGCCTGGTATCCAGAGTTCATCGTTATAAGACACACTCACGCAGTGCCATTCATCCCATAGGCACGATTGTTTACACCTGGGATTGCGGATTTTATCGAGTTTTCTTCTCTAGACCCGCCGTATTCAGTCAGGCAACCAGTAGCACCCCAGAGGGTGCCTACCAGCTGCCTGTGCAGGAACACCTCGGGCAGGATGTGTCTCTTCATCACGTATGGACGGTATTGGGAAAATTCCTCCCCTGATGTGGCGTTAACGTCATTAAGCGCCTTATACTCACCTTGACCCCTATATATATATATATCTATATATATATATATATGGCTGTGTAATAGATTAGATGAATATGTAGTACTAAACTAAGTCTGAGGTAAGTACAAGACTGATACTACAATGCATCCCCCTTTTTCTCAAGAATGATGAGAGCTATAAATTTAGGCGCTCCGGTGGTCTAATTATTCTTCCAAACCCTCTACTAGTTGTTTCATGTAAGTTATGTTTAGTATCTATAACTGTTTGACGGTGATTGCTTATTGAGGGTGTCTGATCAGGTTTAGTCATATTATTTGACATATGTTCTTCTGATGATTCGTCTACCAAAGGTAACGTTGACTCTAGTTGTGTATGTGAGTCGTCTTCGTTGTTCTCGGGAACCGATCTTGTATGATACTCCATTTGTGCTTGAGTTCGCTTGATGCATGAAGAGTTTCTTCTGTATGTGTTTCCCTTTCTGTCCCTAATCATGTATAATCGTGGATGAACTTGACTTTCAATAACAGCCGGTTTCCATTCAGCTTTATTGTTTGTCCTTGTTACTATCACATCCCTCTTGTTTAACTGCTCCCTTTCTCTGGAACTCTTGTCGGCGTACTTCTTTTGTTGCTCACGTAATTCTCGCAAAGCTTCTGGTACGTCTTCTACTATAGGCTCATTTGGTAGAAGTGATACTGTAGTAGTAGGTATAGGTGAACGTAGGTTACGTGCATAAAGTCTTTGCACTGGTGATCCTAAGCTCTCTCTAGGTGTATTCATGAAGTTCAATATTGCTAATTTGACAGCTGAATTATCGTAGGCAGACTTCTTCAAAATATTTTTTGAAGTTTGTACTGCTTTTTCTGCTAGTCCATTTCCTCTTGAAAGGTATGGCGAGCTAGTTTGATGATTAAATTTCCACAGTTTCGAAAAATTTTTAAACTCAAGTGATGAGTATTGTGGACGGTTGTTTGATTCTAACACTCTTGGTATGCCTTGAAGTGAGAATATGTTTTTAAGAAATTTTACAATATTTCCTGTAGTTATTTCATCAAGACTTTCTTGAGTATGCTATAACGATATAATCTTTTCCTTTAAAATGGAATAGATCGGTTGCTACAATTTTGAATGGATATATCGGTATTTCTTTTAAACCAAGAGGTTCTTTAATGTTGCTTTTCTGATTTGCTTGACATGATGCACATCTTTGAATATAGTCATATATGCCCCTATTAATTTTGTTCAAAATACACAGTCCTTGGCTCGTTGAACACGTTTTTCTGTTATGAATATATTTCAGCAAGTCTGCTCTCATTTTGGCTGGAACTAATGCTCTATGCGATTTATAAATGATCCCATCATATACAGACAGTTCATCCCTGAAGTTCACGCAGGGACGTACTACATTCGGTATGGATTTGATATTGTCCGGCCATCCTTTTAGCTTCAATGATTTAAGGATTTGGCATGTTTCATAATTTTTTGTCAAGTTTGTCAGTCTAGTTAATTCCTCATCAGAAATTGAAAGCAGCATTTGTACTTCCAATTCCTCATCCATGTGGGGGTTATCCGGGCTTGGATTGTCACAGTCTCTGCTTAAAGGATTTGCGAGGTACATCTTAATCCCTTGTTTATAGATGACTTCTGGATTATAGGTCAATACACTTAATCTGATTCTTTGAAGTCTGGCTGACGAAGAATGTATAGGCTTTCGAAAAATTGTTTCCAAAGGTTTGTGGTCTGATACGACTATAGCCTTTTTACCCCATACATATTCATGGAATTTTTCACATCCAAATTTCACTGCTAAGGCTTCTTTTTCTAACTTTGTTGACATTCAGTTAGGGCTTTTGATGCGTATGCGACGGGCTGTTCTTTTTGGAGAAGTACTGCTCCTAGTGCAGTGGAACTTGCATCTACTTGGAGTTTAACGTCTTCATTTATGTTATATAATTTATGAACAGGTGGCTTGGCTATTATAGACTTTAATTTATGAAACGCAATTTGTTGATACCTGTCCCTTACCCATGGCGTTGACTTTGACAGTAATGTCCTTAAAGGCGTTGTTAATTCTGAAAAGTGTTGTATGTATTTACTGAGGTAGGTGAACTTACCCAAAATTCACTGCAATTCTTTTCGATTTGTAGGGGCATTTACACGAGAGATGGCGGCTGTTTTTTCTGGATCTGCAGTCATTCCATTTCTATTTATGATGTGTCCTAAGAACTTAACTTTAACTTGTTCAAACACAGATTTGTTTTTATTTAGTTTCAGTCCGTAGATTCGCAAGATTATAATTACTTCCTCTGTTGTTCGTCTGAGCTCGTGTATGGATCGTGCGTGGATTAATATATCATCTATTAATACTTCTACGTTTTTGATCTTTGAAAATAATGATTGCTGGAAGATTTCTGGAGCTGGTGAAATCCCAAAGGGTAATCTCTTACAACAAAACCTTCCCCATGGTGTTGAGAATGTTAAACTTTTTTTAAAGTTTTCTGATACACGTGCTTGCCAAAATCCTCGTTTACAATCGAGAAGCGTGTAAAACTTTGAACCTTGTATCTTCTCTGCGATTTCATCAATAGTTCGCATTGGATAGTGACGTCGTAGAATATTGACATTAACATCCGTTGGGTCTATACAGATTCGAATTTTGTTCTGTTTTTTTACTACTACCATTGGTGAAACTGAAGGAGAAGGCTCCTTTATTGATTCATGTAAATATAGGATTAGCTTTACAGATCTTTATTTATTATAGTTATACAAGCTACGATACGTGTTTATAGCACGAGATGACAGTACAAAGTCCGTACATCGGTATATATATCAGCTGATGGCTGTATAATAGATTACATGAATATATAGTACTAAACTAAGTAAAAAATAATATGAAACTAATAACTAGAGAAATAAAAAGAATACAAACAATAAGAATGAGAAAGTAATGATAAGCCGAAATAGAAGAAATTGCTTAACTCACAAATGCATCTATATAAGCCTTTTAAATGCATTGACAGTACCAGCACTCTGAACATTTGATGGAAGACTATTCTAAAGTCGGGCAGCTTGAATAAGGAAAGAAGTCTCCATAACCGATTTGCTGAATTATGATGTTACGATTGCGTGGTGAAGTCAATAATTGGAAAAATTCCCTGAGATACTCAGGTGTATCTCGATTCAATATATTAAAAGCAAGAATTAATGCTCTTTGATTAAGGTAAAAATCCAGGGAGCAACCAAGCAGTTGGTGAGACATGGTCAAATCCACGGAGACCAAAAATGAAGTGGATGCAATCATTGTAAGCAACCTGAATCTTACAGGCAAATACACTATCTAATTTTGGGAAAACTGCGCTACCAAAAGTAAAGTACGGAATGATTAATGTTTTCACAAGCTTCATACGTATATTTCTTGGCAAAATACTTGCTGAAAGCCATAACCTACGCAGTCCAGCATACATCTTTCTGATCACCATATCAACGTTATCGCAACACTTCATCACACTATTTAAAACAATACCATGATTATTAACCCTGTCTTGTAGCGGCAGTATAACGCTGTTTAAAATTATTGGCGGAATATCAATGTTATCTAGGGATGCGGCGTAAAAGGCAATGTACTTCGACTTAGCAGGGTTAAGCACTAGCTCATTTAATAAAGACCAATCGCTTATTCATTCCCGCAATACAGTCCTCAAGAAGTTCTATAGGTCTAAAAAGATATAATTGCACATCGTCGACATACAGATGTACTTTTGCATCTTCTAACACCTGTGGGAGGTCAATTATAAATAGGCTAAACAATAAAGGGCCTAGCGCTGATTCTTGAGGAACACCACAGAGAATGGGTATCGAACCAGTAACTGCTTCTTCTATCTTAACTTGCTGCTGACTATCAGATAAAAACTCTCTAACCAATGCAATGGCAGAAGAACTCAACCCAAAGCTGATCGAGAGCTTCTGTAGAAGTAAATTATGATCAACTCTGTTGAAGGCCTTTGAAAATCGAGAAGAACTAAGGCGTTAAACTCATTCTTGTTTAACACAGATATTATACGCCAGTTTTCGGTTGAAGATCGGTTTTAAACTTATAGCTGTAAAATTGGAGTTTGGCATTCCGAATTGCTGTACTGGAGCTATTACGAGCAACTTGATAGTTTAGTCGAACAGCGCTTATATCGCTTGAACAGGAATTCTCGCACAGCAATAAGCGAACAGACTTCGGGTGAAAACCACGGTCACCCCACACTGTGGATAGGTCTCAATCTCAAAGGGGCGTATTTTTCGAATAAGTACGCGATAAGAGTGGAGAAAACCTCGACCTGATCATCAGCCGAAGCAAGATTGAGTACCTCATAGCAGGGGCTGGATTCTGTAACACGGAGAATTTGAAAATTTGGGAGATGAGAATTTTGCTTTCTCAGAATTCCTAATTCCCTAACATGGTTGGAGAATTTGGGAAAATATAAGAAATGTGAAAAAATGCAAATCGCCTGAGACGCTTAAGGGTATCAATTTTTGTTGTAGAGGGTTGGACTTTTTTCATATTAGAGGTACATCTGCCTATTACCTCCCAATGTCAAAATAAATTGACATTTATTTTTTGTAGGGGTAGTTTTTGATGGATGCAGGAGGGTAGATTTTCTCGAGTTTTTCCGGGATAACGAGAGAATTGAGATAAGAAGGAGAGTGTATGTGGTATCAAAACCAATGGGAGCTCAGGGCGAACAAGTTATGTGGAGGAAATAGGGCGGGGAGAGTGCGGGGTATAAATGGGAGCTGATCAACGGAAATTAAGAAAAATAAAGACAATATCAGGAGCTGCAATAATTCGCAGGGGTAAGCTCAGGATCTGTAAGCCCAATAAGAAAAATTAAAAATAAGAATTCGCTTTGGTAATTAGGTATGCATGGGTATTATAGGCTACATTTTATTGCGATTAACGGTAATTTGCAGAATTGAGAGGCTTCGGTGGTAAATTTTGTTGTCGCAATATTCACGGGCGCCTAACTCTGTGTGGGCGGGCTGTAGAGTATTGGGGTTTCGCCTGATGTATTAAGGGTTTAGAGTACGAATAAATAGGTAAACAATTTTTGGAGGAGGGTGTTTTGGGGGTTGGGGGTCTTACCAGCCTTCATAGGGGGTTATCCAAACTACGTCATGTTTGATACCAAATTAAAGAGGGACAAGAGGGTAATCGAGTGGTGTATTTTGTCTTTGATCATTTTAACGTGATAGCTTTTGACCGCCCAACAAATTGTTTTTTACATATACACCCCAGTTCCCATATTTTGCATATATTTCTTCCGTTCTTTGTTTCACATCCAATAGTACTCCGTTGTGAACATTTTTGTCATGGGAAGTGAATTTCCAGGACTTACCAGTTCTTCGCAATGATGAGATGAAAATATGTCCATTTTGTACCGGAAACGGACATTTTTTCACCTTAAAAAGGACTGCTACACTTCTTTTACAGTTATCTTCAAAACCGTTTATCGGATTCAAAAATTATTTACATATTTAATTAGGAGAAAATATGTAGATGCGATCTCATCCTAGTTTTACTTTTCTAGTTGCAAAACACAGGAGAATTAACAAGTGGAATTGAGAATTCGGGAATTCTCTACTTACTTCTCAAATGCCCCGAATAATTACATCGCTGAGTCGCTGTACTCGATGGAGATTCTCAATTTGTTGACAAACAGAGTTATTGCTAGCTGTTAACTCGGATATGGTATTCCCACATTTAGCTAGTCGTTCGTTAAAAAAGCGGTCTGCGGTATGCGGTCTTCAAGTTGTACGAAGAGATCATTAATTTTATATAGGATGCTCCATTTCTTGGATGTCAGCATCCATGTTGATTCTCGTTTGCTGCGACCTAACAGCAGGAGCAGTCCTACGAGGTATATTTAGATGTTTTCTGATAAAGAGTTAGTTCATAGTGTTTCCTTCGGTTACCCCTTCGATTAGCATTTCTGCGCAGAAGCCATTGCCAACTAAGAGAACAGCGGAACCAACCAAATTTTGATTCAAGCTGCAAAATAAAGTTGTTACGATAAAAATGTCACTTTTATAACTCATTGAGCGCACCACTGATTAGGTAAGCAAGTATAATTAATTGCAATTGAAAAAAGTGGATTAAATTGAAACTGGATACTCTCAAATTAAAAAAAACTACAGGAGCGATATCAAGTGCGTCTACTCTCTAGCAAACATTACTATATATACATTACTATTTCATCCGCAATGACTTGACTCAATAGCTTCCCATATTTCCGCCAAGCCAATCATAAAGGTTGTTAAGAACTCAAAAATAGGATGGTAAACGAAAAACGGTTTTAATTTCTAGTAGACTTTTTATTTCTGCGTCTAGAACTCAACTACTTAATTTTATATTTTTAGTCTGCTCAATCGTCAAATCGACCTCAAAAATTATTTGTTTTGTCATTTCAACAACTTTTAAACACTTCCGATTAGCAAATTAACTGACCCAGTTACTTAATTAATCGATCGCCTAAACTCAATTTACTGCAGTACGGAAATGTGTAAAAGTTATTGAGTAAGCAAAACAATGACGATAATTTATGGCGCTTGCTTGGGTTGTTGGATTGTTGTGAAGTCTGAAACCTACACTGAACTCATATTAGACTTCACAACATTTCTTCCCCCTTCGCAAGATTGTTTACATTTTTTTTTTTATTAAAGAATTTTATCAAAATATAAAAAGGTTTATCTTAATAATGTCTTATGACTAAAAAGATAGATTGCTAAGTTTAATAAAATTAATTATATGGAAACGATACAATAAAGGTTTTACTATCATCGAGAAAAAATGCAAATAAAAAAAAAATTCAAAAATCTAAGAAAGGCAGAAAAATTAGGATTGAAGACTTACTTTCATACAATACATAATTTTACATATTTGTAGTTTTCTAATTATGATATTTTTTATCGAGTTTTATTCTCTTATATCTCTAGTTTTTTAACTGACAATTAGGTTTTTTTTTATATAAAACTTTACATTATACTCCCGCGATATATTTATTAATGACCTCCGTTTAAGCTACATTTCAAGGTTGCATTAAAATACTTAGACATTTATACTAATTACATTTCGCCAATTAAAGATATTATATATCTATATGATATATTCGAATTTTAAGAAAGAACGTTATAAATCTATATATATATTTTTTTTTTTTTTTTTTTTTTTTTTTTTTTTTTTTTTTTTAGCTTGATAATGGGTGGAAATTATTTACCTGATAAAAATATTTGCTGTGTCGCAAAAAAAACTCAGATCAGAGAAAAGCACAGCTACTTAATACATAATTTAAAACTGCATGGATAAGTACTACATAATAATGATTTTTTTTTTTTTAAATTTTAATGCTGAATGATTTATTAAATCTGCGTTCTAATGGCGTGATATCGCTAGTTTTCTTTATGGTATCTTCTTTGAGAACCTTTTGGATTTTAATAAGGTTTTGTGGTAAAGGTGGCGGAGTTGGAATGATTGGATTAAGTGTAGAAGTGTCCACTTTTAATTTCGAACTTGATGCAGAATTTTTCGGGGTTTCTAAGGGTTCTGGGTTGGCATTTGCGCGTTTGGAATCCTTATTTGTACTAGGTGGGCTAGTTTGAAAACGTGACTGTCTTCGAAAGAAACATATAAAAACAATTATTACTATTACACCTAGTAATACTAGAACACCACTGTTTATGTGAGTTTGAGTGTTATTGAGTTCGGCATCCCTACGTCTTTCTATTTGAGACAGTTCTGCTTCGAAATCTTCTAAAGTCTTGCTGTTCGCTCTTAAGACGTTATCATAACTGTGGTGCGTCTTAAGCAATGGTGCGGTCATATTTTGTTTGGTTATAAGCTTGTTAGAGAACAGCTTGTTGTTGAGAATTTTTTGAAGAAGTTTTGAATTCTCAATAGGTATTGGTTCCGGCTGATGAAAGGGTAAGGTAATTTCCTCATTACCTTCATAAGGGATTTCAACAGTTCCTAGGGTATATTTGCAATTTTGATTTAATAGTAATATTCCGGTGCCATTAATTTCCTTATGTGAGGAAATTTTTTCGCAATGAGATAACAGATAGTGCGGACTTTGAAAACTGAACAACCAAGCATTCCTGCGCACTAGCTTTACCAGAAATTCCAGGGATCTTTCTATGATTCTGTAACCGCATGATTTGGGTACTTGTGGAGCGTTATGTAACAAATTGAAAAGACAATTTTCGCGTTCCGCACCAATAGACTTAACTTGCCTTTGGGCGCATATGTGTACGGTGGGGTATAGTTTAGAATTGCATTTAATACAGCCTTCACGAAACTCCTCATTAGTTAGTGCGATGAGATGTGTTTCCTGTGTTCCATTTAAAAGAAAACTCGTTTCTAAATCTATAATTGCGTTATGTTCCAGGATGCGTGTTGGTAGTAAATGCCCTTTATTTAGAATATATTCTTCTTCTTCTAAAAGGGGGAGCTTAATACGTATGAGCATGTCTCTATTATGCTGAACGAAATATACTTCAATGATTTGGTTCAGCAAGTGAAAATCAATGACGCTCAGATGAGAACCCTTAGTAATTTCTGCATACGCCTCAAGTAATTTCCTAGGAGAAATAATTAGAGGGTGCAGGCGATGTTGCTGTAATGAGTTAATGAGGGTAAAGTATTCCGTAATATGGTTATTGACAGATTGTAGAGCAGTTAAAATATATATGAATAACTGATTAAGATCTGCCTGTAACTGTACTGCGCGTAAATCGAAATTAGTTTTGTTTAATTCGCTAATTATGTAGTTTCTCTGAAAAGTCACTCATCTTTATTTCTATTTGTTCTTGGTAATTAGACAAATTATGTAGCTGCTTACTATAGGTGTCGAAACTAGTTTTCATTATTGTTACCTGTTTCTGCATTAAATGAAGTGAATCTTTGTCGTGGTCCTCCAATCTTTGCAACCTTGAGTATACGTCTTTTGCGTCCTCACTATCCATGGTCCCAAATAAGTATTTTGAAATTTTTCCAACTGCATCAAATAGTTCCCTCTTTTCACGCACGCTTTGGAGATAAAAACCTATGCTTTCTAGTTGGGCTCTTATCTTGGATGTAATATGTTTTATTTCGTCGTACCAATGAAGGCAATATTTGGTGTCCTTTTCTTGAATTTTACACAATTTCTCCACGGCTTCCTCGCAATTTATTACGAACGCTAGGGTATCGTCTTCGTTCACGAATGGTATTTTTGTAAACATATTCCAATTGGACTGGTAAACGAAACTGGGACTTATTGGCTCAAAGAGGATCCCAGATGGATTGAGCCGGTTGATTGTGACCTGGCCACCAGTCGTCAATGCTTGTACGGCTATGATGAGCACCACTAATGCAAACATAATTCCTATATAGGGGAGAATTTATTCAAAATACGAAGACTTTTAAATTATTATATATATATAGACTTGTAAGTTATTATATAGAGTAAGTTATAAAAAGAATTAATAAGAAAAAGGGATAGTTAAAACTTTTTAAGTCTGTTGTTGTGTACTCTTTTAAGTGTTCTACCTATGTGAATAGTGCAGTTTACATCGCTGTCTACTCGTTTCACCTCAAATGGTCCTGTCCATATTGGGGAAAGTTTGTGCTTCTTCGCGGCATTCCGCAATAACACTTTATCTCCTATGTGAAATCTTTCTACTCTTAAGCTCTGATCGTAATATTTCTTCGCTGCCTTTTTACTGAAAATTAGATTTTCTTTTGCTTTTCGATGGATTCTTTGCATTTTACATTTAATGTATTCGCAATAGTCATCGAAGTTATAAACAGGCTCTGGATCTTTATTTAGATTGGTTGGTAAAGGATTTTGAAATCCGTATAGAGCATAGATAGGGGTATATTTACTGCTCGTATGTAACGAATGGTTATGAGCATAGGCAGCTTCTGGCAACCAATCATCCCAACTAGAGGGGTTGTCATCTACTACGCTTCGTAAATATTCCACTAGAGGCCTATGAGCCCTTTCTAGAGATCCATTGGACTGAGGATGGTAAGCCGTCGTTTGTAGTTTCTTTATTCTCAGTAATTTGCACACTCGTCTAAAAAGATTACTTGTGAAGTTTGTCCCCTGGTCAGTAATCAGCTTCTTGGGAATTATACAATATTTGAGTATAATGTTTTTATAAAAAACAGTTAGCAACCGTTGTGGCTTCGCTGTCAGCCAGAGGGAAACAATCTAGCATTTTTGTTAAATCATCGCGGAAAGTTAAAATATACTTATTCCCTTGGTGAGTGGTGGGAAGCGGTCCAACAATATCCAGATACACCTTATCAAAGGGTTTTTCGGCCGTGTCACTGATCACCATCGGCATCCTGGTGGACTTGCCCGTTTTATTCTGCTGACACTTAATGCACTTTTTAATATGTGTATTTATATCCTTTAGCATATTTTTCCACTTGTAAAAAGCCCGCAACCTTTTATAGGTTTTGTACACTCCCATGTGCCCTCCTAATGGTGAATCATGGTATTGCTTCAGCACCATTTCAATTTCCTCTGGTTTTGACAGAGTTTTGGCCTTCTGATTGTTGGCTGACTCATCGGACGCAATTGATTCTGTATCGGAGTCAGGTAAGCAAATATTACTGGCCATTGAAACGTCTGTACCGTTGTCCAATTGACTTTTGGCAGGAAGAGTTTCTGTTCCCTGTGATTTCAAATATTCCTCTGCTTCTAATAGTTTGGGATAGGCAGAGTTTTTCCGTAATTCTTCTCTTGAACTATTTTGACTAATAGTTGACTGGAGAATTTCATCAGACTTTTGGGTAAGATTTTCTTTCCGGCGAGCCGCAGCTCGAGTTATTGGGAGACAGCAATTTTCAGTTATTTTCCTTTCTTGGGAATTTGGAGGAGAGTGAACTTGGACTTGTGTAGTGATAATGTGTGGTTGATCTTCACTACGTACCTCGTTTACAGCTTTTGGAATTCGACTTAGCGTGTCGGCATTTACATTGTACTTACCAGGCTTATACTCAATTTGGTAGTCAAAGTCTGATAATTTATGATGAAATCTTACAAGACGCGAAGTAGGATCTTTCAAATTGAATATTCCCTTCAGAGGTTTATGATCCGTGTATACGGTAAATTTTCTTCCGTAGAGATAACATCGAAAATTGCGTGACGCCCATACAATTGCCAGCAGTTCCTTTTCAGTTGAATAATTTCTTTTTGCTTTGTTAAGGGAACGGCTAGCATACGCCACTGGCTGCTCATTTCCAACCTCTCCCTGGGATAAAACTGCTCCCAGTGCTTCTCCACTTGCATCCGTTGTTAAAATAAATGGTTCCGAAAAGTCAGGATATTTTAGTAAGGGGGGAGTAGTTAGTGCCAATTTAAGTTGCTTGAAAGCTTCCTCGCATTGCATTGTCCACTTAAACTTAAAAGTTTTTCTTAAAAGCTTGTTAAGAGGTTCCGATATTTGTGAAAAATGTGGAATAAACTTTCTATAATAATTCGCAAGCCCTAAAAATGATTGCAGCTGCCGAATTGTTCGTGGAATAGGAAAGTTTTGTACACATTCTATTTTTGTTGGATCGGGATGTACTCCTTCCGAAGTACAAATATGGCCGAGGTATACAACTTCTTTCCTTAAGAATTGGCATTTTTCGGGTTGGAGTTTTAGGTTATTGTTTCGTAACCTAATGAGAACATTCAGGAGTTTGTCGTTGTGATCTTCTAGATTTTTTCCATAAATTACTATGTCATCTAGATAGACAAAACATTGGAGGCCTTGTAATCCCGTCAAAACATAATTCATAAGCCTTTGAAATGTTGCGGGTGCTCCAGTTAATCCAAAAGGCATTCTTTTAAATTCATAATGACCTAAATTTGTGCTAAATGCTGTTTTTGCCCGATCTTCTGGAGATGCCGGTATTTCGTGATATCCACTAGCTAAGTCTAATGTAGTGAAGTAGCGCGCATGTCCCAGCTGGTCTAGAATATCCTCAATGCGTGGTAATGGGAAGGCATCACCTATTGTTATTGCATTGAGTTTTCTAAAATCTACCACAATTCGCCATCGCTTTTCACCTTCGGGGCTAGGCTTTTTAGGCACAACCAATAGTGGAGAGTTCCATGGACTCTTGCTTTCTATTATTAGGTCATTTCGTAACATTTCCCGTACTTGCTCATGAATTATTGCTTTGTGAGCGATACATTCTCTGATTTATTGGACTATGTTCTTGCTTAATGGGGATTGAGTGAGTTATAGCCGTTGTATAAGATAGTTTATCTCCTGGCAAGTGGAAAACATCATTAAAATCCTTGCAAATGTTTCTAATGGTATTACGCTCCTTCTCATTTAGGTAATCTGCTAGTCGAACTTGTGATTCCAGAGCTTTCAATCTATCGTTTAATTTTACATACGTTTGGCTTGATATACTGTTTACGCATCTTTCTTTCAACAGGGTTCTTGGAATCCCTTTGTTTTCTACTGCTTTAGGGATAGATTTCCAATGAATATCTGTTAGTTTAGTAACAATATAATCGCGAGTGAATCTGAGATTTATTTTAAAAGGTTTCAAGATTTGTTCTTTTTCATTAACGTTTAAAATTGCTATGGTTAGTTCATTATTGACGGGTTTTACTAGAAAGTTAGATAAAAAGACTCCTGCACATATTTCTTGTGACATACACAGCATTTATTCGTTTACATTACATTTTACCTTAATAAGTTTTTCAGTGCGACCTGGAATGATAATGTCTTCTGAAGTATAAATTGCATGTAATGCTGAAACGGAAGATGAGTTATTTGATGTCCCTTTAGCGCGGATATTTTTTTGGTTGGACCTTGGAGTTTCACTATAGGGCTTAAGGTTAATACTAGAGTATTTAGTCGCGTTTAGGCTACCCTGACACTTTTGTTGTACTTGCTTCGTGAACACTCAGAGACTTTAGTTGTTGGGGCTGGTGAGCTGAGAGGAATAACATATTCTTTTTCATTTGGATTTTTTGGTGGGAATCTTACTAGTTGATTTGGGCCTTCGATATTGCAGTGACGAGAGAGAAAATCATACCCTAATATTCCATCATTATCAATAGTGGGTAAATCTTTTACTATGTGGAATTCGCATTCTTTTTCGGAGGTTAAATTAATAATTCCAGAAGAGGTTCCACGGGTTTTTCCATTACCGAAAACTGTACTTATAGTCGTAATTTTAGTTGAGTTAATGGGTATATTTGGTTTTAATGATTTTTCTTTAAGAAGACTAATCTCGGCGCCAGTATCCAACAGTAAATTTGCTTTTCCATTCTTAGTTATATTTAAAGGTAGGTTAGCAGAACACTTATTTAATAAACTACTATGTGATTGTTGTGCTGCTTGTTGGGGGAGAACGGTTTTATTGGGCTGACACTTAGACTGTTTTGTTGGGTCGAGGTGACAACCCCGTCTTAGTTTTCCTGTAAACTAATATTTTCAGATGATTGAGTGGAACGTGCATCCCATCGCTGTTTGGCTCTACATTCTTCTATATAGTGGCCATTGCGTTGGCAAAACTCACATTTTTTCCTTGATGGGCTAACACCTATCATGTTTGCTTGGCGCCGTGAATTCATTGTTTGGCAATTTTGATTATTGTGTCCATAAACTTTACAATTAGTACAAAAGGGAGTAGATTTTCGTAATCTGCAATCAACGGAAGAGTGATTAGGCCTATTGCAGAAACCACATTTATTTTGAAAAGATTTATTAGTTATATGATGATACTGCGTGTGTTTAGGTACATTGTTATTATTATTAGATTGCCCGTAGCCTGTATGTGGAACCTGTTTAGGTATTGGTTGGGAGTTTTGGGTAAATAAGACAGATTGCGGTGTAATCATATTATTCAAATAAGGAAATTGAGAAAAATTTTGATTACCAGAGCTCTGATTTAAATGAGATGTATGCGAGTCTGGCTGTATGTTTTGGTGTGCCACCAACATGTGAAGCTCCGATTCTTCCAATTTCTCTGCCTTCTCGATTACCTTTTCAAGAAACTGTTCTGCATCATTTAAAAGAAAGAATCGGTGATGTGGATTAAGTATCCCAGATTTAAAGGTAAAGACCGCAGTCTCTTCCAAATCTGAGTTAATAGCTTCAATACCTGAACTATGCCTTTTGCTGACAAGAGCCTTACACCCTTTTAAAAGTTGTGTCACTCTTCTACCATAGGAAAATAGCGATTCGCCAGGGAATTGCCTACTATTTCTTAATTCCTTTAATTGGACGTGATATGGCTTTGTGTTAACCAATTTAGTGAGAAAAATAGTTTTTAATTCATCTAACGTGTAAAAGTTATTGAGTAAGCAATACAATGACGATAATTTATGGCGCTTGCTTGGGTTGTTGGATTGTTGTGAAGTCTGAAACCTACATTGAACTCATATTAGACTTCACAACAAGGTTTTCCGATATAACAAAAATAATCATAAATAAAAACAAAAGCAATTATTCCCAGTGATACGCTATCACAACATTTCTTTCAGCAGTCAAGTAAAAGTAGTCATAGCTTCAATTCTTGCAAGCCAGACATTTCTAAGCTATCAGCAGTGAATTGTAGACACTAAACAATACTCCAAAATATAAAGAATTCATAAATGCTCACTTACCAGTAGTCTTTCCAAGAATGCTCATGATCTTTTTCATACAAAATTTTTGGAGAAATACAACACGACTGTGAAAGAATCAACTACCAAAAATAATCTTTATCCTTATTAAGGAAAAGATGACCTAATAAGAAGATACGAAGCAGCCGAACAAAATTGAACATTTTTAGTGTTTTTTAGAATAAAACAAGTAATGTCATATACTTTCGTCTTTTGCATGAATGGGGGAAAAGAACTTTGCTATGCACTATGTAGTGCAACTGAGACAACGAGCTAAAAACAAAACTCGAGAGAAAGTAGGATTACCCGAACGACAAAATCTTATTGAATTCCTCAAAATCCTATCCAACTATTCATAATAATGTACTTCGGGTCACACTACCTCCCATTTTTAAGAAAAAGATAAATTTCGCTTTGGCCAAGATGCTGAAAGGAGTTTTAAAGTTCCTCTCAAATAAAATTCTAATTTTTCCCGAAAATATCAGAGAATCCAGCATAAGTTCTCCCACTTAATCTCTTCAGAGTAAAACGAGTGTAAACAGAAGCACGTGCTATTCAAATATCATAGGATTTCAGCAACAATATGTGACCAAAATTGTCAATATTTCATGAAAACCAGTTTTCATAAAGCGCGGGAACATTTTATGTAATTTTTAATAAAAAACACTATAAATTTTATTGTTAAATAAAACTTTTTATTTAACTTGCTGGCTTATTATAATTATTGTTCTTATTGTATATGGCGTTTTACTTTGTCGCTGTCTGGTACGTTAGTGTAGTATATGACAAGAGCTGTCTATGCGCCTTGTTTATAGAGCACGCGTACACTTGGCAATATGCGTTGGTTTACACATCATTTCTACAACATTCCCTTTTCTTTATAATCCCGTTCTGGTGAACTTGATAGTTTTGTAGATGTGCTGGTATCCTAGCCACTCGACCGGATCTCGTTACATTAGTCCTTCTCTCTGCATTACTAGACTGTAGCTGTTCCGTTTTCAAATCATATTTAGGACGTTGAATCGCGGTACAACTAAAGGTTCCGTGAAACTAACTCTCTTCGGGCTGGTACCCCGTTATTGTCAGTTTGTTGTTGGATCATTGAAGTCGTCGTTGATTTCTCTAGATTCTCCACTTCTCTTCCTTTTATTTGTGTTGTAATATCATATCTGTTTCTTCGGTACTCTCCGAAATTCGTAACTATATTGTAAGATATATCCTTTACTTGACGGGTGATGACTCCTGGTTGCCTGTACTGATTCCTGTTCAGCCGTACAAAGTCCCAATCTCAAGCTTCGGAAGAGTAGCTGATTTTTTATCATACCATTTTTTATTTTTTTTTTATTTGACAAATTTTTCTATTTACTTCCTTTGATGTTTTGAAAAGCTTTCGGTAACATAGGAATATCAGGAACTCTTATGGAACGACAAAACCTTCGTTCCGCTGGACTCAAATTTATTCTGTTAGGTGTGTTTCTCAGTTGCAACAACATCAGAGCAAAATCCTCCCTGGACTCTTTAGATTTCACCAACAGTTGCCATTTCCTTGTGGATGTATCGGATCGGAGCGTGAAATATCAAATTGCCAGTCCTGTGCAAATTGTTTTACTTCTCTGCTAATAAATTGCTTCGCATTATCACAAATTAATTTTTTGGGTGGGCCGAATCTAGCAAATATCTCCTTTAACATTTCAAGCTTTATAACTTCAAAGAAATCGCTGTAGTGATCTACTACTATTAAATAATTTATCCTTTCGTCTGCATTTTGAATCTCGAATATATCCATGTTGTATATTTCTCCTGGATATTCTGGCACTTCTGTCGATTGCATTGGTAAATGTTTCGGATTACATTCATGTTTCCTACAAATTGCGCATTGTTGGCAAATTTCTCTGATTTAACGGTTCATCGCTGGCCAAAATACTGTTCGGCGTGCAAATTTTAAAGTATAATTTTGTCCTAAATGTGAGCAATGTAGTTTTACTGCTATTTTTTTTTTTTTTTGTAAGCTCCTCGGTACTACAATTCTATTCTCTTTAATGATTAATTTATCATGCACAGCTAACAAATCTCGAATATTATAAAATAATTTACTTCAGCTTGTTTAATATCTTTCCGTAAAAAATTACATAATAAAATAAAAGGGTGTCTAATCCTAGTTTAAAACTAAAATTTTCAAGTTTAATAAATAAATAATTAATCTATTTGATATTTAAAATTTCACCTAATAAAAATTATGTTGGCCAACCTCAATTAATATAATGAATTAATCTGCAATGTCACTGCTTTCATCAATGCTAAACTCGTCTGAAAATCTTGATAATGTGTCCGATAAGTACATCTCTTTAACTGGCAAATGTTTAATATCAGTATCTTAAGGGGCTAAGTTCAATAAAATGCGCTGTAATCTCTTTGGTGCTTTTGTAATAAGCTACTTCCAGATCATCTCAAGTGGCTTATGATCACTGTGTACTGTTGTTTTCTTACCGCTGATAAATTGGTTGAATCTCGTGCATGCGAATAAAATCGCAATTGCCTCTTTCTAGATTTGAGAATATTTAATCTCTGCTTTCGTCAGAGTTCTGGAAGCGTACAGGTTTACCAACTTGAAGTAAGTAAAACTACACACAGAGCAAAATCAGATGCATCATGCTGTATGTCTGCTGGTTTGCCTACGTTAAAATAAGCTAATACTGGGGCTCGTTTTATAGCATCCTTCAATTTCACGTATATTACTTCATGAGTCCTGGTCCAGAAAAAGTCGGTATCCATTTTGGTTAGATCGCGCAATGGTTTACTTAGGTTTAAAAGTTTTGGTAAATATCTTGCTAGATAAGTAATCATACCTAAGAAAGTGCTTAATTCCTTTTCGTTCTTTGGTGTTTGCATTTTGTCAATCGCTTCTACTTTCTTCTCATCCGACTTTCCACCAGTATCCGTCAAAACATGTCCAAAATATCTCATTGATCTCTGAGATAACTTCACTTTGTCAGGATTCAACTTTAAATATACCTCACGTAGTCTAATCAATAATTTTCTGAGGCAGTTGTTATGAGCTATTATAGCTTCCTTCATTGTCTCTCCCTTTCCGTACACTAGTATGTCATCTGCGATGGCCTCAACATTCGGTAAATCGGCAATAATTTCGTGTATTACCTTCTGAAAAACTTCCGGTGCAGGAGCTATTCCAAAAGGCATTCTTTTCCATCTGTAACGGCCAAAAGGTGTCCAGAAAGTAGTTAACTTACTACTCTCTTCGTCTGATTTAATTTGCCAAAATCCTTTTCTTGCGTCGAAAGTGCTGAAAACTTTTGCTTGTTTTAACTCAAGTAACATTTCGTCGATTGTCTTCATAGGATATTCATCCCTCGATGACTCGTGACTCGATGCTCGGATGCACATTCTTCCGTGTCATTAGCTTCACTGTACGATTTAAGCTGCCTAATCCATTAAAAACGTCTTTAAATTCCTCCATTATTTTATCACAGTCATTATTAAGTTGGTTCTCCTCTAATTTAAAAACATCAGTTATTCACTTTGATTAATTTTAAAACTAAGCATGTTCTATTTGAAAGCATAGGAACATGGTCGAAATCTGTCACTAAGAAATTTGTTTCATAGATCTTATCATTTCCATTCATTATCTTAATCGTGTATGCATTTTGATTACGTAATTTCAAAATGTTTTTATTTGAATATTCGTTTTAGTAAGTTTCGGTTTAAAGTTTAAAATTTTGTAAAGATTTGGAAATCCAATTACGTTCACTGTTGCTCCAGAATCAATTTGACATTTGAATGAAAACTTTTTCCATTCTCTTTAATTGCACATATTTCTGTGAACATCTTTTTTCCTTCTGGTGCGCCCATGGAGTAAATTCCTTGAACTTCCAAAAGTTGATCATAATTATTTGTTTCTCTTACCACTGAATTTGAGTCTTGTATTTCACGTACATTACGTTTGTTCGAATTTGACTTGCATACTCTAGCAAAATGATGCTATTTACCACATTTGGTGCAATTGTTACCATACGCTGGACAATTCCTGTGGCCTGCAATATGCCTATACCCGCAATATCTGCATTTGTCATCTTTATCATGACTTCTATTACTTCTTGGTCTACTATTGCTCAACTCACGCCTTCTATATTCACTTTGATTTCGTTTTTGTCTTATTCTGTGCACTTGACCTTGCTCATTTTCGCTCATTCTGATTCATTTTATCTGATTCTGTGCTGGTTCGTGTGAATTTATGTCCTGAATGACCTTTTCTAGTGTTAGTTTGCTATCTAACATAAATCTAGGTTTAATTTCACTTTATTTCATCGATACCACCAGACGATCCGCAACACTTCATTCTCCATTTCGCCATATTTGCAAGATTTGATTAATCCATGAAGTTTGTCAATGTACAATTCAGCAGATTCCTCGTAATTCTGTTTAGCTTCATTAAATTTTGCTCTGGAATAAATAACATTAGTGTCTGATACTAAGCATTTCTGTAATTCTGTAAAAATTTCATTGCAAATTTGCTTTTTATCGTCAGTCAGTTTCAAATTCTGTATTACGCGAAAGCAATCTTCTCCTACCGGTGTCAAAAGTATGGCTGCCCTTTCCTGCTCTGTTAGAATTTTTAATTGGGCTGCAATTACATAATTTTTCCACGCCTCCTTAAAGAGTATAAGATCTGGATTCTTCAGATCTATAGGTTTCCGTAATGGCACAAGCGTGCTTGTTGCTGAAGCCGCTTGCGAGGTTGTTACTAGATCTCTCTTTGCTAGCAGTAATTTCATCTCTTCAAATTCCAACTTTAATCGGCTAAATCCTGTTCCATATTTATGGATGTTCACACTTGGCACCATGTAATGATTAATAAAAAACACTATATATTTTATTGTTAAATATAACTCTTTATTTAACTTGATGGCTTATTATAATTATGATGGCTTATTATAATTATTGTACTTATTCTATACGGCGTTTTACTTTGTCGCTGTCTGGTACGTGAGTATACTATATGACAAGAGCTATCTATGTGCCTTGTTTATAGAGCACGCTTATACTTTGCAATATGAAAACTCCGCCCCTTCTAATTTATTTACGAAAATGAAGCATTTGTCATTCCTCTTCGTTGCATGCAAACTACGCTTTCACATTTTTTATCTTTATTCATAAAAGCTTTTAAAGAGAGTTTGATTTTTTTTCCTCTTTTTCTTGCCGTGTGTATTTTAAATGTAAAACACTCGCAAATCTAGCCTGCTTCTTAACTTATTATTAAGTTAACTTTGCTTAAGGTTTGTCGTTTTATTGGAAATAAGTTACCGTTGTGATTGGGTTCGTAGAAGAGAAAGGAAAAATGCATTTATTTCTACGTGTCTTTTGTTGCGTTATTGCAACATTGGGATAAAATGGGTCATGTAACCTGAGATTTCTATATGTCGTTTTTAAAGATATTTAAAAAATAAGAAATAAATTTAAGTGGTCAAAATAGAAAGAAATACAGGCATAGATAATGAAATTTAATTCATACGGTTATTAATGTTTAATTATATTTTATTTGAAGATATTTAGAGTGATTTGGAAGAAAATTGAATTAATAAAAAAGAATGTTCTATTCCTTTTCTAATTTGTATACCCTAGCCTAGATGGAATCTATAGGGTATACTAAGTTTGTCATGCCGTTTGTAACAAACAGATATAATGATGGTAGAGCAAAATGGATTGGACACCCACGCATAATATTAAAAGTTATTTTGATTTTTGCACGTCCGTCTGTCTGTTTGTCTGTCTGTCTGTCTGTCTGTCTGCTGTCTGTCTGTCTGTCTGTCTGTCTGTCTGTCTGTCTGTCTGTCTGTCTGTCTGTCTGGCTGTCTGTCTGTCTGTCTATCTGTCTGTCTGTGCGCATGTCAACTCGAGAACGCGTATGCTTAGAGAGGTGAAATTTTGTACAAGGACTTGAAAAAAAAGTAAAATTAAGTTCGAAAATGAGTCAAATCGAGCAATTCCTTCGCGAGGTTGCCATACAAAAATGTCGTTTTCCACTATATATTTAGGCACTACCTGAGAATGCGTCGACATAGAGAGCACAAAATTCGCACATGATTTTTTTATAGTAATAGCAAATAAATATTCAATAATGGACTAAATCGGGCAACCCCTTCTTGGTGTTGCCATATAAAAATTCAGGATTTTTACATATACTGTGAAAACGATCACTGCTAGACGGATTTAATGTACAGAAAAGTTCTTCAGAATGCAAAGTCTTATGAAATTGGTTATAAAAATTTTTACTCTCCGACGAGCCGTTTTAGAAATATATGTTTAATGTTGAAATCATAGAGTAAAGTAAGGTTTTCATTCCATTTATAACGCATTGAAATAAAGACGGGATAGCGATACGAATTGGACACTTACGCATAATGTTAATTGGAATTTGTGCATGTCGCTCTGGTCGAAGACCGATTTCGCCTAGACCTCTATAAATGTCCCCTTCTGCTAAGTGCAAATCAATTTTTTTCTTTGTAGGACGGTTCGTCGGACAGTAAAATGGACACAACCAATTATGTAAGCTTTTAAAAATCATTGAGAAGATTTGAAACTGAATTTTTCTCCAATGTCAAAAATTTCTATTGAGGGTAAGTTAGGCCCAAGCTAGATCGAGAGCGCTACAAGCTGTAAGCTAAACGAAGTTCTACTTCAGCTTTATGAAGCTCAATCTGCTACAACGAGCGCTACAAGCTTCAAGATTCATATTCGTATTGACAACTTGACATGAATAAAGTAGCATTTCCTTTGATGATTTTTCAAAATGCCTAGTGAAGACGAAATTTGTGAGCTGCTTATTTTCGCATTTACTGCCTTATTATTCTATTTTCTTGCATAAAATTAATTATTTTTAAATAACTTTTATCTACTCATAAACCCCTGACTAAATAACTTTGTCCGTAAGGGCAACGTTCGTGACGAAAGAGTTTTAAGGTAGTAAATGTAGATGGATTTACATGAAGTTTTTGTTTAGAATAAATGAATCGGAAGCTTTCCGATGGGATAAAAAAAATGTACGTTATTATGAGTTCGGGGATGGGGGTTGTAGAATTTGGGCACTGTGTGATGTCAGATCAAAGCTCTTGCTGAGTGCTATTAAATGACATTTTGCTTTTCTTCTATAAAAAACTTTATAACTGACTTTTTTCACTCGAATATCGTGAAAATGATTGATTTTAGAATTTGTGTACAGAGAGAGGTGCAGGTTGGTGCAAAGGGCTGATTTTCTTTTAAACGCTTTAGAATATTGTTTTACATATTAGATGGAAACATATCAATTTTCTATGTTTAATCGTTACATGGATTTTGATGTGAAATAATTTTTTTCAGATTTTTCATGTAAACTTTTTTGACATGAAAGTACTTTCATTATAGTGCGATAATCTTCTACTACTTACCACAGAAAAAGGAAAATTACTCAACAACGTTCGCAAGAGAACGTAGATGTGAACATGTTAGATAGATTAGATAGTAGAAATGTGCATATGTTAGATAGATAATGCACCCTTATATGAGTTTTTAGCGAAAATGTAATGACTATAAAGTAGAAAATAAAATATGTTAAGAAAACTTTTTAAATAAATTACTTTTGTAAATAAATTGCACTAAAAAGTAAAAAAATATTTCTTCTATTTGCGGAAGTCACCTCCTTCGAGAAGGAATGTGTCCCGAATACAATACTTCTTGATGAATTGCTTTCGTATCATCTAGGGAATTCGAAAGAAATACTTCTTTAGGAATTGCTTTCGAATCATCTAAGGAACACGAAAGCAATACCTGTAAATTATAAGAAAAAGATATCGCTGAGGAAACACGTTGAAGTATCACATGAGCATTTCCTGTAAGAGAGGAAGGTGATATCGGCAAATGGTCTCAGTAATATCGCCATGGTAATAGAAGCAATTAGATTATTTTGAAATACAGCTTTATAAATGAGAGGAGTAATGTATTATATTATAGTATGGGGAGCCCGTCGGCGTTGCTTGGCGATAATATAGATACGTAGATGGGTGGGCGTGAAGGACAGGTGGTTAAAGATGCTAAGCTCCGATCTTACGTGGTTAAAGATGCATAATATCTAAGCTGTAATCTGACTTGATAGCACGATTCCGTACTCTAGGGTTCACTCTGTGTAAGTGTGTGTGTGTGTGTGGGTTGTTCTCTGCGTCGGCGCGTGTGTTAACCAATTTAGTGAGAAAAATAGTTTTTAATTCATCTAACGTTTTGTATTCGACACCGTCTAAGACTAATGCAGCTCTTCCTCTGAACTTAGTTGGTATTAATTGTAAAAAGAGCTTCCGCTCTTCCTCTTTAGTGAGGCACAAGTTTACATGTTCACAGCACTTAATAAAAATCTTCACCTCATTTGCTAAATTTGGACCTAACTCTGCTTCTAGTAATGTTAAATTATTAATTACTATTTATTTAATTAATTATTTTATTTAATTACTACTTACTATCTTAATTATATTATTTCTAGCAGATTTAAAATTCAGTTGGTTCTGCTCACCGTTTGTTCCTTTGTCTCCTACTGAGTATGACCTTCTTCTTAAATAGCAATTCCCTGATCTTAATTGTCGAATATACAGTGAATCTTCCTCTTCTGTCGGCAGATGTACTTCTTCTTCTCTGTTAATCACGCTATCACTCGTTGAATCGCTGTCTGTGCTATTGGCGCTACTCCAGATTGGGCTGGTATTGTCCAGACTGAAAGAATTTATCCTTTCCTCAAAGCGGCTGCTACTTGCTAGTATACTCCTCTCAATTGGGGTAGAGCAATTCTCAACATTCGACTGCTCTTCTGACATTAAAATTTGCAGATTTCAGATAACAGTATTCCACTTCAACTTCTTGAAATTTATTTTATTTATTTATTTCACTGTCAATGCCAAATATGCTAAAACTTCAATTGTTTCGCACTTGTTAATTATTTGGGGTTACGAATTTCACTGTTTTCTGCAGCAGTCACTACAATTTTGTTTTTGTTTTTTTTTTGTTATGTACTCAGTAATAAAACAGAATCACCACACAGATTCGCATAATTCAACGAAAACAAAACTTCACCGGCTGCGCCAAAAATGTTAAGAACTCAAAAATAGGATGGTAAACGAAAAACGGTTTTAATTTCTAGTAGACTTTTTATTTCTGCGTCTAGAACTCAACTACTTAATTTTATATTTTTAGTCTGCTCAATCGTCAAATCGACCTCAAAAATTATTTGTTTTGTCATTTCAACAACTTTTAAACACTTCCGATTAGCAAATTAACTGACCCAGTTACTTAATTAATCGATCGCCTAAACTCAATTTACTGCAGTACGGAAATGTGTAAAAGTTATTGAGTAAGCAAAACAATGACGATAATTTATGGCGCTTGCTTGGGTTGTTGGATTGTTGTGAAGTCTGAAACCTACATTGAACTCATATTAGACTTCACAACAAGGTTTTCCGATATAACAAAAATAATCATAAATAAAAACAAAAGCAATTATTCCCAGTGATACGCTATCACAACATTTCTTTCAGCAGTCAAGTAAAAGTAGTCATAGCTTCAATTCTTGCAAGCCAGACATTTCTAAGCTATCAGCAGTGAATTGTAGACACTAAACAATACTCCAAAATATAAAGAATTCATAAATGCTCACTTACCAGTAGTCTTTTCAAGAATGCTCATGATCTTTTTCATACAAAATTTTTGGAGAAATACAACACGACTGTGAAAGAATCAACTACCAAAAATAATCTTTATCCTTATTAAGGAAAAGATGACCTAATAAGAAGATACGAAACAGCCGAACAAAATTGAACATTTTTAGTGTTTTTTAGAATAAAACAAGTAATGTCATATACTTTCGTCTTTTGCATGAATGGGGGAAAAGAACTTTGCTATGCACTATGTAGTGCAACTGAGACAACGAGCTAAAAACAAAACTCGAGAGAAAGTAGGATTACCCGAACGACAAAATCTTATTGAATTCCTCAAAATCCTATCCAACTATTCATAATAATGTACTTCGGGTCACACTACCTCCCATTTTTAAGAAAAAGATAAATTTCGCTTTGGCCAAGATGCTGAAAGGAGTTTTAAAGTTCCTCTCAAATAAAATTCTAATTTTTCCCGAAAATATCAGAGAATCCAGCATAAGTTCTCCCACTTAATCTCTTCAGAGTAAAACGAGTGTAAACAGAAGCACGTGCTATTCAAATATCATAGGATTTCAGCAACAACATATGTCCATTACAGCAACAATATGTGACCAAAATTGTCAATATTTCATGAAAACCAGTTTTCATAAAGCGCGGGAACATTTTATGTAATTTTTAATAAAAAACACTATAAATTTTATTGTTAAATAAAACTTTTTATTTAACTTGCTGGCTTATTATAATTATTGTTCTCATTGTATATGGCGTTTTACTTTGTCGCTGTCTGGTACGTTAGTGTAGTATATGACAAGAGCTGTCTATGCGCCTTGTTTATAGAGCACGCGTACACTTGGCAATATGCGTTGGTTTACACATCATTTCTACAACATTCCATTTTCTTTATAATCCCGTTCTGGTGAACTTGATAGTTTTGTAGATGTGCTGGTATCCTAGCCACTCGACCGGATCTCGTTACATTAGTCCTTCTCTCTGCATTACTAGACTGTAGCTGTTCCGTTTTCAAATCATATTTAGGACGTTGAATCGCGGTACAACTAAAGGTTCCGTGAAACTAACTCTCTTCGGGCTGGTACCCCGTTATTGTCAGTTTGTTGTTGGATCATTGAAATCGTCGTTGATTTCTCTAGATTCTCCACTTCTCTTCCTTTTATTTGTGTTGTAATATCATATCTGTTTCTTCGGTACTCTCCGAAATTCGTAACTATATTGTAAGATATATCCTTTACTTGACGGGTGATGACTCCTGGTTGCCTGTACTGATTCTTGTTCAGCCGTACAAAGTCCCAATCTCAAGCTTCGGAAGAGTAGCTGATTTTTTATCATACCATTTTTTATTTTTTTTTTTATTTGACAAATTTTTCTATTTACTTCCTTTGATGTTTTGAAAAGCTTTCGGTAACATAGGAATATCAGGAACTCTTATGGAACGACAAAACCTTCGTTCCGCTGGACTCAAATTTATTCTGTTAGGTGTGTTTCTCAGTTGCAACAACATCAGAGCAAAATCCTCCCTGGACAGTTGCCATTTCCTTGTGGATGTATCGGATCGGAGCGTGAAATATCAAATTGCCAGTCCTGTGCAAATTGTTTTACTTCTCTGCTAATAAATTGCTTCGCATTATCACAAATTAATTTTTTGGGTGGGCCGAATCTAGCAAATATCTCCTTTAACATTTCAAGCTTTATAACTTCAAAGAAATCGCTGTAGTGATCTACTACTATTAAATAATTTATCCGTTCGTCTGCATTTTGAATCTCGAATATATCCATGTTGTATATTTCTCCTGGATATTCTGGCACTTCTGTCGATTGCATTGGTAAATGTTTCGGATTACATTCATGTTTCCTACAAATTGCGCATTGTTGGCAAATTTCTCTGATTTAACGGTTCATCGCTGGCCAAAATACTGTTCGGCGTGCAAATTTTAAAGTATAATTTTGTCCTAAATGTGAGCAATGTAGTTTTACTGCTATTTTTTTTTTTTTTTGTAAGCTCCTCGGTACTACAATTCTATTCTCTTTAATGATTAATTTATCATGCACAGCTAACAAATCTCGAATATTATAAAATAATTTACTTCAGCTTGTTTAATATCTTTCCGTAAAAAATTACATAATAAAATAATAGGGTGTCTAATCCTAGTTTAAAACTAAAATTTTCAAGTTTAATAAATAAATAATTAATCTATTTGATATTTAAAATTTCACCTAATAAAAATTATGTTGGCCAACCTCAATTAATATAATGAATTAATCTGCAATGTCACTGCTTTCATCAATGCTAAACTCGTCTGAAAATCTTGATAATGTGTCCGATAAGTACATCTCTTTAACTGGCAAATGTTTAATATCAGTATCTTAAGGGGCTAAGTTCAATAAAATGCGCTGTAATCTCTTTGGTGCTTTTGTAATAAGCTACTTCCAGATCATCTCAAGTGGCTTATGATCACTGTGTACTGTTGTTTTCTTACCGCTGATAAATGGGTTGAATCTCGTGCATGCGAATAAAATCGCAATTGCCTCTTTCTAGATTTGAGAATATTTAATCTCTGCTTTCGTCAGAGTTCTGGAAGCGTACAGGTTTACCAACTTGAAGTAAGTAAAACTACACACAGAGCAAAATCAGATGCATCATGCTGTATGTCTGCTGGTTTGCCTACGTTAAAATAAGCTAATACTGGGGCTCGTTTTATAGCATCCTTCAATTTCACGTATATTACTTCATGATTCCTGGTCCAGAAAAAGTCGGTATCCATTTTGGTTAGATCGCGCAATGGTTTACTTAGGTTTAAAAGTTTTGGTAAATATCTTGCTAGATAAGTAATCATACCTAAGAAAGTGCTTAATTCCTTTTCGTTCTTTGGTGTTTGCATTTTGTCAATCGCTTCTACTTTCTTCTCATCCGACTTTCCACCAGTATCCGTCAAAACATGTCCAAAATATCTCATTGATCTCTGAGATAACTTCACTTTGTCAGGATTCAACTTTAAATATACCTCACGTAGTCTAATCAATAATTTTCTGAGGCAGTTGTTATGAGCTATTATAGCTTCCTTCATTGTCTCTCCCTTTCCGTACACTAGTATGTCATCTGCGATGGCCTCAACATTCGGTAAATCGGCAATAATTTCGTGTATTACCTTCTGAAAAACTTCCGGTGCAGGAGCTATTCCAAAAGGCATTCTTTTCCATCTGTAACGGCCAAAAGGTGTCCAGAAAGTAGTTAACTTACTACTCTCTTCGTCTGATTTAATTTGCCAAAATCCTTTTCTTGCGTCGAAAGTGCTGAAAACTTTTGCTTGTTTTAACTCAAGTAACATTTCGTCGATTGTCTTCATAGGATATTCATCCCTCGATGACTCGTGACTCGATGCTCGGATGCACATCCTTCCGTGTCATTAGCTTCACTGTACGATTTAAGCTGCCTAATCCATTAAAAACGTCTTTAAATTCCTCCATTATTTTATCACAGTCATTATTAAGTTGGTTCTCCTCTAATTTAAAAACATCAGTTATTCACTTTGATTAATTTTAAAACTAAGCATGTTCTATTTGAAAGCATAGGAACATGGTCGAAATCTGTCACTAAGAAATTTGTTTCATAGATCTTATCATTTCCATTCATTATCTTAATCGTGTATGCATTTTGATTACGTAATTTCAAAATGTTTTTATTTGAATATTCGTTTTAGTAAGTTTCGGTTTAAAGTTTAAAATTTTGTAAAGATTTGGAAATCCAATTACGTTCACTGTTGCTCCAGAATCAATTTGACATTTGAATGAAAACTTTTTCCATTCTCTTTAATTGCACATATTTCTGTGAACATCTTTTTTCCTTCTGGTGCGCCCATGGAGTAAATTCCTTGAACTTCCAAAAGTTGATCATAATTATTTGTTTCTCTTACCACTGAATTTGAGTCTTGTATTTCACGTACATTACGTTTGTTCGAATTTGACTTGCATACTCTAGCAAAATGATGCTATTTACCACATTTGGTGCAATTGTTACCATACGCTGGACAATTCCTGTGGCCTGCAATATGCCTATACCCGCAATATCTGCATTTGTCATCTTTATCATGACTTCTATTACTTCTTGGTCTACTATTGCTCAACTCACGCCTTCTATATTCACTTTGATTTCGTTTTTGTCTTATTCTGTGCACTTGACCTTGCTCATTTTCGCTCATTCTGATTCATTTTATCTGATTCTGTGCTGGTTCGTGTGAATTTATGTCCTGAATGACCTTTTCTAGTGTTAGTTTGCTATCTAACATAAATCTAGGTTTAATTTCACTTTATTTCATCGATACCACCAGACGATCACGCGACACTTCATTCTCCATTTCGCCATATTTGCAAGATTTGATTAATCCATGAAGTTTGTCAATGTACAATTCAGCAGATTCCTCGTAATTCTGTTTAGCTTCATTAAATTTTGCTCTGGAATAAATAACATTAGTGTCTGATACTAAGCATTTCTGTAATTCTGTAAAAATTTCATTGCAAATTTGCTTTTTATCGTCAGTCAGTTTCAAATTCTGTATTACGCGAAAGCAATCTTCTCCTACCGGTGTCAAAAGTATGGCTGCCCTTTCCTGCTCTGTTAGAATTTTTAATTGGGCTGCAATTACATAATTTTTCCACGCCTCCTTAAAGAGTATAAGATCTGGATTCTTCAGATCTATAGGTTTCCGTAATGGCACAAGCGTGCTTGTTGCTGAAGCCGCTTGCGAGGTTGTTACTAGATCTCTCTTTGCTAGCAGTAATTTCATCTCTTCAAATTCCAACTTTAATCGGCTAAATCCTGTTCCATATTTATGGATGTTCACACTTGGCACCATGTAATGATTAATAAAAAACACTATATATTTTATTGTTAAATATAACTCTTTATTTAACTTGATGGCTTATTATAATTATGATGGCTTATTATAATTATTGTACTTATTCTATACGGCGTTTTACTTTGTCGCTGTCTGGTACGTGAGTATACTATATGACAAGAGCTATCTATGTGCCTTGTTTATAGAGCACGCTTATACTTTGCAATATGAAAACTCCGCCCCTTCTAATTTATTTACGAAAATGAAGCATTTGTCATTCCTCTTCGTTGCATGCAATCTACGCTTTCACATTTTTTATCTTTATTCATAAAAGCTTTTAAAGAGAGTTTGATTTTTTTTCCTCTTTTTCTTGCCGTGTGTATTTTAAATGTAAAACACTCGCAAATCTAGCCTGCTTCTTAACTTATTATTAAGTTAACTTTGCTTAAGGTTTGTCGTTTTATTGGAAATAAGTTACCGTTGTGATTGGGTTCGTAGAAGAGAAAGGAAAAATGCATTTATTTCTACGTGTCTTTTGTTGCGTTATTGCAACATTGGGATAAAATGGGTCATGTAACCTGAGATTTCTATATGTCGTTTTTAAAGATATTTAAAAAATAAGAAATAAATTTAAGTGGTCAAAATAGAAAGGAATACAGGCATAGATAATGAAATTCAATTCATACGGTTATTAATGTTTAATTATATTTTATTTGAAGATATTTAGAGTGATTTGGAAGAAAATTGAATTAATAAAAAAGAATGTTCTATTCCTTTTCTAATTTGTATACCCTAGCCTAGATGGAATCTATAGGGTATACTAAGTTTGTCATGCCGTTTGTAACAAACAGATATAATGATGGTAGAGCAAAATGGATTGGACACCCACGCATAATATTAAAAGTTATTTTGATTTTTGCACGTCCGTCTGTCTGTTTGTCTGTCTGTCTGTCTGTCTGTCTGTCTGCTGTCTGTCTGTCTGTCTGTCTGTCTGTCTGTCTGTCTGTCTGTCTGTCTGTCTGTCTGTCTGTCTGGCTGTCTGTCTGTCTGTCTATCTGTCTGTCTGTGCGCATGTCAACTCGAGAACGCGTATGCTTAGAGAGGTGAAATTTTGTACAAGGACTTGAAAAAAAAGTAAAATTAAGTTCGAAAATGAGTCAAATCGAGCAATTCCTTCGCGAGGTTGCCATACAAAAATGTCGTTTTCCACTATATATTTAGGCACTACCTGAGAATGCGTCGACATAGAGAGCACAAAATTCGCACATGATTTTTTTATAGTAATAGCAAATAAATATTCAATAATGGACTAAATCGGGCAACCCCTTCTTGGTGTTGCCATATAAAAATTCAGGATTTTTACATATACTGTGAAAACGATCACTGCTAGACGGATTTAATGTACAGAAAAGTTCTTCAGAATGCAAAGTCTTATGAAATTGGTTATAAAAATTTTTACTCTCCGACGAGCCGTTTTAGAAATATATGTTTAATGTTGAAATCATAGAGTAAAGTAAGGTTTTCATTCCATTTATAACGCATTGAAATAAAGACGGGATAGCGATACGAATTGGACACTTACGCATAATGTTAATTGGAATTTGTGCATGTCGCTCTGGTCGAAGACCGATTTCGCCTAGACCTCTATAAATGTCCCCTTCTGCTAAGTGCAAATCAATTTTTTTCTTTGTAGGACGGTTCGTCGGACAGTAAAATGGACACAACCAATTATGTAAGCTTTTAAAAATCATTGAGAAGATTTGAAACTGAATTTTTCTCCAATGTCAAAAATTTCTATTGAGGGTAAGTTAGGCCCAAGCTAGATCGAGAGCGCTACAAGCTGTAAGCTAAACGAAGTTCTACTTCAGCTTTATGAAGCTCAATCTGCTACAACGAGCGCTACAAGCTTCAAGATTCATATTCGTATTGACAACTTAACATGAATAAAGTAGCATTTCCTTTGATGATTTTTCAAAACGCCTAGTGAAGACGAAATTTGTGAGCTGCTTATTTTCGCTTTTACTGCCTTATTATTCTATTTTCTTGCATAAAATTAATTATTTTTAAATAACTTTTATCTACTCATAAACCCCTGACTAAATAACTTTGTCCGTAAGGGCAACGTTCGTGACGAAAGAGTTTTAAGGTAGTAAATGTAGATGGATTTACATGAAGTTTTTGTTTAGAATAAATGAATCGGAAGCTTTCCGATGGGATAAAAAAAATGTACGTTATTATGAGTTCGGGGATGGGGGTTGTAGAATTTGGGCACTGTGTGATGTCAGATCAAAGCTCTTGCTGAGTGCTATTAAATGACATTTTGCTTTTCTTCTATAAAAAACTTTATAACTGACTTTTTTCACTCGAATATCGTGAAAATGATTGATTTTAGAATTTGTGTACAGAGAGAGGTGCAGGTTGGTGCAAAGGGCTGATTTTCTTTTAAACGCTTTAGAATATTGTTTTACATATTAGATGGAAACATATCAATTTTCTATGTTTAATCGTTACATGGATTTTGATGTGGAATAATTTTTTTCAGATTTTTCATGTAAACTTTTTTGACATGAAAGTACTTTCATTATAGTGCGATAATCTTCTACTACTTACTACAGAAAAAGGAAAATTACTCAACAACGTTCGCAAGAGAACGTAGATGTGAACATGTTAGATAGATTAGATAGTAGAAATGTGCATATGTTAGATAGATAATGCACCCTTATATGAGTTTTTAGCGAAAATGTAATGACTATAAAGTAGAAAATAAAATATGTTAAGAAAACTTTTTAAATAAATTACTTTTGTAAATAAATTGCACTAAAAAGTAAAAAAATATTTCTTCTATTTGCGGAAGTCACCTCCTTCGAGAAGGAATGTGTCCCGAATACAATACTTCTAGATGAATTGCTTTCGTATCATCTAGGGAATTCGAAAGAAATACTTCTTTAGGAATTGCTTTCGAATCATCTAAGGAACACGAAAGCAATACCTGTAAATTATAAGAAAAAGATATCGCTGAGGAAACACGTTGAAGTATCACATGAGCATTTCCTGTAAGAGAGGAAGGTGATATCGGCAAATGGTCTCAGTAATATCGCCATGGTAATAGAAGCAATTAGATTATTTTGAAATACAGCTTTATAAATGAGAGGAGTAATGTATTATATTATAGTATGGGGAGCCCGTCGGCGTTGCTTGGCGATAATATAGATACGTAGATGGGTGGGCGTGAAGGACAGGTGGTTAAAGATGCTAAGCTCCGATCTTACGTGGTTAAAGATGCATAATATCTAAGCTGTAATCTGACTTGATAGCACGATTCCGTACTCTAGGGCTCACTCTGTGTAAGTGTGTGTGTGTGTGTGGGTTGCTCTCTGCGTCGGCGCGCTCTCAGGCAGTGCCCAAATATATAGTAAAACACGAAATCTTAGTCTGGCAACCCTACGAAGGAGTTGCCCGATGGGTTCTATTCGCGAACTATATTTGCAGTTTTTATGAAAGCGTTGTGTACAAAATATTATTTCTCCACCTCCCCTGCCCGCTGCCTGAGAAAGTGTAGAGTGAAAAACAAAAGTTTTGTATGGCAACACCAAGAAGGGTTAACCCGATTTAGTCCATTTTTGTAATTTTATTTACCATTGCTATGAAAACACCACGTTCGAGTTGGTTCGTACGACAACCCTACTAAGGAGTTGCCCGATTGGACCCACTTTTGAACTTGATTTGCATATTTTTAAAAGAGGCCAGTGTTCATAATTTCACCTCTCCACGTCGACGGGTGAGACAGTGTCCAAATATGTAATGAAAAACTAAAGTTTTGTATGAAAACATCAAGAATGGGTTCCCTAATTTAGACCATTTCTGTAACTTTATTTACTATTGCTATGAAAATGCCATGTACCAAATTTTAGTTCTCCACTTCGACGCGTTCTCAGGCAATGCCCAAATAAATAGTTAAAAACAAAATTTTTTTTTGCCCGATTCGTCCCATTTTTGACCTTAAATTTTCATTATTTGTAAAAAAGGCCTGTGTACAAAATATAAACACTATACGTCGACGCGTGAGGCAGTGTCCAAATATATAATGAAAACCTGAAACTTTGTATGGCAACACCAAAAATGGGTCCCCGATTTGGTCCATTTTTGAACTTGTATTTGCAATATTCATGAAAATGCCGCATACAAAAGTTGAGTTCTCCACGTCGACGTGCTCTCAAGCTGTTTCCAAATATATAATGAAAAAGTTTGTATGGGAACAACTTAAATGGGTCGCCGATTTGGTCCATTTTTAAACTTGTATTTGCAATTTTTATGAAAACGTCATGTACAATATTTCAGCTTTCCGCGTGGACGCGTTCTCATGCAGTTTTTTAGATCTCGACGACAGCACCATCTATAGTGTCCAAAACCCACCTATTGTTACGTTCAACAGAAAGAGGACACTGGTGACAACTACTGGCAATGGAGAGTAAACAACTTCAGGTTCGGAGAATCGATGATGAAATCCTCGGGATGGTTCAGGAATAGAATGAATAGAAGAAGCATCTAGAATAGAACACTCTAGAATAATATGGAGAGTTTCTAGTGTATAAATATAACAGTTGTCACCGCCAGAGAAAGAGTCTTGTCTTAGACGTTGCAGTGTTAACAAGTGAAAGTAATAAAGAAGCGAAAGTGTGTAATTGGATTGCGATAATTGAAAGTACACTGTTAGCGATAATTAGAGTTGAATTGATTAATTGAGGAATTGTGAATTTTATATGATTAGAGTGAAATAAAGAATTTATATATTAATTATTCAATATTGTGTTTTAAATAACGGACCAAAGGCCACGCTCGGAACAAATGGTGTCAGAAGCGAAATAAAGTGGTGGCAATTGACTTAAAAATTCAAAGTGTGATTAATTTTGAGAAATTGTGTTAAATTTTGAAATTCCTGGAAAATAATTTATATTCATCTGTAAGAGAATTACTAAAGTAATGGGGCGCAAACTGGAGGAGCTTCGGATACAGGATTTGAAAGTGGAGCTAGGGAACCGGTCGTTACAAACGACAGGTGCAAAGAATGTTCTCGTCGAGCGACTGACAATGAGACAAGCTTTGATAGAAGATGGACAGAATCATGAGACATTTGTTTTCGAAGATAACTTGGAAGAAACTGAAGCGGAAGAAAAGTCTGTAATGAACATGGAACAAGTTTTGGGCATTTTAATGAGTAGAAAAAATCTATGGACGAACAAAACAATTCTCTCGAGGAACAAAAGAAATCTCTTGAAGCTCGTTTTGATGAACAAAAGATTGATTTTGAGGAACAAAAGAAATCTCTGGAAACCCGTTTGGACGAACAAAAGATCTCTCTGGAAAATTGTCTAGAAACTCGTTTTGGAGGAACAGAAGACTTTCCTGAAAAACTCATTAGACGTACAAAATTTGGAAATTGAAGGAATCGAGCAGGAAGTGGCGGAAGCTCAACAAAAAGTCCCCGAGCAGGTTGACAGTTTTAAAGCAGATCTGGAAAGAAAAAAGCATCGTCAGCCTCTAAATGTAGCAACTGAAAAATCCGATGCAGGTAGAATGAAACCACCCATATTTGATGGACACAATTCGTGGCATCTTCAGAGGTAAATGGATGCAATGATGAAGACAGAGCTATAGCTCTAGTGTTTCCACTTCGAGGTCCTGCGTCAGAACTCTTACAAACTGTACCGATTGAAAATCAACGTAATTACTCTTTATTAGTACAGGCGATAGCATTACGTTACGGAGATGAACACATGCAGCAAGTATATCGCCTACAGTTGCGCAACAGGATTCAAAAGCATGCCCAATCACTACAGCAACTGCAGGCAGATGTGGAAAGATTAGCGCATCTTTCATACTCCAGCGTGAGTGCAGATTTTCTCCATGAAGTGGCGGCGGAAGCACTTGTGAACGCTGTTGCAGATCAAAATATACAACAAGCGTTAAGGCTAGCAGGAAGGAAATCAACAGCAGAAGCACTAGCCTACGCATTGGTGTATGAATCCGCCAGACAAGCTTCGCGGAGTGCAGTACGACTGAGACACATTTCGGTGGACGAATATAATTCTAATAGAATGCATTCATCACAGAGCTCACCTTCGCGTGGTCTCCTTCGATGCTGGAATTGTAATAGAGCAGGACAACTACAAAGAGACTGCAGAAAACGCCGACGAGTGGAATCTCTAGATGAAGAGAGGAAGGTGGAATTGCAAAAATATCGAGCTGTTATCACTGTTATCAGTTATCACTGAGCACCCGTTCACGTAGTGATCTTCGATGTTGAGGTTGTAATAAATTGGGACACCTTCAAAGCGACTGCAGGAAACGCCGTCGAAAGGAATCAACAGAAAAGAAAGGGAGAGAAGAATGTCCAAGTTGGCGAGCTAGAGAACAAACTATTCTTAGGGAGACTAGAATCCAACCTTATGGTTTTGAGAGACAGCATAGAAAAGGACGTATCCATGGAAATGCAGAAGCCTTTGTACAACGTCCATGCGAACCTGAATGTAAGCATTACGGCTGGGAGAAAGAAAATGAGAAAACAGCTACTATACAGTTGATAACTCTGGAACCATCAACAGGTTGGCTCATCGAGAGTTTGCGAACAGCGCAACGAGAAGATCCGGACATATCGCCTATTCTTGCTTGGAAAGCAGACAGAGAAAAACCAGAATGGAAGGATATTTCGAGGATGAGTGAAAAGCTGAAAAGCTACTGGGCTCAATGGAATTCTCTTCATGTTGAATGCGGTATATTAAAACACAAGTGAGAAGCACCTAACGCTAAATCGTTCCGAATGCAAATAGTCGTGCCGGCATCAAAAATCAACTATGTTCTAGGTAAAATGCATCGTGGAACATCTGGAGAACATTTGGGAGTGAATAAAATAATTTCTAAAATACGAGAAAAGTTTTATTGGCTACATCAAGTACTTGGTCTCTCCCCTCCTCTCCTATTATGGATTGAAAGTTTCCTATCTAGTCGCCAAATACGTGTTGTATTAGATGGCGTTACATCTGAACCGCATCCCATACATGTCGGTGTGCCTCAAGGCTCTGTTATCTCTCCAACTCTCTTTTTTAATTTTCATTAATGATCTGCTTTCCCTTACTTTCAATCCCATCCACAGTTTTGTAGATGAGAGTACTCTTGATTTCGCTTACTCCTTTGACACTCTTGCGGAATTCAGGGGGAATGCCGCATGTGTTAAAGTCATGAGTGCATGAGTGCATGACAAGATCATTGAGTAACGATCTTAACAATATCCTTGCTTGGGGCAATGCGAATCGCGTCGAATTCAATGCATCTAAGACCCAAAGCTGTCTCATCTCATTAAAACAAGATCATAACTTAACCACACCCGTTTCTTTTGATGGAGCATTAATTTGTGATTCACCGTCACTAAGCATTCTTGGTATTAATATTTTCAGTAAGTTAAACTGGACAGATCACATCTTCTCTGTTGCCAAAGAAGCATCGAAATGTCTTGGATTTCTGAAAAGGTCTAAGAAATATTTCAGCCCGTCAAATCTAGCGCTCCTCTAAAAGTCCTACATTAGACCTAAAATGGAATACAACTCCCATATATGGGCCGAGGCTGGTCGCACAGCCTTAGCTTCATTGGATATTGTACAAAAGAGAGCCTTCAAGCTCATTGGTGATTTGGCAATAACTTGTCATATCGACTCACACGAGCACCGCCGCAATGTTGGATGCCTTTCGCTCCTTTATCGCTATATGCATGGTCAATGTTCTGATGAAATATCTAGGCGAATCCCTTGTAGAATGATTCTTGCACGCAATACTCGCGCTGCAAACCGCGCTTCAAATTACTTTCGGCCGTACAGTAAAATTCCGTGATGCTTTTTTATCCCGAACAGTGCGAATGTGGAACAGCTTACCATCTTCTGTTTTTCCTCCGGCATACAATCTGAGGAAGTTTAAGGGCGACATACATCGGCACCTCCGCCACTGTCCTCATATCCCCTAATACTTTCCCTATCTCCTTCCTGCCAGGCTGTGCTTTGCATCATAGGGTATCCCCTGAGCTTGGCTTAATAATATAAAAAAAAAAAAAATTCGGGAGGATGTAGAGAAGTGGTGTCGCAGATGCACTGTGTGTGCTTCTTACAAAGGGCCGGCACGTAGCAGCAGAAAGGAAATATAAGTTAATAAATTCACTTATACGTTTATGAAAAAAATAAAAAGAACAACTTTAAATTATTATCCGATCTTTATTCTATCAAATATAAATGAGAACTGAACTAAGAAATAATCTAAAAGTAAAGCGCCAAGTTGAAGCTAAATCTAAGATGATTCCCACGCTGGCATGCAAGCATAAGACATGATGTTAAAACTGCAATCGCTGCAGTTCCCACAGGTGGCTTTGAGACGATTTGGTTTAATGTTGATATGTGGGAGATATGATGATTACTCGTGATTAGGTGTTGTATGTATGTCGTCGCATGTACTCCTATTTGTTAAGTCTTCCCCTCTTAGATGCGGATGTCCTCATACGTTAAATCTCGTAGAACTTTGGCCGGCTTATGGAATAATGTTGGGCAAGATCAAAAACTGCAGTTGTGGTTAAAGCTGGATGAATTTCTTTGCTTTCTTCCAGGTTAGTGAACTTTGGAGCGATTTACTTACTTGTATTGATGTGGATTTCCGTTTGTTTTTTATAAAAAATATTACCAAAATTGCTAATATGATGGCTATTGAGGTAAGCAGTCCGTAACTGGTCCATTTATGAAGAATTTTCTCGGTTTCCAGAAGTTCTATTTTGTTGGTATTGTTTATATGTAGGTCTTTCATCATTTCAAGTGATAATAATTGTCGATATTGAGTTTCCTCTGAACTGATTTGCAAGATGGCAGGTAAGACATGAAGGGTTGGCTTTTCTTTGGAGATTCCGTTAATACTGATCGTTGAATTGTGGAATTTGATGAGGAAAGTTCCATTAAGATTGTGTACCGCATCGTCGATTCTTATGGCACCGCTAAATTGGTTGAGTAACAGAATGCCTTCAGAAATTTCTTCTATTGATGGTACATGTTGATTATTGATTTTGTTGCAGGTTGCGCTTGTACTTTTTAGGAGATGGGGATTACACGTAGTATTACTAATGTCTGTGATATTATCCTGTTTACATATTGACAAATAACCTAAACTTTTACAATCTTTTGTTATGGCAAAAATACTATTTTTTATTCCTCTTAACTGGTTTGACTAATAATTTTTCAAATGTTACGTTACTTGTTATTTGAATATTTATTACGTTAAGATAATGACACGAAGTTTGTAATTACTTCAACAATAGCAAAGTCTAACGCTTCTTCTGACGTAGCATATGGTAAGTTCTCCTTATCTAAAATATCTGTTGCTAACTTAATTTCTTCTTTAGATAGTATTATTGAGTTTACAATTCCAACTTTGGCCCAATGGATGGCGTAAGCAATATTAGTTAATTCTTCCTTTATTTCTTTAATTTATACTGAATACTTAATACTAAATGATCATTTAATGAGTGGTCATTTTTTATTAACTTTATTATTTGATTTGTAATATTCGTAATGTTATTTATTCTTTCGTTACACAATTCATTGATAATAACTTGTTTATTATTATTTGACAAGACAATATTTATTTTATTCTCTATCATTACAAAATCGTCATGGTCAGGATTTCCAGCTATCCATTTCCATGCTGAGCCAATGAAATCTAATGATCTTTTTGCCTTATGTGGCTTTAAATTGTTGAATAAATTCTGTGTTTGCGATATCTCGTGGGAAAGATAAAGGAAGAGGGTATAATTTTTAGGAATTTGGTTCTCTAGAAGTGAAGAGATCTCGGATATAAATGTTTCGTAAGTATTTAACTCGATTATGTGGATCAGTTTAAAATGACCTTCCTGGATCCTTGCAGTTCCCACGTTTAGGGCTATGATTTGCGAATTAGAATAGTCCAAGATTTGGACTTCTCCTCTGATCGAGTAGATGACATGTCTGAAATGAGAAATTTCAGTTTCTTATGTGAGTTTTGTGTATGACTTTTCCTGATTCTGTGAGAACAGTTGTGTTGCGATTTTCTTTCACAATTTCTTTGATGTACCTAACGGTTAGCTTTGATCCTATTCTCCTATTATGCTTTACGAAAATTGGTTCTCCAATCTCATAGTTTTTTACAGGCTTTCTTTTTTTATTGTGATATTTAATGTCTTGTTGCTGTTTTTGTCTGAGTTTGCTGATGTTGTTTGAGCGGGATAGCTCGAAATCTTCTGGGCCGACTCTAGGGTCTCGTCCGTAAAAAGGTTCAACTGGTTTTTTTCCAGTTGTAGAATGGACTGTAAAATTGTACTCATTGACCAATAGTTCCAAAAGCTCTTCAAATAAGCGTTCAACGCCGTCGCTCTTCAAGCATCGCATTATTTCAGATAGAGTTGAGTGGAAACGCTCAACTTGACCGTTGATTTCACTCTTATAAGATGGTGTTCTGAAAATTTTTATATTTAATCCATCTTCCATCATGGAAGTTATCGTGGCAGAGTTCAGTGCTTTCTCGTTATCAATTATGACGTGTTCAGGAACACAGAAAAAGAATAATATGTCTCGTAGAGGACGCTTTATATCCTCTATTGACCTGGATTTGATTATTTTTGTACGTGCAAATTATCAAGGGCAGTAAAGTAAGAACAAGGTTTCTTTCGGTAGAATAGATATCAATGTGAACAATGTGACCGGGTAATTTGTAATAGGTGTAGGATTTATATGTTGATTGTTTGGATGCCTATTATACTTGTTTTCTTTGCATGTACGTTTATCCAGATATTTTATTTTAGAACTCATTCATGGAAAGTAATATTTTTCCAATAATTGAATTCTATTTTCTTCGGCATTACGATGAGCTCTTTGATGAACTCTCAGAATTGTTTCTTCTTGTTCTGTTTCATTTACTATGTCTTGCACAATAGTTTGGGTAAATCTATTTTTGTAATTTCGAAAGTGTATTGGGTAAATCTCTTGTATTCCACCCATTATAGACTCGCCCGCTTTTAAACCATTTATAGTATCTGCATTAAGATATCTTTTGAATAAATTATTAATTTCTGTCTTGGTAAATTGAGGTTGAATGATGATGTGACGGATATAATTTGGAAATGGGGATTTTAGCTGGTAACTTGTTTCTTGACCTATTTGTAGGATGATTTGATTGCGGAAGACGTTTATGGGACACTCTACTGTTGGAATGAGATTATGTGAATAACTCTCATCACTGTGTTGTGTTGTGGTCAGTGGGTTAAGATTCGTTTCTAAGGGTGGTCTTGATAGCGCATCGGCTACCACACTCGCTTTGCCAGGTGTGTGCTCGAGTTTGTAATTGTACTCTTCGAGGATAGCTTTTCATCGTTTCATCTTACAATTAGTGTTTTTGTTACTGAGAGCGTACGTAATGGGCTCCGTATAGATTTTTATCTTTCTTGCTCCATAGAGGTAGTTTCTTAAAGAGTTTAAGGAATAAATAATTGCCAGCATTTCCTTCTCGCTGGTGGCATAGTTCTCTTCAGTTTTACTTAGCGTTCTCGACAGAAATGTAATTGGTCGATTGTTTTGAGATAGCACCGCTTCCAACGCGTGGTTTGATGCATCAGTTGCGAGCTCAAATTCATTTTCGAAGTCTGGGTGGTGTAGAATAATTTCTTCTGATGTTAGTGACAATTTGATTTTGTTAAATGCTTCCATGGCTTCTAAGCCGAGGTGAATAACTTTATTTTTCGAGAGATTTTTGGACAGATGTCCATCTTCCCCTCTTAAAGGGGATGTCAGGGGTTTTGCTAGTTTTGCATAGTCTCTTATGAAACGACGATAATAGCTTGACATACCGAGAAATGATCTCAAATCTTTTAGTGCTTTAGGCGGTGGCAAATTGGTTATTGCCTCCACTTTCTTTTGGTTGGTTTTAATACCCTGTCTCGACACTACGAACCCCTAGGAATTCGACTTGTTCCTGGAGAAATTCGCATTTGTCTAATTGAATCTTTATATTTGCTGCTTCTAAAGTATTAAATACCTTTGCTAGGTTTTCAAAATGTTCTGATTCGTTTTTTCCGAATATAATAATATCATCGATGTAAACATAGCATATTTTGCCTATATGTTCCCGCAGAATATCGTCTAAGGCTCTTTGAAAAATAGCAGGGACATTTTTCAGCCCAAAGGAAGGGTAGACGAGTGAACTCATACTTTCCATTATTGATAGAGAAGGCGGTTTTCTCAGTATCAGACTCTTTGAGTAGTATCTGATGGAAACCACTTTTTAAATCTACTATTGTGAAGAAGTTGTTTTTCCCTAGGTTTGTCAACACTTCGTTAATTTCTGGGATTGGATATTTATCCGGTATAGTGACTGTGTTTAGTATGCGGTAATCGATGACCATTCTGTATTTTTTCTCGCCAGATGCATCCAGTTTTTTTGGGATGACCCAAACTGATGAGTTGTATGGCGATCTTGATGGTCGTATGATACCGTCTTCAAGTAGTTTTTTTTCTTGGGTTTCGACTTCATCTTTTAATGACATGGAATAAGGGTACGATTTTGAATAGACTGGGTCAGTTGAGGTTGCTCGGATTTCGCCTTTAACAGTAGTGGTGGACGTTAATTTTTCATCAGGCTCAGAGAACAGACTGGGATTTTGCTTAATTATGTGATTAAGCTTAGCGATCTGTTCCTAATTCATGTGGGAAGTTCGAATATCAATTGAATTAATAGAATCAGATATGTGCTGTTTGAGTTTTACGTGAATGTTTGGTTTGCTAATCATGAAATCTTGGTTTGTGTGAATAACAGCATTAAGTTCCTTAAGACTGTTATTGCCAATTATTCGTCGAATGAAATAAGACTGGGAAGAATAAAAAAGTTTAAGTTTTCCGTTTCTGGTCCAAAAATATTTACTATTATATGATGGGTAATTTCGATATTACCTCCGACTGAGGTAGCGAAAAATCGTTTTTTATTCGGAATGGCATGTCGGACACAATGAGGTTGAATGTAGTTTTTGTTTGATCCTGTATCTATTAAGAATTTCAGAACCTTTCCGCTCTCCGCTATGTATTCAAAATAGGGAAGCGAAGAGCGCTTTAATCTAAAAAATAGATATCATCTAGTCGTTCGGGTGGATCAAAGATAGAGCAGTCAAAACTGATGTAATTACTTAGGCTTTGATCGTAGTTCAAATCTTCAGTTTTTATATCTTGTTCATATCCGTTTTCTTCGGTTGTTTGCTGACTGGTAATCGCAACTTCATTCGGGTCCTCCTGTTCTATGTGATTTATTCTTTGCTGTTTATGTGAAGGATGAACCTATTGAGAGGGTGGTCGCTTGTTAATGAATTGGCGATTCCTGTTTGGATAATTTTGATAGTACGCTGCGCGAGAACGTAATGAATGATCCACATCCATAGGCTCGGGTCTATGCGATGGTTTCGGCGGCAGTGGTGTTTGCCGGGAATAATAGCGTGGCTGCTGTTGCCAATGAAAATTAGATTTTTGTATCCTCTGAGGATTATGGACAAGTTCAGGGTAAAATTGATAATTATTTTCTTCTCGGTAATTACTTCTCCTTGGAGGAATAGGCGGTATGGGTCTATGTTGAGGTCTATTTGTAGTATGATGGGCATGTTGAACTCGGAAGTTTACATTTTCGAGTTTAAGACATAAATGTAATGCCTGGGGTAGATCTGATGGTTCTCTCATGCTGAGGAGTCTTGGTAGATCACCTTTAAGACCTCTAACAAAGGTATCCAAAGCTTTGTCCCGATAAGCTTGAGTCATATTTGTCAAGGACTCATTGCTCATCTCCATGCTACTAAGTTTGTTTAATATTAGTGACAGATGCCGATAGACTGTTTGGTAGAATTCAGGAATTGTCTGGTTTCCTTGTACCAGAGTCGTCATCTGATACTCCAGCGTTCCTAGGTCTCTTTTGTCTGCATAGTGCAAAGTGAGGCACTTTGAAATCTTCTCCCAATTTAGTGGAGTATTGTAGGACTCGAGAGCTACATCTGCTTGACTAGTAATTATATTTCGAATCACGTTTAGGATACCGTAATATTTCGCGGTTCCTTTTAAATGTGCATAAATTGTGAGAATTCGCTCTACGCTTTTTTTCCAAGAGGAGAACTCTCCAGGTTGACCTGAAAATTCTCGAAGGCTTTTCACGACATCGGGAATTTTATCCATTTCTGTTAAATTACCCTTGTTTCCAGCGTCAATTCGCTGGTCGACGTCGTTATCAATGTCCGCTGCCGGATTAAGGAGGGACTGAAGAATAGTTCTACCTTCTCTTCTAAGAACATTTATTACTAATCTATTTACCAACTGTGCTAATTGAATCTCAGTAATAACAGATTGCGGAGCTGGGTTTATAATTTCGTTAGGTTTAGGAGTTGGTGGACTGGAATTTACAGATGTCGCATTTAAATTAGGCTCTCTCAAAGAATTATTAGGATTTAAAATGGTTTTATGAACACTAGTAGAAAAAAAATTCAGAATGCAGAAAACTTCATTGAAAATTAATTGATTTTGTTTTTATGAACACTTTTAAAATTTTTCGAAATTCTGGAACAAAATTTGTTTATTTTTCCCCAAAAATATTTAAAGAACGCTCGTGATTTTTTTTTATATATCAGAACTCTGCAAAGACTTATTTATTTATATATATATTTTTTATATATTCAATGATCACTCTTAAATTCTATAAGATGATTAAATTCTATCTAAATATACTTTGAAATAATATTCCTGCTTTCACACCTTTTTTTATTATTCTGGATTTCCAGTAAATAATTCAACTTTCTGATGAAGTTGACTTTAAATCTTTATTTTTTCTTTCCTTGAAGTACTATACAGTGATTTAAAAATTCCGAGCTCAATTTGTACTTTTCATTTATTTGAAATAACACAAAAGAAAATATTTCAACAAAAAAATTTTTTTTTCTTTTTTTAAAAAATAATTTTTTTTCTCTTATATTACTCTTTTACTTCACTTTAAGGTGTGTTGAAAAGAAAATATTTCTAAAAATTTCTTTTTAAAAAAAAAATATTTTTCTCTTATAATACTCTTTTATTTCACTTTAATTCGATAATTTGGAAAAAATAAGAGAAAAATAAAATTTTATTTTAATGAAACATTTCACTCGTTCAATGTGTTAATGATATAAAACAAATCACCAGTTAAGAATGAGGAACTTTCTAATATAACTTAACTCACAATATGAAAATTAGGTGCGGGGTTCGCATCCTTTCTGATGATAACCGATGCTGCGGATGGTTCTTTAATTGAATTATTACAGGCGTGGCTGTCCTGTATATCCTGTTTTCAGGCGTGATAATACTTGTCTCCTATTTTCCTTGAGGCGTGGTTGTCCTGCTATAGGGATAATTATTTTACACTTTTACCGCTACACCGGTCCCTGCTCGGGCGCCAGTTAATAAATTCACTTATACGTTTATGAAAAAAAATAAAAAGAACAACTTTAAATTATTATCCGATCTTTATTCTATCAAATATAAATGAGAACTGAACTAAGAAATAATCTAAAAGTAAAGCGCCAAGTTGAAGCTGAATCTAAGATGATTCCCACGGCTGGCATGCAAGCATGAGACATGATGTTAAAACTGCAACCGCTGCAATTCCCACAGGTGGCTTGGAGACGATTTGGTTTAATGTTGATATGTGGGAGATATGATGATTACACGTGATTAGGTGTTGTATTCCTCGTCGCATGTACTCCTATTTGTTAAGTTATATAAGTGTAATATCAGAGCCCCATTGAAACGGAGAACTGATGTACAGGGGGCCACGAGGGAAAATTAGCAGTAAGTACCAATCGGATGAGGACCCGCTATGACTTACGTGAGAATTCAGCAGGATTCAATGTGTTACACTCTCGAAAACTGGTGGTGATGGTTTCGTTTGTGATGTTGAATTGTCGTATAAAAGTTGATTCTGCTCCGATCTCCAATTTCAGAACAAAACATCTCAGCAGTCAAGAAGTCAGAAAAATGAAAAACTCTCCGGCAACGGTTAAGACGGCAACGCGCTAAAGGAGTTCAACACGAATCCTGTGGAACACAAGCCAATGCAACATACAAGAATAATCAAATGCAATCTTCGACCTCTTGAGTGCACAAAAATTAGGCTGCGGAACTTCGGTAGGTCAACATCGATCATCTATCTCGTCGCAAGCTACGATACACTCGCTCCGTTAAGCGGTTGATTGAAGAATGGCAGTGAAAGCAAACAATAGTCACAATCGAACCCCAACCTGGAAAAGGAAAATATATGCAGAGAACTAATTAAGAAGAGATCATGTTCTATAGAGTTAAGGGCGGCGCTTTCATACTCGTATGTATAACACAGTTCACGTTACCTAATAATAACTGGGCATGTCCAAATTTCTAGTGGTAACGAAATTTAGTAAGTACTTTACAACTACAGTTCACAATAAAAACGAAACTGCGAATTGGTCGAGTGTACATAAACTCAACTCAAAAGATAGTCACAGTTCACTGCATAAACGAGGCCGCGAATTGGTCGAGTGTCGATTGGCAGCAATGACAGAGCGGATGCTCGGTCTCCAGACAGTTCGAGAAAAGATAAGCAAGTTGGACTTGGTCGACTGGTGTGGAGACGTGAGAGTGAAGCCCAAGTAATTACAAGGAGGAAAAGAAAAACCGTAAGGAGTACAGTTACTACTAGCTGGGGAGACAATTACTACTAATTGTGAAGCCAGTTACTACGAGCTGTGAAGACAGACAAAATACGAATCCAGCAAATAAAACCACGCAGAGAATAGTAACATAATATAAAATCAAAGAAAGGGGATTTGGACTAGGAAAAAGGAAGATAGGGAATTACCACGAGGAAGGAAGGATCGGAAAATAGAAAGAAAGTTAAAAGTTGAGTACATACATATATATATTTGAATTTCCTAGTTGTAATTGAATTATTGCTATACATTAATTAACAGTAATATTGCCTTAATCGAATACGTGGCTGGCTGACGACGGTGAATTGTTGGCCAACTTATTTTGTGGCAGATGTCTGCATAGATATTAACTTTTTTGTGTATGAAAGCTCCGCAATACGATTTGTAACGAAGGAGAAAATAAAGTTGCAATCCTACTAAATGACTGATTGGTTTTTGCTACACAGGTTTCGTGGTCTATCCTGCCAAATGCGAAAGACCCCGTGGCGCCCTATTTAAGTGTGTAATAAACCCACACCCCTCTCCTGAGTTGGTACGTACGTGTCTAAGGAACACGTAACAAATGAAGGTGATCTTGTTTGGCTATACAACCCGAAACGACGTAAGGGACGTTCTCCAAAATCACAACAACACTGGGAGGGACCCTATTTAGTAGTAACCAGAATAAATGACGTGGTATACAGGATTCAGCGTGGTACAGGAGCCAAACGAAAAATCATCCATCTCGATGGCTTATGTCAATACTACGAGCATCAAGACCGTGCACCACTTGTTGTTCGGGACGAACAATTTTAAGAAGAGGGCAGTGTTACGTGCAACAGTAAGAGACAACTGGTGACATCTACTGGCAATGGAGAGTAAACAACTTCAGGTTCGAAGAGTCGATGATGACATCCTCGGGATGGTTCAGGAATAGAATGAATAGAATAGTCAAGAAGCTTCTAGAATAGAACACGAAAGAGAAAGGGTCTTGTCTTAGACGTCGCAGTGTTAACAAGCGAAAGTAGTAAACGGGCGAAGGTGTTGTAATTGGATTGCGATAATTGAAAGTACAGTGTTAGCGGCAATTAAAGTTGAGTTGATTAAATGAATGTTTGTGAATTTTATATAATGAGAGTGAAATAAAGAGCTTGTATATTAATTAGTTAATATTGTGTTTTAAATAACGAACCAAAGGACAAGCACGCAACACTATCTTTCAAACTGGAAAAAATTCAATCACATCCACAAAATTGCTTTGAATTCGGTTGGGCTGTTTCGGAGATGATTTTTATATATTGAGAAGATTAAGATATGTAGGAAACTTCACTATAATATACTTGGAACGCTTATTAACGTTCATTAAAATTACCGGTTTTTCATCAGTACACCCTCCAGGAGAAATTAAGAAGAAAAATTGGTTATATCGTCCTCTTTTCGTCTGGAGAAAAAAAAGTAAAACTTAACTTGGAAGCAACGGCAATCATATCATCTAAGCAACTTAGCAATTTCCATACAGTTGTACTGCTCAAATATTCCCTGAGAGATACCTCCAATTATCGCGCTGATGATTTTTCATCTCAATGTTTGCTGGGGATTAATAAAGCTTCCGTTTGGTAGTGAAAGCTATAGACCATTTAATGTGTGTGTGTGGAAGTGTAGTATGTGAATGCATTCCACCTCGGCTAGTAAATAGGAATGCGACAACGTTCATGGGACTTTTTTCCTTTATTTAGTCGGGATACTTATCCCGAGGTGTAGTTTCCACCTTGAATTAAAAATTGTATTTGACTGGTTGAATTGCCGTTAATATATATGTATATATATTGAGCGTGGTCTAAATTCGTTATTTTAAAACACAATATTTCAAATATAATGCACTAGTTCAATGCACTAGTTCTCTTTACTTTTATCAAATTCACGAACAATCACAAATCAGCTCTACTTCAATTATCGCTAGTACCTAATGCATCGCAATCCAAATAGCTTACTACGTTCACTTCACTGTCCGAGACAAGACTCCTCCTGGCGGTGACAAACGCGGCTATATACATATATCCAAATTGTTTGCGAAGATTCCATTCTTGAATTATCGATTCTCCGAACCTTAAGTTGTTTACTGTCCGAACCAGTAGATGTCACTTGTCCTAAAGTTGTTTATGTCTGAAAAAATAGATGTCTTGTTTTTCTATTGCACGTAACAATATAATAAGTTGAAATTAAAAAAAAAAACAATTAGATATGCAGCCGAGTGACTAGTTCAATTAAATAAAGTTAAACACTTGTAGATGACATAATAACTAAACAATATATTTATAGTGTTATGTACAAACTGTAAAGATACGTCACAGATTTCTCTTTCAATGTGTTCATATGTGTTCAATGAGGTTCATACATTTTCGGAATTCATTTGGCCTTTAAAGCGGTGTAATTATTATTACTATCTTGACACTTGAACGAATTTTAATAAAAAATTTAATACTAACATTCACCCAAAAATTCTAGAATATTTACAGTATAATTTCCATTACCTTCACTTTACTTTAAATAAATATTTCATAGTTACGCACTTGTTAAACGCTTCCTTCCACATATATCCTGTTGCATTTTACACCGAACGGGTTTTAGATACAATTCTGTTTGAAAGACTGCAGTTAAAAGGAGTCAGTACCAAGATTTGCAAGTTTCATACATTTTTCAATGCGAATTTCTGGCAAATTATTTATTGCAGAATAATGTTTTATATCTTAAATTAAAGATAACGAAGAGGTCTAGTAAACAACGTAGACAAAAATTAAACAAAATGTATGTATTTGAATGGAGATATCAGCACAGAAACTTGTAAAAAATGGTAAAAATTGAAGTTTTTCAAATCAAATTTCTGTTAGTAGGTATCCTCATTTCTTTAGATTGTGACTATTTTAGAAAGATAAAGCCTAGATCTAGCAAATAACGTCGAGTTTTTTATTTTTAGTAGCGCTTTTTTTTAATTACGTGACTCTAATAGTACTTGCAATATTTCGTTGAAAGTTGTTGTAATACAAAACAAAATAGTAAATTTGAAAATAATGTTCACAAAAAATTTAGGAAAGTTAATTATCGTTAAAATTTTCAGTTTACTTGCCAAACATTGACTTTATATGTGCTATAGAGCCTAAACTACTATCCATACAGGAAAAAAGTCATGCAGTAATTTACAGCTTGGTTCTTTACCTTCTCAAAGGCTACACTTTCTATATACCTTACTAGTTAAACAAAATAATAAAATAGTTTTGATTACAAAGTAAACTAAGTAATAATTGCATGTGTGTATGTGCAGCCGAAGTCCGAATCTGTTGGCAGTTACATTCGATATCATCAGCCCAGAGCATGCCATGACGGCACAGCGGCATTACAGTGATTACTCAGCTGAGAGTTTTTGTTTGAGGAATCGTAGTCATTTGGTTCAGATAAATTTGTTTAAATGATGTTGTTAGGAAAGGTATAAAGGTTTCATTTCGGTTCGGAAGATAAGAAAGCAAGTTTAAGATATCAGAACACCATTTTTCTGAATGAATAGTAGTTTAGGGCAGAGGAGCTATTCAAATCAAACTTTTGTCAGTTTTACATAAAAACACTGCAAATATTTTAGAATGTCAGGACTCCGTTGGGGCTCTCCTGTAGTAGTGAGGGAGTATGTTTCATGGCTTGTGAAGTATTCTCGAGTGTTTTGGGCCTTCTGATATTTTTGTTCAGTTGAGTATTTTTATTATTTTTATGTGTAAATGAAAAAGAAATTAATTCTGTGTCTAAAAGTTTCAGCTCTTTATTATACGCACGTACATAGTACATACATAAGTAGAGAAGTCATGCATTAAATTAGAACCATTTGATCAGATTTTTGAAACATTATGATTCATGAAAATCTTGATTTAGACGGTATAGTTTTTGTAAGACGAGCATGGAAAACAGTAGCAGAACAGAGAACATTGTAAGGAATTGAAATTTCATAGATCATCCATCTGCTCGGCAAAACGAAAACTTTGTTGCGAAATTATATTTCAAAGAAAACATAGACTGTTTTTGATAACCAAATGACGAAAAGATAAGAATGTCGAAAGTCTATTTAATAAAATATTTGGTACAAAAAGCCATTAAGAAGCTATAAGTTCACTTGCTTCTTTTTATGCCGTAAATGATAAAATCATAGAGTATAGAAACTAGTTTTGTCATTCCGTTTGTAACGGATAGAAATAAACTGGTAGACCAATATTGATTAGAAAATGGACTAATCGGGTAATTCCTTCGTAGTTTTGCATACAAAAATTTCGTTTTTCACATTATAGGTATTTGGACACTACCTGAGAACGCGTTGACGTGGAGACTCAAATTTTTTACACGGCGTTTACATAAAAATTGCAAATACAAGTTCAAAAACGTACTGCATCGGGCGAACCATTCTTGGTGTTGCCATATAAAACCATATATTTTAACACATCCTGAGAACGCGCCGACGTAGAGAGCTAAACATTTTTACGCAGCGTTTTCATAAATATAGTAAATAAAATTTTAACAAGTAAAAAAGCTAGAATATGTCTAAGACCAATTCCTATGATACCCTAGATGACTATCCGTATGTAATTTCGTATGGTCACCTATTTGAGCAATTTTGATTCTTGCTGTGGTTTTTCGCATATATTTCGAGAACGGTTCGTCGGACAGAAAAAATGATTATAATCAATTTTATAGGATTTCGTATTCTGAAGAAGTTTTTAGTTTAATAAAAATCTCTAGGACTGATCGTTTTCACAGTATATGTATAAGACCTAAATTTTTATATGGAAACACCAAGAAGGGGTTGCTCGATTTAGTCCATCTTTGAAATTTTATTCTTTATTACTATTGAAAACTATGTACCAAATTTCAGCTCTCTATGTCGACGCATTCCCAAGTAGTGTCCAAATATATAGTGGAAAACGAAATTTTTATACGGCAACCCCATGAAGGAGTTACCCGATTTGTCTCATTTTCGAACTTAATTTTACTTTATTTTTTAAAGTCCGTGTACAAAATTTCAGCTCTCTAAGTATACGCGTTCTCTAGTTATCGTGCGCACGGACGGACATGCAAAAATCAAAATAACTTTTAATATTATGACCCACTCATATCCAATTCATTTTGCTCTACCATCATTATTTCGAGGTGTTACAAACGCAATGACAAACTTAGTCCCTTAGTTTTCATCTAGGGTATAAAAACGAACTAAATCGGGCAACCTGTTCTTTGTGTTGCCATACAGAACTTTGTGTTTTCACTTTATTTAACTTTCATGTTCATCTAGGGTATAATATTATTTGTCTTAGACAAATTGTACCTTTCGTCTTGTCTACATTATTCAACAGTCAACTACACGTACACAACAACTTCCAACACATGCGCCACAAATAGGTCCATCCGTTTGCTTCAGTGCAAGTGTAACTCAGAACTGTCAAGTGTAATTCTACACCAGCACCAGAAATCAGCTGTTTTTCAGTGCTGTCCTCGCAAATGAATGAAGTGGTGGTAAAAAATGTAGATATAAATATTTTGGTTCGGAGAGCCATCCACCGGGTCAACTAATGACACTATTACTTTTTTATTGTTTAAAAATGCTTGATTGTATTTATCAAAATTCAATTTAACTGTATCTGGTTGTTTTACTACAAATCAATTTAAGCTATTACTAAAAATGCTTCCTCTTTTATTGATGGAAATTATTCAAGATGGCTATAGCCGCAATTTGTCTACATATGACCATCAGTCCGTTTACATGAATACTTGAAGTATACTTCAAGTAGCAATCAAGTAATCAAAATATCATGTAAACGCGCATTGACTTCAAGTATACTTGAGTCAAGTAAATCACAAAATTTTGTGCGATTTACTTGAAAAATTCATGTAAGCGCAACTTCAGTACTTGAAAATTTTTCATTTGTGAGAGATATGAAAACGGCAAAGAGGAACAAAAAGAAAATTATAGTTGCTTACTCAGACTGTGATATTTAGCACTTTCTCAAGATATTTATCTAAAAATCCGCAATTCTGTATTGAACTTAATACAGAGTTTTCAAAGGTAAAATGTCACTTCAAGTAAATTTCAAGTCAAGTAATTGGAATTAATTCAACCAAAAATGCTAGTTGAGTTTCAAGTGGATTTCAAGTGAAGTACTAAAGTATTCATGTAAAAGTACTGCATATGACGTTTTTTTTTTGCGGTTTGGGTTAATTATTTAAATTACTGAACGCACTTGGTTTTATTCAAATCAATATAATTATCTAGATTACTGAGCATATTTATTTTTTACTCAAATCAATTTATTAATTTCAGTTATTACACAGTTGCTTAAGAAGAAATCAACAAATGACTTTATAGTCTAAGCAAATGAAAACTGTCAATCATCTCTTCTACACTGCTTACACCCATAATTTCGATGGTGCAGAAAAATTACACTCAGTGTACACTACACCATATTTTGACAATCAAACGAATGACTTGGTGTAGTTCATTCTAGTGTACACCTTACAAATGAATGGTTTGGTGAATTTAAGTGTAGTTCCGGACTACATCAAGCTTGCAAACGAATGGACCGAATGTAATGTTGAACGGATTACACATACTCCAACAAATGCAGCATCATCCTACTAATATCTAGAATAAGGATCTACTATCACTATAATATTATAAACATTTCTATAGAGTTACTACTTTTCTTTAATTTTAATACTAAAAATAGCTGTCAGTAGCAATAAAGCATAACTAGGTCTCGCAAACTTTCAATCTTCCCATTTAAAAGGGGTTTATTTTATCGTTGTGTTCCATTCAAAGTAATTAATGAATATCTCATTTAATGTAATTAATCATTTTGTATTTATATATCGTTATTAGATAACTTCACGACTACCAATATCTGCTTAATTTTCGTAATATAAATAATTTTCGGTCATTCAGAACCCTTATACGCGGATAACCGCAATTACTCCAAAGCACGAAAGTATGATAAACACTGTCCAATCACCAGGGTAAGTATCTTAGCCCGGATAAAGTAAGCCAAGTTTAAAGAAAATCAAAATTATAAAATGAGAAATGGTCATCATTTTAAATAACCGAACAGTGCTCCATAAATTGCAGTACAGTCGAGTTTAAAAGTAGGAAATAATGATTTTATGTCTGGATCCAAGTTCCATGTTCAATGCATCTGTGGAACAGACAGAAAAAGGAACGAAGGGCAAACAGCATCATCCGCTGGGTGAAGAGATACAAGGCACTTTCACATCGAAAGCGAAAACCGATAAGTTCTACACCGAAAATTCGCTTTTGCTTTGACATCAAAAACGGAAAACGAAAAAGCTTAAATAGAAGTAACATTTAATTATCATAAAACTTGTATGATGAGAGCTCATAGAAAAAACGTATTTTAATTTTACTTCGAAATCTCTATCCATATTATAATAATATAATAAATAATAAAATAAAATAATATAATTTTCAATGTAAACACAAAAGTGAGGTTTAATACGACCGAAAAAATTTGTCGTCCCAAAACGAAATTGACAGATGCAACCGAACTTTCGTTTTTCGGCCGAAAAAAGATAAAAGTTGTGTTTTTCTTAAAAATCTGACATAAATAGCCAATTTTATTAGTAAAATTATTAGTTTATCCTATTTCCCACGATTTTATTAATCATTGGAGCAAAAATCTTGTTTTAAAGTGGAATAAATTGAGTTTTTCGGTTTTCGGGTTTGATGTGAAAGTGCCTTTACTACTAGACCAGGAATACGCTTAGGCCGCTTACACATCGAAAAATGAAAACGAACGAGTAAACAGTTCCACACCGAAAATTCGTTTAAGCTTACATATCAAAATCGAACGAATAAAAGTTGGGTTGGGTTTGTATCAAATGTAAATAAACGGAAATGAGGTTATGTAAGACCGAAAAGAATATTCTTTCGTGTGTGGAACGTAGTATGGAACGAAAATATACTTGACAGTTCGGAACGAAAATTTGTTTCTCGTACGAATAAACATAAGAATGTGTTTTAATTTATATAAAGCTTGAAATATGGATATTTTTTTTATCGAAACTGTAATTAGAATAAATATCCAATATTTTATTGCATGTATTTTGGCAAATTTCTGTTAGTTTAGGACGAAATTTGTGTTTTTCGGTTTAGTGTTTACGTTTTTGTTTTTCGATGTGTAAGCGCCCTAGAAGTACTTAGAAGTACTCGAGTTGTGAGAAGTACTGAAAAGTTAAAATGTCAGAAAGTTTAAATTAAAAAGGAAAAACGTAAAATAGAATGGAATTGAACTAGAGACCAAAGATTATCTAATAAGAAGATAGGAAGCAGTAGAGTTAAATTGGAAATTTTTAGTGTTTTTTAGAATAAAACAAGTAATGTCATATACTTTCGTCTTTTGCATGAATGGGGGAAAAGAACTTTGCTATGCACTATGTAGTGCAACTGAGACAACGAGCTAAAAACAAAACTCGAGAGAAAGTAGGATTACCCGAACGACAAAATCTTATTGAATTCCTCAAAATCCTATCCAACTATTCATAATAATGTACTTCGGGTCACACTACCTCCCATTTTTAAGAAAAAGATAAATATCGCTTTGGCCAAGATGCTGAAAGGAGTTTTAAAGTTCCTCTCAAATAAAATTCTCATTTTTCCCGAAAATATCAGAGAATCCAGCTTGAGTTTTCCCACTTAATCTCTTCATAGCAAAACGAATGTAAACAGAAGCACGTGCTGTTCAAACATCATAGGATTATAGCAACAACATTGTCAATATTTCATGAAAATCGGTTTTCACAAAAGCGTTCGAACATTTTATGAGAGTAAAACGTGAAAACTTAGCCCCTTCTCATTTTCTTACGAAAATGAAATATTGGCCATTCTGGTTCGTTGCATGCAACTTACGCTTTCACATTTTTTATCTTTATTCATAAAAGTTTTAAAGAGAGTTTGATTTTTTTTCTGTCTTTCTTCCTTTTCTTGCCGTGTGCATTTTAAATGTAAAACACACTGAAATCTCGCCTGCTTCTTAACTTGTCATTAGGTTAAATTTGGTTATATTATAGAAGCATTCTACTTATGCGACAGTTTTGACAGAGCTGTTCTACTGTATGAATATACTGTCAAAGTTAACCTAATGAGAAGTTAAGAAGCTGTAGAGCAAAATTGGAAAATTACTGGTGTTTTTTATATATCAAATATATATATATTATATATGTTTTTCATATACTTTTGTCTTTTGCATGCAATGAGGGAAAAAAACGTGGCTATGCATTATTGCAATGCAACTGAGATAACGAGTTAAAAACAAAAATCGATAGAACGTAGGATTACCCGAACGACAAAATCTTATTAAATCCCTCAAAATCCTATCAAACTATTCATAATAATGTACTTCGGGTCACACTACCTGCCATTTTTAAGAAAAAGGTAAATTTCGGTTTGGCCCAGACGCTGAAAGGAGATGTAAAGTTTCTCTCGAATATCAGAGAGAATTTCTCTCACTTAATCTCATCACAGCAAAACGAATGTAAACAGAAGCACGTGCTGCTCAATTAGCATAGAATTACACTAACAAACATTGGCCATGCTATAAAAAATATTGGCCGATGCTCACAATTTTTCAGCAAAAACCGGTTTTCACAAAAGCGCGGGAACATTTTATGAGAGTAAAACGTGAAAACTCCGCTCCTTCTCATTTATTTACGAAAATGAAACATTTCCCATTCTGTTTCGTTGCATGCCATTTGCGCTTTCACATTTTTTATCTTTATTCATAAAAGTTTTAAAGAGAGTTTGATTTTTTTAGATTTTTTTTTCTCTCTTTCTTTTCTTGCCGTGTGCATTTTAAATGTAAATCACTGGGAAATCTCGCCTGCTTCCTAATTTGGCTTTAGGTAAACTTTGATACTGTGGTATCGAACTATCTTTCATACTGCCTCTTAAAAGAGTCTAAAGAGTCTAAAAGAGTATTGACGAGGGTTTTGGTTGGAGGTATACGAAAAATTGCTATATTAGCTGTGTTCTTTGGTTCCGTGTAGTGTTGTTCAAAACACAGGCGATTGCGAATTGAATTGATTTGTTGTAGAGTGCATAGCAGTAGAAAAAGTTTTCAAAGTATATGCATATAATCAAGGTGCCATGACTTTAGTTCTTACAAAATTATAAACCTGTCAATCTTTGTTCCGAATTCATCAAGTTCTATTTTAACATTTTGCACGGATTCAAGTCATGGCAGTTTGATTATTTTCTCTATACTTTCCAAATTTTCTACTGCTTTGCATCCTACAAATTATTTTATTCCCCTGTTTAATTAAAAAATGCAGAAAAAGCTTCGAAATCCTTAGGAATTTCATATAGAAATGCCACGGAAAAGTCTGAGAATTCCATGCAAAAATAACAAGGAAAAACATGGAAATCTGATAGATTTCCACGATCAGTTCCATCTACCAATATAATCAAAAACTTGGAATCTCGACGCAGTTCCTTTCGGCCAAAGAAACGGAAATCAGTGCACACATAGTACGGATTTCCAGGTAAAATCGTCAAAAATGACAATGACGACCGGAGTTCCATTCGAATTGCTTATTGGGGTGTAACCACTGACTTATAACAATGGACTGAGCGTATTGTCATTTTCCTATAGGAAAGCATGGCACAAGTTTTATAGTTCTCTCTTTCGCCCTATGGCAGAGTTGGAGCTACCAACATAAAACATTGCATTCTGGAACGTTTGCTCATACTATTTGATATTTTTATGTTGGCTACAGATGCAATCACCTCAGAAGGAATAAGGTAGAGATAGTGTTTATCATGCTCCATCTCTCTTGCCCATAAGCAGGATTCAGTTACGAATAACTTTTGAAAATTAAAGTCGGAATGAGTTTAATTCCTTATAAGCGATTAAAATATCACTTGGACACAAGAAAAAATAATTTTTTAATTAAATTCGATTTACGGGTGTAAAATTTCATCTGATTGGCTGAGTTTTACATGTTTTTTATGTAATCGTTTTAAAGGGTGCTCTACCGTTGATATACAGAAACACAATATTTTTTGTTCCACATGAAATAGCAAATCGCTCAGTCCATTGTTATAAGTCAGTGGGTGTAACAGGCAAAATGAGAGTTCTACCAAGCCGAATGGCATGGGAAGTGAAACAAATGTGTTTTTAGCTTTTCTTTCTTGCAGAAACAGTTCTGCTTGTCATTTTGCCCCTCTTCCTCTACATAGAACAAGTTTGTGCATGCTGTAAGTTTTCTTTCTTTCACTTTAGTTTTCCATAGGAACCTGTGTATTAAAAATATTCTAGTGTGTTAGTTTAAAATGTTGAAAGAGAAAGTATTAGTATAATCACATTATAGAAGCATCATATTTATGTGACAGTTTTCACAGAGCTGTTCTACTGTATGAATATAGTGTGCCGTAAGTCAAGGTACAGTTTAATATCTTTCATATTCCTTTATTTTTTATTTTGCATATTTAGTATTGTAATAATCATTATAATTTGAATAAATATTAGTTAAGCAGTATTGAAAAAATATTGAAAAAATATATGCAGACATACACCTGAATATTATGGTACTAATAATGAATTATGCCTGGGCAGAAAAATTAATAGTCAATATCAATTTAATGAATGTGGGATTATTACAAGTTACCCGAAAAATGAATTCAAAAACACCATCCCGGCTAACCTCCGCAAAAGAAAAGTATTAGGAAGGAAGCTGATTGAAGACCCAATCATTCTAAGAATTCGATTATATTTGTGCGATTTTAGTTGTTTCCCTAATTTTAGCTTTCCTGCACACACATATGTCGATATTCTACGTGTAGAAGAGATAAGATACTCTTTCCGCAATTTTATATAGCACTCGAAAATTTAGGTAAAGGCAAAAGGCGAAATGCTCCGGTCCGTTCCATATATTATGGTCAAATTTCATTGAAATTTTCATATTTAAACCCCATAAAATAATATATAATGTATATATACAACTTATTCTGTTTAAAAATTTCAGACATCAACTGCTTTATACCCACCATCATGGTCGCATACGAATCACCCCCTGTCACCACCAATGCATCCACTTAGTGAGAGTCCAATTTTGGAATTAGCTGAGCAAATGGAATCTATTTAGGACAATGAATAGCACCAAAATATATGCATTAATTAAATTTTTAAAACAGAATCATAAAAATATTGTTAACTTACTAAGATGGTTTGTTCTAGTCGTTTTTTTAAAGATCAAGACTGCAATTTAAGTCAATTTACCTACTATAAAGAAAAAATAGTTAGTAATATACTCAACTAAAAGTTTGTACTTTTTACATTAATGATTGTTAAATAAAAAAGAAATTAAAAAAAATTCTATCACATTTGTTCTTGGGAAGCAAATCATAATATATATAATGTATCAAATGATAAGAAATTTGTAAACGAAATTAGAAAAATTACGAAATGATAGTTTAAAAACAAACTGATATCATAAATAAAAGTAAAAAATCACTACATATACGGTAATAATTTACTTCAATTAAAGAAAAAAAACCGGTAACTTAAATTGTAACGAAATTCTCACAGAATTTTTGTTATTTAAGAAAAAAACTTAATCCCAACTACAAGGCAACAATAAATTTGTACCAAAAAAATTTGAACATTTTACACATAAGAAGAAATAATTTATGTAGAACAGAAACGGAATCTTAAAACTAACATTTTATACAGAATACGAAGATTTTATACCACCCCAAACATTTTGTATTTTTTACTAGTGAAACCGTGATGAATACGAAATTTTTTTTATATACGTAAGTGTAATTTTACGGAAAAGCTCGAGAAAAAAATTATTAACTGATAATTAAAATTCTGTTAATTATTAAAAATTTCCATGTGTGTGTGTAGGTATATATATATACTCTGAAAAACCAAAACAAAACAAAAAAACATTCAACTTAAAATGAAACCAAATCGTAGAACATTTCTCTGTAATACGCTTCGTTGTGTAGATAATAATCATATATAATTACAGAAACAAAAACACAACAAAAACAATTAGACTTGATAAATTATTATATAAAAGTACGTCGATACTCTCTAGTAAGGATTTTTTAAGGAAATAAAATCAAAGTAGACAAATAATAATATTAAGGTACATTCGCAGTTTTGTTCTTGAACAAAATTTGAGAAATTTAAATTAGTTCGTAGGCATTACAGATATTTTGATATGAGATTACATTATTTACAATTGCAAGATACATGATTCATGTACATTTTTTCGTATTTGATAGGCTTTCAAAGCATAGGTGAGCTTACAACACAGAAACTAATTACGCAATTTTGCAGCCATTTGAAAAATATAAGAAAAAATGGGGAGCTTTAAAAATTGAAATTTTTTTCTCATTTTCTTATTTTTTTCTTTATACTTTTAGTTATATTCAACAAATTAGTAATATTTTTAATAAGTACACTGCTTAGGACGAGTTACAATTATTTTACACATTATTTGCAAACCCTGCCGATATGATTTATATTATATAATACTGTTGATAAATAAGATGTTTCCCAACGGACTTATTAATTAAACAGAATATAAGGTAGGCTTATTACAAACCACGGTTTACAAACTCTTACACTCAGGCTAATAGTTGTTATACCTATTGTTCTTTTAAAGTATTAGATTTAATGGTGAATGTGAGGAAGGTGGTCCGCTAGATATCACATTGACTTCTGCTCCATAGATAGTTTGTGCGAAGTCAGCTCCATCGATATCAGCCAAAGGACCAGGCTGCTACTTACAACAGTATGATACTTACTAACACTTAAAATAGTAGGTGTGTATATAAGAGTTACTAAAACTCGGTTGAATGCCTCTTTTAAATTGTGCTGTTATGGGATTGATCAGTGATTAATTACAGATTGAAATTGAATACCTCTAATTTTAATTCCGCAATTTCATGTAGTCGGCTTCAGTTAAAATGAGTTTGGATCAATTTTCGTTATTTTCAGCTTTTTTCAGCAAGATGAGTTAAGCTCTTAATTTTTTATTAGAACTATAAACAGTTCCCTAAGTCGAACTTCAGAGTAGCAATTTAAAGCAAACTCAACTCGAACAACAACTCTTATTTCCATTGGCTCAATCCACCTAGTTCTACATGAATCTGCATAGAAACTTAGCAGAAGTGTATTTTGGCAATTCTTTCGCCTAGTATGTGACTTCGAAATAAAGTTTGATTTTTTCAATCCTCATGAAATTTCCTCACTAATACGAAATCCACCTACTATGCTTGGATTAGATTCAGAATACAAAGAAACATAATTTTTCTGTGTTTTACTTATATATTGGGATACAAATACCTATGCGTGATACACCCTCGAGATATACTTCCCAAGCTATGAAACAGACTTAGTCCTAACATTCTAAAATATTTGCAATGTTCTTATGTGAAACTGCGCCCTGAACTATTATTCGTAGGTACAGAAAAAAATGCTTCGGTTAATCTTAAGCTTACTTTGTTATCTTCCCAACCGTAATAAAATTTCCTAACAAAATTATTTAAAAAAATTTATCTTAACCAAATTTCGCCTAATTCTCCATTTCATCCCTATACCCAACCACCCCTAGCTAAAATGTGGCAGTCATGCGGCTAAATTTTGCTCCAGTCCAAATTTAAAGCAAGCCTACTAACAACTCCACCATCCAGAGAAAAAAATATATGTATATCACCAAAACAATAAAGAAAGTCAGCAAGAGCCTTAATCTCTTGTTAAGTCAAGGAATTCTTCAACCACTTCCCTGTTATTTAACAGCTAGTAATGATTATAAACTCACTAATATTTACCTCCCTCTCCTAAGTAAGGGCTTATTCGTCCTAAAAAGGTGTTTCAAGTATGTAAGTAATGTAATATCACTAAGGCACTTTCACATCAAAAACAAGAATCGAAAAAATGTAAACCGAAAAACTCAATTTATTCCACTTTAAAACAAAAGATTTTTGCTCCAATGATTAATAAAATCATGGAAAATAAGATAAACCAATAATTTTACTAATAAAATAATATAATTTATCTCAAATTTTTAAGAAAAACACAACTTTTATGTTTTATCGGTCGAATTTTTCCGCCGAAAAAGTTTTACGGCCGATAAAACATAAAAGCTGTGTTTTTCTTAAAAATCTGAAATAAATTATACTATTTTCTCAGTTAAATTCTTATTTCATCCTATTTCCCATGATTTTATTAATCATTGGAGAATATATCTTGTTTGAAAGTGGAATAAATAAGACTGCAGGACTGAACTTGATGAATTTTGACAAATGCTTTGAAATGAACCTCCTCCTGTTCTAAGTCTCTCCACAAATAATTTTGCCTATCACATTTTACAGAAATATTACCTACTTCCTAAAAATATGCTTATTCTAACCCACTCCCAAAAAATTGGAGGCATCTTATCCCTTGACCTGTAGGTCAATATATTTTACTTCATCGAAGTGGAGTGTTTCATTAACGATCATCAGTATACGATCTTGTTGATCGCGGCTCTGCGGAAGATTTGATAATATTCGCTACGGATCGTTGAAACCGTTGTATGTATTATTTTTGTGTGTCTAAAATAGTTGCCTTGACAATCTCAAAACTTTAAGCCTGTTATATGTAGTTTGGAAATTGCTTGTTTGGTTGTGTTATACATTATACCTATTATAGCCATTCGCAAGATGACTTGAGTCCCAGCCAATTTACGCCGGTGTCTCTCATTACTTTGTTCTCTCTCGAATCTATTCTTAGTTTTTATCACCGATCTATCATCTATCATGTTCAATCTGGCGATTTATCATTTCACTCAAACGTGATCAAAACACTACTGACTCGATTTCGATCGATGGATTGTCGATTCCTTCTGAAGTCGACTGAGCACCAGAAATGCCATTTTAAAATGTGACCCTCAGATCAGTAAAGGGATAAGTCAACTGAACTGAACAGACTGGTATTGGAAGCAATATTATGGCATTTTCCATAGGACCTTAAGCAAAGTTGCCAGGAAGTTCCTGCAAAATATGAAAATTGCACTTTGGTATGGAGCACTAGATCAGCTAATTCATTGTTTTTATTACAACACTGCGTTTATAGGTATCAGTAATACTGCTAAGAGCTGTTAAAATAATAGCAAAAATTTGAACATCATAATGAATAATAATTTGGTGCATTATCATCATTTGAATAAAAAAGAATGGCACATAAGACACATTTTCTGAGAACCTGCAATTTCTGTACGTTATCGTTCATCTTACTATAGAAATGGAACCTCCCCTCTTGCTATAATCTGCCTTTCCTCACACCAACTATTTTCAATTAAAACAAAGTTCGTTTGCTCTTTATATTTTCCTTCAACATCCAATTCTTCGTTACTATCAGACAATACCGACAATATTTCTTCGGCTAGAAAACTGAAATCAAAAAGGGTGCCTCTGTTGATTACTGGAATATTGTGTCGAAGGAACATTTTCAAGAAAATTTACAATTCAATCTATGCCAAAGAAAACGCGATTAGACTTTATACCATTCGAACAAAACTTGCAATTCACTAACCAATTACCAAAAAGTTCGTGAAAAATAAAGTTTTTATGGAGCAACTCAATTGCTCAATTTTGTAGAGCTACGAATTTAGATCTTTTACATTATATGTACGTAAACACTTTTATTCCACACTTGAATAACGTTATATATATATATATAATATTTGGTAGTGCTCTGTATACAGCCTCACCATGTTTAGTATGAATCACCTTTCTGCTGTTCTTTATGCAATATAAATTACTTCCCAAGCTTTTCAGCATTTTCTACACAATAAAATTTAAAAAAACTAATTAGATTTTACGACTTTTTATGTGAAGTTAAACTTTGAGCTATGGCTTCTATCTCAAAAACTTAAATAGATACGACAATAAATATCTTTGGAAATTTTTTAAAGAAATATTCTGGGATTTTAAATTTTGTAAAAATGTAATTATTACGAAGTTTTTGAAAATATTTAGACTAGAAAGAAAATGGAAAAGATTATAGTAACTTTGCAAATTTTTAATTCATCTATTTTTTTTCGGAAGGGTGAGGAGCAAAGGGGCAATCACAGTATCTTGTGAAGAGAATCTTCTTTCCATTGTAGTCATATCTGGTACACAACGGATACGGCATGCAAGGAGGGCAATTTCTGCTTTTATCCCAAAGTCAGGAACATTGTATTCGCTACTTACTTTTGTTCTTCTCAATATTTAAGGCGCATCTACCCCGAATTAAAAATGCCCCATAATGTTACATAACGTCAGTGGTCATATAAAATATAACTTAGTTTTTTTTTGCAGACTTTTTTACTATCCCGACTTTTTACTATTTTTTTGCTATTTTATACCTAAGCAATTTTATAAGCTCCCGATTTTAATAATCATTGCCATTTAGCGAAGCATATTAGAAAAATGAATATAAAAAGCAATATCATTAGAATTAACCAGAAGCGAATACGAAGAAGATCTTATTGCCTCAATATTGAAATTTTTGCATAACTTTGAAAAGCAATCATGGCACATATGCAGAAGGACGTAATTGTAATATAACTGCTATCGATACACATACATAAAGTAAGTTAAACATAGATAAAAGTATCTTCATATCATCGCTAGCAAATACTAGAACACTTTGGTTAAAATACAAAAGAAAACAATTAATTACAAGGAGAAATTTATTTGTAGAGACTTTCTTATGTGCCTATATTTCGCGTTTAGTACTAAATTTGTCAAAATCAGCACGTTTAAATTAATCCTCTATTAGCGTTTGTGTTGTATTTTTGAATTGCCTTGTTTATACAGACTTTAAGTTCGTTATTAAGACTTTAGATTCAGTTGTAAAAAAAACGAAATAATTCTGTAATTAAAAACACCAATGTTTTGTAGAAATAAAGAAAAACAAAAATGAATATAAAATTAAACACGAAAAAATTGTTTCATATGCAGGTATATCTTTAGAAGTTTTGGATGAACTTCCGAAACGGGGTCTCGCCCAATTAAATAACCACTATTATAGGAAGATACCTTAAGTAATTCCACAACATACCATATAGGTCATTATATGCGGAAATGCTATTTAAGGACGAAAAGGGCCTCCAAAGTTTGAAAATCCCTTTGCAATATCTCAAGAATTACAGGACATATCGGAACTAGATGGGTATCATTCTAAACGGAATGTTATTGCCTATTAAAGAGCTATAATACATCCTAATTTAAGTGGTACTTTTCGAGATATAGCTGTTTTTTGAAAATTTTCCTATTTTTTTGGGAAAAATAGTCATTTCTTTCGGAAAACCCGTTATTAAGGTATACATTTTTTCTGATATGAGAAAGCCTAATTCCTAACCTTCAGTTTGATATATAATAAATCTACCTTTTTTAACTGTACAATTAGCTATACACAATTTTTCTTCTTAAGGTGCGTATCATTACTATTTTTACATCTTTAAAATTCCGAACTGCTCACTGCAAATAACCGTTAAACAATTTTGATTTTTTTAATTAATTGTAAATAACGACAACACTTGTCAGTTCTGTTATGATCTCCCAAAAAAAATTATAGCGTCATCAAACATCCCAGCTTCAATATATTGACAAATAAAATACGTACAGTGAAATATTCTGAATGTCACAAATCCCGACAAGTAAAAAGCCCGAAAGCTATAACCCCGAACCGCCCACCCCGCCCGCCATGCGCTACACGTTCTACGCATGCCGGTCTGTTTGTGCATTGCAGAATCTCCTATGTAATCTTAATATAACCGGTACGCCTGTTTAGGTTTTGTATACCACTATGCTATACTGCGAAAAACCGTCACTCTAATAATTTATTATCTCTTGAAATAGTTTTGCTTTGTAGAGTGTTAGTTCTGCTTGAGTAAAAACGGAGTTTTTTTAACGCTCTAGTTTATTTTATTAGCGACAGATTATTAGAATACATAAAATCTATAATAAACATGACAAGGTAGGTAGTTGAAAAAAAAACTAGCTACGGAAAATATATACTTATTTAGTTCGGTTTTATTAGCTGCAGTTGGAATTTAATGAAATAGTTTGTACTTTCCTTTACGGACTATCAAGTTTTCCACAATTTACTCTTTGTTCCTCTTCCTAATAAATATGTTCAAGCTCATACTAAGAATCTTTTAATATCTTCTACAAATATGATTTTGACGCACATACATTTCCTGGTGCAAACATTTTAAAATATCGCTAATGCTTCATAAAAATATTTTGTAAAAGGCTAATCTTTTCTTTATTTACAATTAATTTAAAAAATCAAAATTGTTTAACGGTTATTTGCAATGAGCAGTTCGGAAGTTTAAAGATGTAAACAAAATAAGGACTCCAAAGATACGCACCTTAAGAAGAAAAATTGTGTATAGCTTATTGTACAGTTAAAAGGGGTAGATATGTTATATATCGAATTGAAGGTTAGAAATTAGGCTTTCTTATATCAGAAAAAATGTAACGGGTTTTTCGAAAGAAATGATCGTTTTCCCAAAAAAAATAGGAAAATTTTCAAAAAACCGTTATATCTCGAAAAGTACCACTTAAATTGGAATGTATTATAACTCTTTTAAAAAGAAATAACATTACCTTTAAAATGATACCCATCTTGTCGGGATATGTCCTGTAGTTCTTGAGATATTGCAAAGGGATTTTCAAACTTTGGAGGTACTTTTGGTCCTTAAATAGTATCTGTTGGTTGAGAAAAATACCACTCAGTTGTTCGTCAAAGACTTAAAAACATTTATTTAAAATTTGCAATTTATAATAAAAATATGCAAAGTTAACAAATTTTCTACCTTAAATCTAGTGAGAAAAATATTAAAACTCTAGAATTTCATATGCCTGTTCACACGAAAAAATGTGAATAGTCTCATGACGAGACTCTCATTCATGCACGGATATTTGAAACCGCGATAAGAAATGCTCACATTTTCATGGGAACCGGCAGAAAATATTTTCTACTTGAAGTTAAATTTGAGAAGCTTGCATTCTTAAGGAATGCAAGCAAAATAAGATGCATAGACGTTATCTAGTTGAAATGAAATTCAGAGGCTTGCTTTTATATGGAATGCAAGGTAAGTTAATTAGATGGCTTAAACATCCTCCCCCTCTTGAGGACTTGTAGTTCTGAATGTAATTCATTTAGAGGGATATATTGAAGTCACCCAATCCGTTTGGGTTGGTCTCATTGGTACGTTTAAATTTACAACACGAACATCTTGTCTTGAAATTTAAGATGGACCAGATAATAATGCCAGCGATTGCAATTATTAATGCCAGGTTCCCAACGGTGTAATGATGAATATCATGAGCGCTGATTGTCCTGGGAAATGCTTCTCGACTCTTGATGTAATTGATGTCCTTCTTCAGTCTGGCAATATCCGTGTTATTGATGTAATTGATCTGATCTTCATGTCGTGATATATTGAAGTAAGTCTCATTTAAATTGAAATAAGGCACAAAGGAGGAATTATGTTCTGATGAGTATGCCTTGTGGGAGTTGATCGTAATATCCCTTTGACGTATGCTGCATGCTGACTTGAGCCTTAATATCCCTTCTCGGCGAAGAGTTCTTTGATAGACCTTGGAATCACAAACTATGTTAAAGGTTGTTTCAGTTGGCAAGGAATACAGCCAATGATTTGGATTATGTAATCGTAGCCACCAAGGAGATGCCTTTGTCCTTATTGTTCGACAAGTGTCTGACAACTGCCCTCCGTTGTTAAAAAACGATATTTCGCACTGGTACATTCCTGAATCTTTATTGAATATTGCCTGTCTTTGGTGGAAAACGTATTGAGAGTTATCTAACGTAATGCAGCTTGATAAGTCTTCATCACTTAATGAATAGTAACTGTCCTTGTGCAGACTTACAACAAGATATTCAGTTTCAGGTTGCACCGATATATATGTGCTTGCTTGCAACGTTGGAACGGGAACAATGTGGTAAATTTCGTACTCTTCGCTGTTTAGAAGAGGGAGCTGTATGCTGAACACAACATTCGTCATGGTCACTCTTCCTTTAACAGTCATGAGATGGTAGAGATGTAGTAGTTTGCTCTCGTCATACTGCTGAGGTACTATAGTGTTGGGAGGTAAGTTTTTCAAAATGTTGTGCAATTCTTGCTTCAATTGATTTGGTGTTAGAATGAGTGGGTTGAGTTTCCCGTTATGTGTATCCGTTAGTACGTCAATAAGAGCTGTTTGCGTTTTATGATAATTGGTTACTATCAAATGAGCATGAATAGCTAGGGCTTCGCTTATGATTTCGCTTGTTATTTGTTGGGTTTCCAGTAATTTATTAGGCACCTTTCGAATACTCCTAGTTGTTTGTTAATATGATCTTCGTCCCTTTTAACCCATTCACTGCCAACTACGAGATATCTCGTAGTAAGCGTATGTACCAAAACTGCCGACTACGAGATATCCCGTAGTGAGTGCTCCAATTTTTGATTTTTACAAATGGCCATTTGAGTTAGGAATTATTAGAAAGAATGAATGAAAAATTTATATAGTATAGAAAACATATTAATTATCAATTTTTATTAGAAACGGACTTGAGAAAACGAAATGTGGTGAAAGGACGAAGCTCCACACCATACACCGCTCCATACAAACGTATAAAACTGGGGGACCCTTTAACTCCCACAAATTTGATCGGAAAAAAATGTCCTCTTACAGACTTGAAGATATTTTGATTTCGCATGGTATAGGGTACTACGTTTTTTTTATTTTTTTTCCGGGGAGGGAGGAATATAATTAGTTTCAAATCTCGATACGCCATAAATTCCTTCTTTCACCTCACAGCATAGTCATGTGTATACTTAAAATTCATGAAAAAATCAGGGATTTTTAAAACTGCTTTCCAAATTTCAAATTGTACTAGAACAAAAATACTAAATCGGCCCCCTCACCCCTGTAAGTAAGTATGTGGAATTTTTCTGAACGTCTTAAAAATCAGTTCCACCCATCCTCTATCGATCCCCATTAACACTTTTGCTCTACTACTAAATTTAGAATTTCCCTATTGTAGGGGGGGGGATATCGTTTTTCGATAATAAGGCGGTATAGGGGCGTCCGATCGGGAAACTGAGTATGCACTTCTACTCATCTGATTAGTAACTATCTTTTATACAAGAACACTTTTTTCCCGGGGGTACTTTGGGATGGGGAGTAGGTACCCCCGGCGAGGGGTAAGTTCCACCATGCCATGTCGCATATCATATGAAAGGTATTGACGAGTACTATCGAGCTGTGTACTTCTTTTTCTTATTAAGCAACCTTCGTTCAAACAAAGTTTTCAAATTACATGTCAGTACCTACATATGTATTAATTCATCACCACCCCATAATTCGCCCAAATATAATCCGATTTCAAAAATTCCTTTTGATTATTTTCTGATTTTGTGAGCCTATTTCACACCCCCCCCCCCCTCTTGCGTTGCAAAAATTCTTTTCCACCTCCAAAATTTTAATCGAAAAACTCCATTTGGAAACTTTCTACGAATTCCAGATAAATCCAATTTTCGAATTTTTTATGGATGCTCGCTTACTACAAGATTACCTATATAAAAATAACAGCAACATAGGTTGTTATTTACCTATTTAAAAAAAAAACTGTCAGAATTTTTAAGGCGCACTTTGCGCCATCTAGCGGCAGTTCTACGAGGCTAACTGGAATGTTATTTACACTACGCCCTACAAAGTGCTAAAGATAGAAGAGACCTATAGGTCTCTTCTATCTGTAGCACTTTGTTTAAAGGCATTCGGCGCTTCGGCTTAGATTCTACAGCAATTTAAGTGCGACAACTCCCGCGAAAATTTTGGCTTTTTCCTAATCAAAATTTCGTGATTTTTACTTTTACCCCTACCCCGGCATGTGGGTACTTTTTGAAAGGTATTGGCGAGTACTATTGCATGGTATAGTTTTTTTCTTAAATTAACTTCATTTTATCCCCTCTTTTCGACATTTTTTCCTTATAATTCCTTAATTATAGTTTTTCCGGGGTCCATAGTTTTTAGTAATGAGTACTTGGACTTACCTTAAGTTGTACTGGCTTGGGACGGCATGCGTTATGTATTGATGTATGAGGTACCTTGCGGGAAATGGAGGGAGTGCATTTAGGTCGAAAAAGCGTCATATACTTACAATGTTTTTCTAAGAACAATGAAGGAAGGGAAAAGTGCGTAGATGAAAAATATTTTGATTTGTGCATTATTTTAGAAGAAAAAGTGGATTATTTTCAGCCAATAACGAGATACAAATAAGTGAAGGCAAAGTAAAAAGAAATATCTTTGAATACGAAAAAGTTGATTGAAAAAAAAACACTACGAGATATCTCGTAAGCGGCACTCAGCACAGGAATTTTATTCACCGACGCCAGCTACGAGTTATCTCCTAGTGCTTTTTTTTATTTTCAAATTACAGTAAATCCCATCTTCATACTATATCTCTAACTTAATATTCTTAGATTGTGCTGAATTCCGTGTTTTCTTTAAAATAAAATCTTGGCATCCAGGGCAAGAGACTTTAAATTTTTCTGGCAGTGAATGGGTTAATGATATTCAGAGTTGAATCTATAACTGATGTTTGATTCCGTGCCAGTGCCAATAAGTGATCTTCATTGTCTCTCACATTGTTGATAATAGCTCAAGCTTTGTGGCGTATTCCTGGTCAAGCACGCCAAATAGCTTGTTGGCGATGGTGCCCACAATGTCCAAAGGTGATCTTTTTATTGTTCGGTTCGGTCTTTGGTTAGTTGTTGATACGAGGAGCTCATTGTTATGTTGGAGGATCTGTAGCTGGTGTTGCAATTGGTCAACAATTTGTTCGCATAGGCCATGAACTTGTTTTCTATGACACAATTCTTCCAGTTTGTGCATTGTTTGCTGTAAACTGTGCAATTCTTTCCAGTAATTTTTTAGATCATAAAACACTATGAGGTTCCATTCATCGGTTACTAAATTAAGCTTGCCTAATGCTTCGAAGAATACACCTGGATGATTGGTAAATTCTGTCACTTCAACAAGTTCTTGTGGGTGCGCCCTCAGTGGGATAATTAAGGACGTTAACAAGAGTAATGCCAAAGTCGTGCTGAGTCCTGAGGTTCCTGATCCCCTTTGTCGTTTGGGTCTTGGGGCTTCGATTCGTTCTTCATATTTTTACAAGCTGAGTCATGGCAGGTCTTGATATCGTGCGTTTGAGATATCAAGGAAGAAGGTCTTCCCCACTGTCGTATAGGTAAGAATTTTCCCTTATTTGGATGTCGCGATGGATTAGTTTTCGGAAACTTGAATGGTGGTTTAACGTGGTTATTGCAGCTTTCCTGAGAGCTATAGGGATCTTTAATTATGGATTGAGTTGATAATAGAGATGCAGGTTTGTCTGTGGCTTCAGTTGATAATAAAGGTGAAGATACCTCTGTTTGGTTTTCGGTGACCTTGTGAAGACTGGTAGCTGATTCTTCTATTGGCAATGGACATAAGTTGTGAACAACTCGTTTCAACTCACCATTAGCTGTTTTTAGGGTTGCCACTCTAGTGCGTTTATCCGACCCTTCATGGGTTTCGAGCACCCTCCCCATTAGCCATTTCAATGGCGGCATGTTTTGTTCCTTTATAAGCACAAGCGTTCCCCTTTGAATATCTGGTGTGGGTTTCTTCCATTTTTGCTTCGTCTGTAGTTCTTGAATGTATTCCAATGACCAACGTTTCCAGAAAGTTTGTTGAATATGCTGCAACCTCTGGAATCGATTTAGTCTGCCAATATTTTCTTCACTGACATCGGGTTCAGCTAATGAGGTTAAAGGTGAGCCGACGAGAAAATGTCCGGGTGTTAGTGCCTCAAGGTCATTCGGATCTGACGACATGGGCGTTAAGGGTCTTGAGTTCATGATAGCCTCGATTTGGGTGATAATCGTATGCAGTTCTTCATAGGTGAGATGGGAATTTCCAACCTGTCGTAGAAGATGAGTTTTAGCAGTCTTTACCGCTGCCTCCCACAGCCCTCCAAAATGAGGTGATCTTGGGGGGATTGGTTTCCATTCAATGTGGTTCTCTGCACATAATTTGGAGATGATCGATTCTACTTGTTGTGAGTTGAACAACTCTTGTAGATCCTTTAACTCTGACCTTGCACCTACAAAATTGGTAGCATTGTCACAGAAGATCTTGGCGCAAAGCCCTCTGCGTGAAATGAATCTCTTTAAGCAGTTCAAGAAAGACAAACTGCTTAAATCGCTCACCAACTCCAGATGAACGGCCTTTGTTGAAAAGCATACAAAGACGGCGATATATGTTTTAGTTGATCTACTTCCTCTTAATTTGTAATATGTGTAGATCGGTCCGCAAAAATCAATTCCTGTCATGTGAAATGGGCGAGATGGTCTAATTCTTTCTTTCGGAAGGTTTCCCATGATTTGATTGGTGGTTATTGGCTTACAGCGGAAACAACGTATACAGTCATGAACAATTTTTCGTGCAATTCGTCTACCATCTATGACCCAAAACCTTTGTCTTACTATGGCCAGGAGTGTCTGTGGCCCGGCATGCATATGGCTTTGGTGTAGATGAGCGAACAACATTTCAACAAATTCATTCTTGGGTAATAATATTTAATTTTTTGCTTCTTCTTCTAAATCGGCGTGACGCAATCGACCTCCGACTTTAATTAAATTGGTTGCTTCATCTATGTAGACGCTCAATGCTTGCAGAGGGCTCTTGTCATCCAATTCTTTGTTTGACTGCAGAATTCTAAGCTCCTTCGCGAATGCTGATTGCTGGATTTGTCTTAAGATAGCATTTAAGGCTTTGTCCAATTCCGTTACAGTTGGAGCTCCGCTCGTTCTGATTCCATTAGGCACGTTGCAATTTTGTTTAAACCTAATGCAATATGCAATAATTCTTTGTAGTTTCGTAAATGAGTTTTTGTGATTGATTGAGGTAAGGAGGTCAGAGCAATTTTCGTTGACTGTCTCAGCTGATAGTACTGACTTCCTGGTTCTAAGTTCAGGAACCTCCGTTGATGGCTCAAATGTTGATTTCGGCCACTCTTCTTCCCGGCTGGTAAGAAAGCTCGGTCCCCTAAACCATAAGGTAGATTGGGCCAGAGCGTCTGGTAACATGCCCCGTGATATTATATCTGGATTATTGGAACCCTCGATGTGTTTCCACTGTTCAATTGGCGTCAGATTTTGTATTTTTTCTACTCGATTCGCCACATATGTACACCAGGTGGTGATGATATCCAAGATAGAACTGTAGTGGAGTCCGTGTAATAATAAACCTTTGAAATGCCAGTGGGAAGGCACTGAAGTACCCGGTCTACGAGCTCCGCCATTAGCTCCACCGCACAGAGTTCTAACCTTGCTAATGTAACTGTTTGCAGAGGGGCGAGTCTGGATTGGGCGCATAGTAATCTCACCCGAGTTTGACCAATTTGGTTTGTTGATCGCACATAACAGCAAGCTCCATACGCTGACTCACTGCTATCTGAAAAGGAGTGCAATTGGATGTCGACTGCGAATGCAAACTGTATGTGTCGTGGTGTCTTCAGGGAATTTAGAGCAGATAAATTTTTCTTAAAATTTCGCCACTTTTCACGAGATGATACCGGCAGTTCGTCATCCCATGATAGCCCTTCCTTCCAGAGTTCTTGGATGAATAGTTTACCTAGAACAGTAACCGGCCCGATTAACCCTAAAGGATCAAAAATTCTGGCGACGTCAGATAGTATCGTACGTTTGCTAAACTTATCAGTATCCTCGGCTGTCGCTCGATATTGAAAGTTGTCATCATGTGGTTGCCAGATCATTCCTAATGCCTTGAAGACCTCATTTTCATGAATAATAAGCATTCTTTCCTTATGTTCTTCTGGAATGTCTCGTAGAATATTGGGGTGATTGGAACAGAATTTTCTCAGTTCAAAGTTCCCTGTTTTTAATAGTGTGATCAACTGATTCTTCAGATCCAGAATTTGCATAGAATTAGAGCCTGTTAGGATGTCATCGACATAGGTATCATTTTGCAGGACGTTTGCTGCTTGAGGTGTCGTGTCATTTGCTTCGAGGGCAAGTTGCTTCAGACATCTAGTTGCGAGAAATGGTGCTGATCCCATTCCATAAGTCACTGTGTTTAGTTGATAGAATTGTAATGGATCTGCCCTGTTGTCCCGCCAGATGATGAGCTGAAACTGCCTGTCTCTTGGATCTAGCTCGATTTGCCTAAACATTTTATTGATATCGGCAGTGAGCACATATCTGTGCATTCTAAATCTCAGTAGTATCGAGAATAAATCAGACTGCACTGTTGGTCCGACCATTAATAAGTCATTCAATGAAGTTCCTGAAGTCGTTTTAGCTGAGGCGTCAAAAACGACTCTTAATTTGGTGGTGGAACTTTCTAGTTTGATGACGCAATGATGCGGTAGATAGTAGTGTGTGGCAGGTATATCGTTCTTCGAGATTGACTGCATGTGGCCCAGGGATTCGTATTCGTGTATGAAGTCACTATATTCTTTCTTCAAAGCGGGGTTCCTTACTAGTTTGCATTCTAAGGTAAGGAACCCCTTGATGGCCATATCCAGCGACGCTCCAAGAAGACTAGGTTGCTCGCGAAACGGAAGTCTTACGATAAACTTGCCCTCTGAAGAGTGCTGGAAGTTTTCTTGAAAATGCTGTTCACATTCATGCTCTTCTTTAGTCATTCGTTTAGAAGGGGAACCATGTTGCTCCATTTCCCAGAACTGCTTAACTTGTTTTTCCAGTGCAGTCAAGGAAGGTTGAGTTGCTATATTACAATTATATGCATAGTTTGTTACTTCTGGAACTCTTCCTGCAATTATCCATCCAAGATAACTGTTTTGGAGGATGAGCGATCCTTCAGCAATTCTTATTTGTCCCGACTGAAGCAGTTGGAAATAGAGTTCGGCTCCTATCAGCATAGCAACCTCCTGAGGCTTGAAAAATGCTGGATCTGCTAGCTTATTTGGGATATTCCGACTTTCTACGTCAATATATCCGGACGGCTGACATAGACTTATTCTTGGTAAGATTATGGCGGTAACGTTTGTGGAGAAGTTAGTTGTTCTAGACTTGATTATTAGTCTTGTTTCTTGTTTTGCTGTAGTCTCGATGCCTCCAATGCCGCTGAATGGGAGACTCACCTTGCTTCGTTTCAGTCCCAATGTTTGAACTACACGTTCACAGACGAAATGCAATTGAGAGCCTGAATCCAACAGCACTCTACAAGGTATAAGAGTTCCTGATGAATTTACTACGTTTACTACAGCTGTAGCTAGTAGAACACAAAACCTTGAAGATGCGTTAAGGCTTGCATTTAACTGATTTTGATTTGATGATGACTGCGGCGTGTAGGGTGTTCCATGCGTTGTTTGAGTTGAAGACTGGTTAGCCCATTTGGCTCTTCTATGTGGTGAAGTATTGCGAGTGTACTGTTTTTGTATGCTATCATCATGAATCAACGTGTTGTGGCGTCCATTGCATTTCGTACAGCCACACGAATGACAATCCTTGGTACTATGGCTAGCCTTAGGACAATTTCGACATAGTAGCTGCTGCTTAATAGTCTGATTCCAACCTTCTGTAGACATCTGGAGGAATTTTTTACAGTTGTATATGGGATGGTCAGCCTTGCAAATTGGACACTGAAGTGATTGATCAGATGCCGTGATGATGGTAGGCTTCTTTCTATCTTCCTTAAAGTGAACTGCCTCCAACATTTGGAACCTTGATTCCAGAAACTTAAAGAATTCGCTCATTGTTGGGATGTCTCGCGGATTTTGGAGTGATTGCTCATACAATCTTCGAGATTCCTTGTCCAATTTCTGCAGTAGTAAATGTAATAGAATTGGACCCCAGGTATCTGTGTTTATACTTATGTTGCTAAGCGCTAACAGACACTCTTTGCTGGTATCATGGAGTCTTCTTATTCCATTGCTTGATTCCACTGTTAGGTTCGGCTGAGTAAGAAGCTCATTAAGTAGAGTCGTTATTATTTTTCTCTGATTGTCGTGTCTGTCCACTAAAATCTGCCATGCTGTGGCATAATTTTCTTCTCTGGCTTGAAGATGTCTGATCAAACGATTTGGTTCACCTGTTAGGTTGGCATTCAAATAGTACATCTTCTCTGCTGAACCAAGTGGCTGATTGTGGATGAGTTGAGTAAACAAATCCATAAACTGTTTCCATCTGATTTGGTTTCCATCAAATATTGGAAGTGTGATTTTTGGCAGCTTTACATTGATTGTCGGGGTCACCAGGGTGTTGCCATACTCGTCTATCTTCTCTTGTAGGAAGATGGCTACGTTATGGTAATGATCTTCCGTCTTCCTAATCAGGTTCCTGTTGTAGGCCGCCTCGCTAGCCTCTACTAATAATTGTCTGTCTAATGAGGCGATGTTGGTCCAATATTCATTGATTGACTTCATTTTATCCTGGTAGTAGGCCCTTGAGTGTTGAATATTCTTCTCAAAGTCAATGCTTGCAAGAAGCCTTTCTAGATCAGAAATTGTTGCCTCTTGCAAGCAAATCCTCTTGGAGAGTTCTGAATCTTTGACTTGGAAGGTGAAGCCCTCTGAACGAGTTTCCTGGTTTGCCTTTGGATCAATTTGGCTGGTTCCCTCTTGAGTACGTTGAATGCCTTTAATATCGTCTTGTAGCCTTTTTATGTAGTCTTCGAATATGGGCTTTATTTTGTTGAAGTAGTCATTTACCAGGTAGGGATGATCTTCGTTGCCTTCAATAGCATCCATCAGTTGTGAGTGCCGGCTGCGGAGCTGTTCCCTTACTTTAGAGATTGTTTCTGATCGGGACTGCAGCTTGTTCAGACTCTTCCTATCCTTAGACTCCTTCTTGTAGTTAGTATAAGCTTTCTGCAGCTCATCTCCAACGGTCTGCTGGTTTTTAGAAAGTTCTGCAAATGTAGCCATCTTAAGTACCTTTATTAAAGAATTTAAATTATGACTTGATTTGATGGCTGATGTATAGTCAGGAACTGTTGAAACATTCAACTAGAGTCCTGTTACGGTCGCCAATGTTGGTTGAGAAAAATACTACTCAGTTGTTCGTCAAAGACTTAAAAACATTTATTTAAAATTTGCAATTTATAATAAAAATATGCAAAGTTAACAAATTTTCTACCTTAAATCTAGTGAGAAAAATATTAAAACTCTAGAATTTCATATGCCTGTTCACACGATAAAATGTGAGTATTCTCATGACGAGACTCTCATTCATGCACGGATATTTGAAACCGCGATAAGAAATGCGCATATTTTCATGGGAACCGGCAGAAAATATTTTCTACTTGAAGTTAAATTTGAGAAGCTTGCATTCTTAAGGAATGCAAGCAAAATAAGATGCATAGACGTTATCTAGTTGAAATGAAATTCAGAGGCTTGCTTTTATATGGAATGCAAGGTAAGTTAATTAGATGGCTTAAACAGTATCTTCCTATAATAGTGGTTACTTAATTGGGCGAGACCCCGTTTCGGAAGTTTAGCCGCAAGAAGAAGATATGGAAAGGATAAGGGGACATGAGGAAATTGGCGGAGGAGCTGATGTATGTCACTCTTGAACCTTCGAATATTGTAAGCCCAAGGAAAAACAGAAGATGGTAGACTGTTCTACATTCGCGCAGTTAGGGATGAGAAGGCATCCAGGGATAGATGACTGGACATTTCGCAGCGATAAGCAGATTGAAGTACATTAATATTATACTGTGAAATATGAATTGCAGCCACCTCACTAATTTGAAGGAGCTGTATGTCTTCACAAGCATATTTGATTCTGGTGGAGAAAGTAAGGCTTCGCCTATTAAGAAATGGCCTTGGGTTAACGCTGTACAATGCTCGGGGTCATTAGTTAAAGGAAAGAGAGGTCGTGAATTCAAGCAAGCCTCAATTTGCGTTAGAAGGTAGTGATTTCTTCATAGGTCAACAAACATTCACCGATCATTATTTTAAGATGATATTTCACCGATTTCACTCCCGCTTCACATAACCCACCCCAAAGCGTGGGTGGGCTGGAGGAATAAAATACCATTTTGTGCGGTACTGCGTAAGTAATCAAATTGCTTCTGATGACAATCCATATTCAGTTTTTAATTTTGTCTTTTTGTTTAGTGTTTGATTAGCCCCTACAAAATTGGTCCCGCAATCACTATAAATGTCAAAAGCCCTCGACGACTTGTAAATCGCCCGAATGCAGCTATAAATACGTCAGTGGATAATTTGCTCGCAAGCTCCAAATGTATTACTTTTATTAACAAACATACGAATACACTAACATATCTTTTGCTTGAGTTGAGTGCAATCATTTATGACTAAGCGAGTTAACTGGTGTTTTTCTGGCAGAATTATAGCATACTTTTGATTGAAGCAATAAATTTTGTGTAAATTCTAGTTTCGCTTATCAGACTATTTCATTGCTACTATAAGTAATTATACAAGTATCAAAGTCGATGATGTCAATAATACCCAACATAAATATTCATGTTAATTTTTGCTCTTGAAAGAGAAGGAAGTCATAATCATCGTTAAATAAATCAGCGATGCAATCATATCTTTTATTTAATCCATTCGCAGCAAATACTGCCAGGCCCATAATTAAGCAAACACAAAAATTTCACTCAATATCCTCTTTCACAACGTAAGAAACGTACGCAAAAAATCTAATCATCTAATTCATTCTATTCAATTCATTTACCATTATTATTGTACATAGGTATACTCGTCCACCGGAATCCTCAAATAAAAGCAAGAATTCTAAATTCTCTCGCAATTAAACGGAAACATACATATTATTATAGATAGTCATTATATTATTTTTGCATAATATGATTAAAATATGTTAAAAAAAAACTAAACTAAACTAAAATATAAAACATTCAAACATTTAAAGCCAAACGAGATAATATAATTATAACATGTTCTTATTGGGTAGATTCAGATTTGCAATAAAACTTTTCTTGGGTGAAAGAAAAAATATTTCTTACTTAGTACCTATAATTTATTTATGAAAGTTATTTATTTTAAAAGCTTTTTTAATGTATTTTATTTTCTAATCATTACATTTTCCTTAAAAACTCATCTATCTTATGTACGCATATTAACTCGCATCTACGTTCTTGTTGTGATGTAATTCTTTTCCTCTGCGGTAAATATAGTTTAGAAGATTATCGCAATTTAATGTAAGTACTCCCATGTAAAATCGTTTTACACTAAAAAACTGGAAACATTTGTTTCACATCAAAACCCATCAGTTAAACATATGAAATTTAAATGTTCGCATGAAATATGTAAAACATTATGCTGAAGCGTTTAAAAGAAAAAAACAGTCTCCCGCAAGAACTTACACCCCATTTGTACACAAATTCGAAATTCACGCATTTTAAAGATATTCGGGTGAAAAAAGTCGGTTATAAAGTTTCTTACAGAACAACAGATACAAATCTCAGCAAAAACTTAAATTCGGTATTACACACATCCAAAATTGGACAACTCCAAGGGTGTAGTTACCACCCTCCCCCCCAAAACCACCAAAAACGTAAAAAAAATTAAGTCCTCTGACTAACTCTAAAACAAAAAATCCCATGTAAATCCATCCACGTTTACTATTCTAAAACTATTCCTAAAATTTCACAGTTTTCGTCACGAAGGTCGGATAAAAATTATTGAAAAAAGCTACGAATTTAAGTAGTATAGCTATGTCGGTTCTAGACCACTTTTGATCGAAATTTTTCTAAGTCCAGAAATGACATTTGGACTTAGAAAAATTTCGATAAAAATTGGTTTAGAACCGACATAGCTTTTTGGGGGTGGTATTTCTGAAAAAATTTTATACTCCGACCTTACAAACACACACACACACACACACACACACACACACACACACACACACACACACACACACACACACACACATACACACACACACACACACACACACACACACACACACACACACACACACACACACACACACACACACACACACACACACACACACACACACACACACACACACACACACACACACACACACACACACACACACACACACACACACACACACACACACACACACACACACACACACACACACACACACACACACACACACACACACACACACACACACACACACACACACACACACACACACACACACACACACACACACACACACACACACACACACACACACACACACACACACACACACACACACACACACACACACACACACACACACACACACACACACACACACACACACACACACACACACACACCTACACATTTATTTTTTGTTAATACCCACACACAATAATTGTAGCTGATCTTTACTAACGCACAACTCGAACTTCTTAACATTCATTAAAACACAGTAAGCAATAATTGTTAAAGTTGATTATTTTATTTTTTTGTCAATATCCATACAATAATTGTATTTGCTGTCAAATCTTGGTAAAACCCAATTTCTATTGATGTATCATCATCTGCCGAGCTGGAGTGCACCCTGGTAAAATGCGGTGGAAAATTAGCTCCCGATTCACTAACTTCACCGCCCATTACTATTATTGGCCACCTTTGTATGTTGGTTGGCAAACACTCTTTTAAAATTTCAATAATTTGTTCCATAACGTACAACTGCTCGATTTAAACTAATGAATTAGACATCAATCATAAATTGCCAAATTTTTATAAATGCAATGAAATCTAATCAATTGTGGTTAACAAATTTAGAGCGTAAAATTCCCATCATCTATTTTAGTAAGCGACCCGCAACCACAACTTTTGAATAAAAATTTCATGAGAAATTCAAGTCAATTCGTTTTCAAACCACTATATCCTGTTATGCCAAAAATTAGAAGCCGCAACTTTTGATAAAAATTTCATGAGAAATAGAAATTAAGCAATTTAACTGTAATTAAATTTCTCATATATGAACAAAGATTCTATACATAAAATAAAGCCGCAAAACGCTTTGTTTTCTTTTTTAGAATAAATTTACAGGAAAATGGTGACCGTACCAAAAATAAATGATGGAAATTAGTATAAATACAGTTGTAAAAATGATACAATTATCAGTTATTTATTTTTTAAGCTTTTGGAACAGTTCACAAGTTTGGTAAGTTTATTGTTTTTAATTATTTTGAAGTTAAAGTTATAACAATTTTTATATATATCTTTAGATATGGAACAAAAAAATGTTATTGACATGGCTTTGGCTGATGAGGTCAATAAATACTGTAAGCGCTTAAAATGGATTAAGGAGGAGCTGATTCAACTTACTAGACACCTGCAAGAGGGTGGGGTTGTCACTGTTGGAGATTCTGAAGCGTTGCTATTAAACATCAGCTGTATGGCAGAGGAAATGGTTTTGGCGGACGTCAGTGATGATGATATTGAAGAAATGTGGAACCTCCACGAGGCTATATTTTTTGGGTATAATAATATGGATTGTAGTGATATTTTATTTATAAGATATTGCATAAGAATTGTAAATTCTGAAATAATAAGAATAAGTGATACACATTAAAAATTATGTTATTATTTTTTCGAAGTTTTGTGGTTTTGCAATATTTTTAATTTTTTAATACATAACACATGTTCAGGATGTTGTGGTTTCATATATGAGGCAAATTTTTGGGTGTGGGAAAAGCCCCCACCATTTTTTTCTTTTTATATTTGCTCTATAAAACATTTCGATAATAATTGTTTGGACGTTAGTAAGGCTTTGAATTTTGTATAATAAAGTACTATCTGATACATCACTCAGGATAAAATGGATTGTGATAATTCAAAAAAGTTGCATATTAAAAGAACCCGGGGGATGAGAGATGATAATTCCGTAACTCGAACGTCAAAACCTGATACTAAATATCTAGCTATTTTAAATGGATTTAACTTCAAGCCGACACTCTCTGTTACAAAAATGGATGTAAACAAAGCATATAAAATTCTCAACGTTACTAGGAAAAGTACTAGTTTTGGTGAAAAGCTATTGCTGGAATTGGATGATAACCTATATTTACCAGCCCGATTCAATAACCTCTCGGAAGATGTTATCAATGACATCAATAACAAGCAAACCTATAAAATTATTAATGAATTTCATCCTAATAAAACTTATAATTTAAAATTCATTATTAGTGACAATGATGATGGTGATGGTGATGATGATGATGACAATGATGATGATGATGATGTAGAAGAAAATGAAATTAATTATCCTCATAAAATACCAAATATGTACAACTATTTAAAATAAACAAATAAATATTTATATATTTGAATAACATTTATTTAGTTTCATTTAATTTTATACAGTCAAAGGGTGGAAAAAGTAAGGTGGTGCAATTTTAGAGTTATTGGTATCAATGTATATGGGATCATTATTAGTACGTTCTTGAGTCCTGAAAAGGGTGAAAGAAAATGAATAAATACATTTTCATTTTTAACACCTGATCATTGGTAATCTGACAATAGAAAGGTTAACATAGTTTCAACGGGAGGGCATAAAAAAAAATGTTTTGGGTTGATTCTATATGGGATGAAACGTATTTTTGTACCTATCTGAATGGTTGGATGTATATGAAGATTGTGCATTCGGTTGTAAGATGTGACTTAATGAAAGTATATATGACTGCTGAAAATGGTAAAAGATGCAAGGTATTAACTTTGAGTAGAGGTCAACCAATTCCCTCAAATTTTGGGGAGATGCGCATCAACCCATTTGAACATGTTAAGATTGAAGTCAAGGGAGGAGAAATAACTGTAATAGGCTGGCTACAAGATGGGACGATCAGACGTCCAAGTACTAATTTCTTCCTACATAACTGCCCGTTTGCAGGTGAGGAGGAGTGGTATCGAAAACCAATAAAGCAACAAGAAGCATACAAATCAGAAAAAATAAAAGATGTAAAAGAGTGTGAAAGCAGTAATACCCAAACAAATTCTGATATGAAAATTGAGTGATAAGGGTGGAATTGTATATAATCAATTAAATTACCGTAATAATGCATAGTCTTTGTCAACGTTTTGAGCAATCAACAGCTAAACAAATAAAGAGATATTATGTCATTCAAAATTTTTATTGCATTTGCATTAGTATGCTCTTTATATGCAAATTGCTTAGCACTCCCAATCAATTTAAACTTAGGGCATAAATCAAGTGATAATATCGATTTTAATATACAGTTGCCAAATAATGATTCCGTTCAAATTTCTTTATCATTTCGGTTACTTACACTAAGTAATGCTACTTATGATGCATTACCTACAACAACAACAACTAATACGCCCTTAAATGATGATTCTTCTGTTATCTCTTCAGAAAATGGAACTGAATCACCTAAGGAAACTGATGTGGAATTAATACCAGAAAATAGTGTAGTGAGTGTTGAGGAGGCAATTGAAGGATTTAGGCAAGACTTAATAAACAAAGAAAAAGATATAGGTGGAATTATAGAGAGTGATCGTGTGTTTTACAGACATTTTAAATTAAACTTTGAGGAGGACAAATCAATGAGAGTTCGATGTACATATGATAGCAACTATGAGCATAGAACTCTAAAAATATCTTGTTATGAATATCATGAACTTGAAGGAGAACGGATTTTGAGTAATGGTGAAATTGAATACTTCAGAGAGAATGACTCTACATATAAATCAGACATCACATCTGTTGATTTGAGGAAAATGAGGCAGACTTACAACATGGACATTTCATAAACTGTAGAGTTCCAGCTAAAGTGAATAGTTTGATACCTAACAAAGAAAAGTTTATATATTATAAAATTGTGTGAATAAAACAATTGATTTTTTTTTAAAAAATGTATTTTATTAAAAATTATCCATAAATTTCTTATACAGACAAACATTTTGTAATGCACATACACCACTATGTATTACGCATCGTGGTACATCAACATAAGTTTTTCGTAATTCTTCTGATATAGGACACCCCTTTTCATCTAAATTGTAAATTGGTACATTATTTTCCAACTTTAATATATCGGTAATCCACTTGATTTTTTCATATCCTTTCACATATATGATTTTGTCTTGGAGAATGTCTTTAAAAAGGGTAGTGACACTATCCAGTGAAGTAAATCCTCCATTCCAAACAAATCCATGGTGATATTGATTTAACCATTTCGCTTGATTCTGTAGTTCCGGCGGTAGATTTTCAAAGTAATATATTGGGTTCAAAATAAAGTGCTGTAGTTGATTATTCTGAGTTATAATGGCAATTTCCTTTAAGATGAACGTATTTCTAGGACCTTTGAACCCTTGAATATCAATGATGCAATTCATTTTACAGTTTATGAACTTCACTAGTTAGCGGATTGTACTGAACTATTCTATCATGTATAAGTAGACAGTATGCTGCAGTATTTTTCGGTATATTCACAGATGTTTGAAATTCTATGCTTACATCTACAGGACCAGTTTTGAGATATTCATTTTGACGTGAGCAACAACTAAAGGAGCCAAGTTTTTGAACTGCTCTTTAGTGAGTAATGGTTCAGACCGACGGTTGTAGTATGACTGTTGGAATTTACAATACATCTCATATAATATAGCGTATTGATCTATATTATATTTTATATTCAAATCATTGTATGGATATTTTTCAGAATTTAGATAAACTTTTAGGTCTGTTAGGTTGCAGTGATCAAATTTGGATGCATCTTTTTCACTCGAATCTTTACGGTCAGTTTGTAAAGCAAAAATCACATATCTTGGTTTTTCTAGTTGATTAACTGTTTTAACAGCCCATGTATGGCGGATGGACTGTGGTGGTGATGGATATTCATACAAATCCCAACTTCGAAATACCATTTCAATTGGTCGATTGCTTTCAGTAATTTTCAATAGTGACAACTTTTCCATATCAGCTACAGTAACATGTGGCAGATGCCATTGTAATTTAAGTATATTTACTGAGCCATCACAGTCTTTGGCATAAATTGCATTTAGGTCCGTTCTGGAACGAACCAAAACTAGTTCATGTTTGGCATTAATAACTATTTTCTTATAATCTTCAGCAAATCCAAGAAGATATTTTAGTGGTATGCAAAAATTAAAGTTTCTTTCTGAGTTAAGAGTTATATTGGTGAGAGACCATCCTGAATTTAGAAGCATTTTACTTTCACTTTCGTTTAATGAAAGCTTATTCTTCATCGTTGAAGTAAGACCAACACTTTTTATTGCGATCAATTTGTACTCCATTTATTTCATACCGGATCTCCTCAAATAAAAATGCCATCGCATTATTAGTTAACTTTACATCAGGAATTTTGTCAGTCGCCCTAGGAGTACATTCCAATTTCCCTTCAATGTAAATAAAACTTTCACTTGGAAGTACATAGATGTCTTGATGTTGAATAGCTATACGTATTTCATCATTGTTTTTGAAAGAGTTCGTAAAGGGTGAGTAACTATGATATTAAATTTTTGCGACACTATTATCATAGCTTGCAGCATCCTTGATACTCAAAACTTCACTCATTGCTCGTCTTTTATGATAAATCCTAAAGATCTCAAGTAATTCTTATTTTGTGTGGTAAGTTTGACCCTTTTTTCTCTTTGTGGTCTAATTTCGGTGAGAGTTGCAGGAGAACTGTTGTTGAGGGTAGCTAATGTACGTAATTTATCCTTATTATATATTATCATGTTGCGGTTTTAGATGTAACCGAGCTGTTATTGTCTCTCCCCTAAAATTTATTAAATCACCGTCCTGATCAATGAGCTTTAAGCTAATGGAAGTAATTCTTCGAGTGGTTAGCGGTAAATAAATGACGTTCTTTGGTACCTCAACTATCTTATAACCAGGCCCCACCTTTGGGGAGAATTCGTGTATTGTATGTACTCGGGTATCGTTCATGAATGATCCACTTATTATATTACATTCCACTCTTATTGTATTAACTTTAATTATATTAACTGGTAAATCTGATACATGCAATTTATTAGGTTCCAGTTGTCGCTTACTAAACCCTAAAAGTGATCCAACTGTACCCTCTTTGTTAAAGTAAATGGGCCCACTAGATTTGATTTCACTTTTCAAAGTGTTATTGTTCGCACGCAATTTTATATGGTAACCCTCTTCACTTAATTTACTTAATTGATTCTCCAGATATTCAGCTATGTCATCTATCTCATATGATCCTGTAGGTATTTCTATAACCGCACCCCCAATGTGAAGTAGATTATTTTTGTTATTCTCAATATTTGGTATTGAATTGTAAGTTTGGAAATCAATTAACCCACATACATAATCCCCCGACAAATCTATGGGTGGGAAATACTCGGTTGTTAATATAGATGAATTTCCGCTTAATGTAAGTGTTAATGACATTGTGGTGTAATTTAAAATGATGCAATTATCTGATTTCCTCCTATTTATATAGATTTGTTAGGGTATGAGAATCATTTCAGTTTGAACCACTGGGGAATTCAGTAGTACAAGGAAGAAATAAAAAAAATATGGAAAGATTAAATGATGAAGTGCAAATATTTCTTAAACATTTCGATATTAGCAGATTCTTGCAAGAGTATGACAAGTTGTTACTAGAAGAACATAAGGAGGAAATAGAAAAATCCTACCGCTTTTTGCATGAATATAAAGAAATGAACATTTTGACTTCAAAATATGGGGAGCATTATGAATCCTGCAGTTGGGCTTACAATACTTCAACATCGGGTCCAGATACTTGTAATTGCCGGCATGTTAAAAGAGAATTTTTGCGAATATCCAAACTATTGAAGTTATATAATAGAATTAAGGGGCCTTGTTGTTCCTATTGTATAAAGGAAATATTTTAAATAAATAAATAAAAATACATACATATTCTTTTATTTTTCATAACAATCATACAAAAATTTCAAACATAAATGACCACATATTACAGAGTTATATGTTTGATATGGGGAATAATTATACCTTACATTACTAGTTAAATATTTTATAATTTCTAATGGTGGTTGTAGATTTCCAAAGCTATCAAAGTACTGAATATCTTCATCATTTTTATAGTACGCTACCCAATGAGTTCCTGGACCGGATGATATATCCAAGTTGATAATACCGCATTCCTTCCTGTTAAGTTTCTTTGGAAGCTTATCACGCATGAAAACTCCTCGAAAATGTGGTAGATCCTTTGCATATTTAAGTAAGTCTACCTCAGTTAGCGGTCTTTTAGGCAGCGTTTTCAATAGTTTTTTGGTTCTGGGTTTAAGTACAACCCCAATCCTTTTTTATGAGGTTTTAAGTAAAGGCCTTTTCCTACTAGCTTGGATTCCATTTCTTCATTATGCCTCTTACTCTCTTTGAGCTGCTCTTTTGCATCTTTAACAGAATTAACAGCGTTTACAATAGCTGATGCACCTCCTCCTAGCGATCCTAAAGCAGAAAGACCTGCAAATAAAGGAACGAGGAATGGTAAAATACCGCCAGTTTTTGGTATAGGTATGACTCGTGGAACTTTTACATATTTCTTCCTATATTTAATTGTATCTCCTACTTCCTTTCGTGCCAACGCAATGGCTCTTTGCAAAGAATCAGGTTTTTGCCTTTGAATAGATTTTCGCACCTTTGAGATAACCGCTCTCAGGGTAATGTTTTTCTTAACTTTTTTATTTTTCTTTCGTGTGCTCATTTTCTTCTTATTCCTCATTTTCGCCATACCCACCCCGAATTTAGCCTTAGCATTCATGATATTGGTAACTAGCAATGCGTTTGCACGCTCACCTAGGTTTGCGTCAGTAGATTTAACTCGACTCCAAGCCTTTTCAGCCAAAATCCGATCTGCTATGTTGCGATCTGGTGTACTTTTAAATTTAGAGTAGGCAATATCGTGTTCTTTACATGCGCTATCTAAAGGATTAATACCAGGATCACCCCGAGCTAATCTTTTTGCTAGTTTCGTACCAGGTCCGCAATATTGGTAGCCTGGTAAGTGTAATTCAAACGGCAACCTATTAATGAGTGTGTTAATTACTCCCGCTCCTTTCTTATTATGCTCAAGCATAAGTAAAATGTCTTTAGCCTTCAACACTCAGATACAAACTAAAAAAGTATTTAAATTCAGTAAGCATTTATAGGTTGTAGTTAGTATTCAAAATGAAGTTCATTAAGCAAAATCTATCGCTGCCAATAAGAAATAATGATTTTCAGAGCAATGTTAAAGAAACTTGAAGACATAGTTCATTATTACCCAATAGTATACGTGCTCTAATAGTTGGTCCCTCCAATTGTGGAAAAACAAATGTTATGATTAGTTTGCTGGAACATCCTAATGGTTTGAGTTATGAAAACGTTTATGTATATTCAAAATCACTCTACCAATCAAAGTATTTATACTTAAGAAAACTTTTGTCACCCATACAAGGATTAGGCTATTATACATTTTCTAATAATGATGATGTTATACCATTTGATGAGGCAAAACAAAATTCAGTTTTTATTTTTGATGATGTAGCATGTGGGAAACAAGACAACATACGCTCTTATTTTTGTATGGGTCGACATAATAACATTGATAGTTTCTATCTTTGCCAGACTTATACTCATATACCAAAACACTTGGTACGAGATAATGCCAACTTTCTCATTTTATTTAAGCAAGATGATACAAATCTTAGGCACGCTTATGATGATCATGTTAATACGGATATGAATTTTGATACTTTCCGAGATATGTGTGCTAAGTGTTGGGGGGATAAATATGGGTTTCTGGTAGTAGATAAAGACAGCCCCTTAAGCAAGGGACGTTATCGTCAGGGATTCGATACATATATTTCTGTATAAATATAACAGACCCGTTAAAGCAGTCAACAGATCAGTTAAAGCTGTTAACAGATCAGTTAAAGCGGTTACGACAGCAGTTAAAGCTGTTAACAGACCAGTTAATAAAGCCGTTAACAGATCGTTTTAAAAATAATTATCATTACAAATGGGTAAAAAGATGGAAATCATTACGAATAAGAAGGAGTTAATCAAGGATATTATTAAAACTAGGAATGCTATCAAGAAAAAGTATCGAACTATAAAAACGGGGCGAATCGATGTTGAATCTCAACTTGAAGAAACATTTAAGCCCATAACAAGACCACTTAAAGAGCTTGTAAGTGATACAAAAGCAAAACAGAGGCTTCATGCTGATATCAAACCAGAACCAAAAAAGGAAAATGAAATAAATGATGAAGATGATGATGATTATGATGGCTTCGAGTTAAGCTCAAAACAAATGTATATGATAATGGAACCAACAAGCACACCACTAAAGTATAGAGACTCTTCTTTAATGTCATCACTAGACGAGTATGGAACACCTACTCATTCAAGAACCTTAGCTAATAAATCGGATTCCACCCTCAACTTATCAACTGGGTTAGTTAATAAATATTTAGAATTTTACCAAACCAAAAGTCCTAAAATTGACAACACTTATGGTGTTTATATGGATAATGGAGGGTGGAAAATTGGGAAATCTAGCATTGATATTGATTCACAACATTTTATTATTAATGGGAAGCAATATTACATAACAATGGGTTTATGCGAACTTCTTTTTATGAAAGAACCATCAAAGAGTTTATATGATGAAAAAGACTTGGCTAATTATCGAGAAATCTTGGAAAATTCTAATGCCCATAGACGTGATTATAGTGCAGATGGGCAAATAAGAGGTAGTAAAGGTCCTAAATATATGAGAATTATTAAGAAATTTAGCAGTCATGAAGGTAAGGGGCTCATGAAGCTTCCAAGAGACACTATTGACTATGTTTACTGGGACGATCCAAATGAATTGGTGTACAGATTACGACTTTTAATTGGCTCTCAAGTAGCTGGAAATAATAGTCATAACAATGAAATTGTTTCCATTATTGAGGAGTTAAGAGAGTCTGATTTAATTTTATAAAAATCCTTCTTCCGCTTTTTATATATTTATTCATGAAATGAGTGTTGACAAGTTCGGACGATCGCTAAGAGATGGTAATATTGGACGTGGCCCCCCCGGACCTCGAGGAGAACGGGGTCCCTCTGGACCACCAGGCGAAAGAGGCCTAAGCGGACCTGCAGGAGTGGGTTTTCTGTTAACTTCAGATAACAACTATGATATGCAATTCAAGAATATTAAGAATCTCAAAAATCCAGAAGAAGATAGTGATGCTGTAAACATGCTATATATAGATGAGACAATAGATAAATATTTAGATTTATGCAAATCCCATAGTAGTTTAGAAGCAAAAACAGCTAAGAGTGAATTAGAGGAAAAGCTTGCGAATGTACATAATATTATTAAAATAACTAGAGAAAAACTGGAAACATTGACACAATCACACATAAATAAGTCATTTGAAAAGTTAAAAGTTTATATTGATACAAAGTGTGAAGACATTGAAAAGAACTTACGAGGGTTAATAAATGTAGAATCTCTTATAGTCAAAGCTAACAATGAGTAAAGAGGCCCTTGTGAGTGAGCTGCATAAAGCAGCTCGTCGAAATTTTCCCCGGCGTCGTGTCATTATGAAAGATTTGGATGATCTCTGGCAAGCAGATTTGGTTGAAATGGGTGCTTATGTTCGCGAAAATAATGGATACTACTATTTGCTAACAGTTATTGATACATTTTCAAAATATGCTTGGGTAAAGCCCATTAAAAATAAAACTGGAAAAGAGGTAACGGCTACAATGGAAAAAGTTCTAAAAAGCGGTCGGATTCCTAAACATTTGCAGACAGATGATGGTAAAGAGTTTTATAATAAAATATTCCAGACACTAATGGTAAAATATGGAATCAAACACTATTCGACTTTTAGTATAATGAAAGCCTCAATAGTTGAAAGATTTAATAGAACATTAAAAGGTATGATGTGGAAAGAATTCAGTAAGAATGGTTCCTATCGTTGGATTGATTTTGTACACAATCTTGTTCATGAATACAATAATAAAAAGCATAGGACCATTAAAATGCGCCCCTCCGATGTTAATCACATTAATAAAAATATTCTACTACAAACAGTATACAATCACATAAAAATAGTGGGGGCAGCAAAATATAAGGTTGATGACTATGTTCGCATCAGCAAGCATAAACATATATTTGAAAAGGGGTACACACCGAACTGGACGACTGAGATCTTTAAAATTAAAAACATACAAAATACGAATCCGGTTACATATCTGCTAGAGGATTATGAGAGACACCCAATCAAAGGAGGATGTTATGAAAAAGAACTACTAAAGACTAAATATCCACATAATTACCTTGTTGAAAAAGTATTGAAGAAAAAACGGAATAAATTTTTTGTAAAATGGTTAGGGTTCTCTGCAAAACACAATTCATGGGTCAATAAAAATGAAATATTATAAATTTGCTGTATAAATAAATAAATGATTTATAAGACTAGTAATTAATCTTATGGGAATAATAAAAAACAAAAATTCTTATAATATGAAGCCTTTTATTTTGCTAAAATTTCAAGTGTTCAATAAACTGTAATGACCCCAAGGTAAAGTATATGTGGAGCCATTTATAATAAAACGTTTATCATCAAAAGGGCTTAAGGCAATTTTATTTTGAGTTATACTAAAAACATTATGATTGACAGATCGTATACAATTTTGTTGTCTATATATTTCAGTAAATTGATCTAAACATTTTTTATAATCTATAAAGCAAATTGATTTTTTAGAAACATAACTTTTAACTCCTTTAGCTTTATTTAAATAATCTTTACCATCAACTCGTAAACTATACATCTTGGCTCTCAAACCAATAAACTCAGTCATGACACGTCCATTCAATTCATCCTTCATCAAGCCTGGAACTTTCTTATTGCGACGTGGTAGATCATAAATGTTGTTTACAGAATAATCACTTGTATCAAACATATGTATATCTCTTTTCATTATTTCATATGGATCTATATCATCCAGTTCATAGATTAATGAATCTGTATCTGTATAGATACATCTAGATAAATTTCCATAAGCACGCTTCATATATCCATAATGAAATTCATATAAACATGTTTTGGATATATCCAGTACAGCTTGGCCTATATAAATAGGTTTATTCATAAGCACTTGGGTTTTATTTAATTCAACTGCAATTAAATTCTCATCGAATATAGTTCTACTGTGAAAATTAGGTTTAGCTATCATTGCTTTAACTCCATATCGACCATGCCACTTAGTGAGAAGTTTGATATTCACACGGTTCCGAACATTTTCCATCGTCTTGCTACAGCATTATTCATAAGCTTAAAAAATTTTTTTTCAAACTCTTTCGTTGCTATTGTTCTAAAAGCTGTGTTTAAATCAATGTACTCTTTTAACCATGGTGACTGATTGAACTGCAAAATTCGATGTATTTTTTTTAATATCAAACCATTTTTTAAGCATTGCTTGAGACTGCGGTAATGAATAACGTATCGATCTTTATTATATTCGGTTAGCAATAGTTTTGAATTCATCGATTCAGGAGGTTTCATTTGCGTTGGAGCAAATGGTAAGTCTTTATGATGATCATGTATTTCATGTGGATACTCTAAGTCAACCTCCAACAAGTATCCAACATCTGAATCGTCGGAAGTATTTTCAATATCAGCACTTTCAATCCACTTAAAATTTCCTGTAGGTAAAAACTGTGACATTGCCCATCCATATAAATTATTCACATCAAAGTACATCAAATATTTTATTTTATCCTGCGGCTTATAATCTGCCATATATCTATTATTTGCTTTGCTATATCGCCCACTACATTGGGTTACACCCCCTCTAATACTTCTTTCAATAAATAATAGCATGTCAATATCTGTAATGAGCTCTAATTTCACTTTGGTGTGCATCAGCATAGCGTCCCAACTTAGACCTGGAGTTGTAAAGTAATGAGCTGGATCTAGTCGATGGCTTTGAAGACAACTATTACGAAAATTTTCAAATATTTCAGCTAATAAAAGAATATCAGTTTTTAAATATAGATCAGAGTATTCACCCACTGTTTGAATATTGAATACTCGCCATATATTTTGCGCATGTGCATAATCATCATCACTGATATGGCTATCGTTAAGTTTATTGTAGAAATTTTCTTTTGATGGAAGATGAACCTCATTTAATTTTACCCAGCTGTCTACGTAATCGTAAGGAAATACCCCCTTTCTTGAAAGAAGGTGATGATTAATAGGAAATTCTCTCTTTATTAATCTGAAGTCATCACAGTAAGAAGCTAATTTTTCAAGAGATGTTGGTAAAAATCGAAAGGAGTCTATAAATTTATATGTAGCTTGAAAACCTTCTACTTTTTTTGTGAAAGCAATGTATTTTTCTTTATTTAGTGGTAGTAAATTAACTTTACCATCAAAAGCTATAGCAATATCTTTAATAATAAAATGAGCATCGTATCCACTCAAATTGTAAAAGACCACTGGAATTACACGACTATCTTGAAAATTTATGTTGCAATTTTGATGAGCCATCCCCCGCACCTTCCCGGTCATATGGCTGTGATCTATTACACGTACATCTGAATTTAAAAATTCGGATTCACATATATGACAAACGGTCTGACTTCTTAATTTACTGGCAAGTTCCTCTGTGATTTCTTCCATAGAAATTTCGCAAAGAAATGTTGCCTCAATATCCTCAGCTAAATTTCTGAGTTCACAGGCAAACCATTTTCCACAATCTGATCCTCGATATGAATGATAGAAATTGAGAGTTGGATCATAAGAACACATAAAATAAAGTCCAATGCTATGTATCTCATGCTTTTGATAACGCCTAGTACTACTTCCAGCTGCAACATTAATAGGATGTAACAAACTCTCGGTATCAGCATATACTATATATGGACATCGTTGTTTATAATTAAAATTCTTAAATGACAGCCACTTCGCATCTTCTGTCGGTAAGATTATTTTACATGAGTTAATTTGCTCGCAGTCCATGGTGTGGTGCTTTAGCTTAACTTCAGTATGGAAATAATGAAGGCATCGGTCGCATATCCACTTTTTATGTCCTTGTCGTGATAACTGTGATGATACTAATCGTGATAAATTCTTTATCCAACAAAAATGATAATTAACTTCAGCATCATCGTCATCATCATCACTATCATTGCTATCAAAGTCATCAGTATTATCTACGTATTTATCCTGAAGCATTAACAAGTTGATATGTTGCAGTAATTTTTGGTTGGTTAATCTTGTTGGTACAACAGTAAAATCACCTCTCTTTTTTTTTCATTATATATATATTAACACTAATGTTATTTTTTTTTCAAACCTGGAGATGTCTTTCATTTGTATCGGGAAAGTGATGCCATCTAAATTAAGTATATTAGCGTAATATGGATATGAGCTTGGACGATCTGCATGTAAAGTAGTTGAATGTATAGCACTTACAACACTCCAAGCAAAACATGCATTATCTGAATTTTTTACATTAACACAAGCTTTTTTCCGTTTTATTTGTGAAGGTAAATCTATATATGATGAGCCTGTAAGCGGTACATATTTGTTGATGTTCACCGCCAAGTTAATAATCTGACTTAATCCGCTATCACGCTCTTGAAACTCATCTAAATTAGTTAACAATACACCTTGTATGTTCTTAACAAGTTCTTTTAAATTACTTCCACCATCAATTGTATTATTTCCTGTTGTTAGATTCTTATATTCTCGAACTTCTGTACAATCAGTAGTTAATTTTTTAAATTCACAGCAAAAAGAAGTGTTCACTTTAATTGTATTAAACTTTCCCAATATTTTTTTCAATCGCGTCACTAACAGTGTTCCAACTCGTTTCAAAAACAGTTTAGGATCTTTAAACGTTTTATTAATAAAAACACCTGTTTGAATGCGATTTTTGAATGCTGAATTTATATCTTTCCACACTATAGACTCATTTCTTCTATCAAGTTTTACTCTACCACCACCACCACCACCACCAACATGAACTAGTGATGTAATATCGCATAAAAACTTTTTCATATGGCCTATATTCGTTTCTAAGTTTTTCTTTTCACCTATTGTCTTAGCTCGTTTTAGAGCTTGATACATTAAACCAATATTACTTTTACAATATTTTATCCACTTCTTTAACTCATAAATATTATTTGCTTGAAGTAAAGGTATAACTTCTTTTAAATTATTTACTATTTCATTTGACATTTTTGTATAAGAAGCCATCTTTAGAAATAACTAAAATGCCTGATTCAATCAACGTGAGTAAACTGATCAACGAAAGCGAAAAGCTGTACTCCTTATATACCCCTCCAAAAAAAAAAAGGTATGAAAATAGTTGAATAAAAGGCTATATGTATATACACACATACATCTAGAAGAAAAAAGTAGAGAGAAACGAATGAATAAAAGAAGAAAAAAGACCTACGAGAAGTAATTTTCATATAATATTTATATCTAGTGCATTATTGCAATTAGTACATACTACAAAATGTTCAACCAAAAAATCATCCAAATCATCAAAATTAAAAAACGACCTATTTACTAATACTTCATCATCAATTATAACATTTCTATTGATTGCACAATAGATGCAGTAGGGTTCAGTATTTGAAATTATGTAATGGAATGATATTTTTATTTCAAAGTTATCGTCATCTTCATTATCGGAATCTGTATCAATCACTGCATGGTCCAAGTGTATGTTCATATCCTCATCTTCATCATAATCAGACTCAGGAATTTCTTCATCATCATCGCAAAATAAATGTAATATATCAAGATATTCCCGCAAAGAAGCAATACGATTTATCCCTCTTCTTATATCATCTTCCAAAGTATTAGATGTAGCACTTCTTTCCGAATTTATTGAACGAAAGTAGATTGGGCTATTAGATTTTGGGGCCATTGAAATTCCTGAGCTAGAAAAGTAAAATTGGACATGAAAGGGGGTGTATTACGCTGATACTTAAAGATCAGTCAGTTTTCTCAAGTGGCAGTTATTAATTTGTATCTACCTACCTTCTATTAATTTTCAAATTTTCCTTAGGTATTCCAAAAGCTTAAGAAATAAATAACTGATAATTGTATCATTTTTACAACTGTATTTATACTAATTTCCATCATTTATTTTTGGTACGGTCACCATTTTCCTGTAAATTTATTCTAAAAAAAAAAAACAAAGCGTTTTGCGGCTTTATTTTATGTATAGAATCTTTGTTCATATATGAGAAATTTAATTACAGTTAAATTGCTTAATTTCTATTTCTCATGAAATTTTTATCAAAAGTTGCGGCTTCTAATTTTTGGCATAACAGGATATAGTGGTTTGAAAACGAATTGACTTGAATTTCTCATGAAATTTTTATTCAAAAGTTGTGGTTGCGGGTCGCTTACTAAAATAGATGATGGGAATTTTACGCTCTAAATTTGTTAACCACAATTGATTAGATTTCATTGCATTTATAAAAATTTGGCAATTTATGATTGATGTCTAATTCATTAGTTTAAATCGAGCAGTTGTACGTTATGGAACAAATTATTGAAATTTTAAAAGAGTGTTTGCCAACCAACATACAAAGGTGGCCAATAATAGTAATGGGCGGTGAAGTTAGTGAATCGGGAGCTAATTTTCCACCGCATTTTACCAGGGTGCACTCCAGCTCGGCAGATGATGATACATCAATAGAAATTGGGTTTTACCAAGATTTGACAGCAAATACAATTATTGTATGGATATTGACAAAAAAATAAAATAATCAACTTTAACAATTATTGCTTACTGTGTTTTAATGAATGTTAAGAAGTTCGAGTTGTGCGTTAGTAAAGATCAGCTACAATTATTGTGTGTGGGTATTAACAAAAAATAAATGTGTAGGTGTGTGTGTGTGTGTGTGTGTGTGTGTGTGTGTGTGTGTGTGTGTGTGTGTGTGTGTGTGTGTGTGTGTGTGTGTGTGTGTGTGTGTGTGTGTGTGTGTGTGTGTGTGTGTGTGTGTGTGTGTGTGTGTGTGTGTGTTTGTAAGGGCGGAGTATAAAATTTTTTCAGAAATACCACCCCCAAAAAGCTATGTCGGTTCTAAACCAATTTTTATCGAAATTTTTCTAAGTCCAAATGTCATTTCTGGACTTAGAAAAATTTCGATCAAAAGTAGTCTAGAACCGACATAGCTATACTACTAATTTAACTTCTGGCAACATCTAAATCTATCGAGAGCAAGACCGACACCCACCCGCCCCTTAATATATCAATGAAAGTTACTATCACGGGGTTTAAATCAATTTCCAAACGCTCAGCGTGCCAGGGCAATATATGTATGCAAATTCCTGAGTGAATATTTAAATAAACAAATATCACGCGAATATTATGTAGCTTGCCTGACAAGACGAATCGGGGAAGATCTGGTGTTGGGTGGAATGATGGTGGATGGGTGATACGCTACGTTTTTGTCAGCGTGCCATACAGAATGTTAGTAGCTTTTCGACCCAGCGATTAGAGAGGTCTCATCGGTATGGTTATCTCTGATCGCCTATCATAGAAGTTCAATTTTGGAGATCACACAAATTGCCCATATAAAATTTTTTATAAAAAGCAAATATGAATTATATGGTGGCAAGATTTCTCATTGCACTTTGAAATTGGGTGATTGTTCCCCCTTTTTTGCCTGGCGGCATATGGATAAATCAAGTAGAAATTACATGAAGGAGATTTCTCGTCTAACAGAGTGAAATTTATTGAAAATAATTTCAATAAATTTACAAATGGCATTTTAAAATATTGTCAAAATGGCAAAAAAGGGGGAACAATCACCCAATTTGAAAGTGCAATGAGAAATCTTGCAACCATATAATTCACACTTGCTTTTTATAAAAAAAGTTTATATGGGCAATTTGTGTGACCTCCAAAATTGAACTTCTATGGTAGGCGATCAGAGATAACCATACCGATGAGACCTCTCTGATCGCTGGGTCGAAAATTTCAATAATTTTTTTTTGCACTTAAAATGCATTTTGTAAATTTATTGAAATTATTTTCAATAAATTTCAGTCTGTTAGACGAGAAATCTCTTTCATGAATGTTAGTAGCGATATAATGACATTGGGCTGGGTGGTATGTTATTAGTTTGTTGGGCGTTACTTATAAAATATTTCAGGTTGTATCAAGTGATGCCAGAAGAGTAAACTTGTTTGAATTTTATAATTTTTTTGTAAATATTTTAAGAATATTTTAATGCAAAATGATTTGTCTTTTATGTTTAATTTTTTCAAGGGAAGCAGTGCTTCCTTTGCTTCCAATGAGGAACCGCCATTGGTTGGAACGTTGGTAATCTGCATGGAATTCTTTACTTTAATTACTAATTTAGGGACACTTATTTGTCTGATAAGAGCCACCTTGGTTTTAGCAGTTAACAATGTAATGATTGTCTGCCCATCCTTCAAAATGCATCTCGATAAATGTATATTGTATCCATCTTGGGATATTTATTAGTTCTAATTTAGGTAATTCTGCTCTATTCTGTAACCACTGTCTGATTAACGTCGAAGGTAGAGCATCATACCAATTGATCCCATCGATCTATAATTTCGAAACATAAGTTTAGCTACTATGACCGTATCAGCTAACCATCCTAAGAGATCGAATGGTCGAGATGCTACGTTTTGTTACAGTTTTCAGAGGTCCTAACGATACCTTAAATCCGAATGTGTCATGTGTCGGATTCCATTGAATACCAGGTGCTTTTATAGTGTTATCAAACTCGATTTGAAAGGGTATGGTAGCTTCACGATGTTTGATTAGTACGTAACTGTTCGCAGTTAGATCCACATTTTCGTAGATTAAATCTTCCTACATGCAGTAATTTACATATTTGTTTTTGTAATGTGATTGCTTCTTCGAATGTGTCGGCTCCCGTCAACAAATCATCTACATAAAATTCAGAGAGTAGATTCTGTCCTGTTATCGGAAAGTTTTGCATTTCGTCATGTGCCAGCTGTATCAGTGTTCGAATTGCGAAATATGGTGCGCAAGATGTGCCATAGGTGACAGATTATTTCACCATAATACTTTTTTATATGGTCAAAGGGAAGGTTCGATTAATATTTGACGATAATTTTTTGTCCACTGTCCTATTACAGTGGTAATAGGTAATTGGGTGTTTTGTCACCTCATTAGTATGTTATATAGGTCTTGCTGGAGAGGTGGTCCGGCGAGAAGCAAATAATTTAAGGAGCTATTATTAGTAGTTTTGCTGGATGCATCGAAAACTACTCGTAATTTTGTGGTGCTACTAGATTCTTTAATTACAGCGTAGTGTGGCTAAAAATATTCTTCACAGTCATTAGTATTGTTGTTAATGCAGAAGGTACCAATTTTCTCCATATGTCCTTGTGAGATTTATTCTTCCATAAATAATTTATAGTTTTCGAACAAACTTTGATTCTGTTCAAACTTCTATTCGATTTGAAGAAATCTTCATATAGCCATAATTCGAGAATTACTAATTGTGTTCACGTTTCAGGTTTAAAGGTTAAGGGCACTACATAACGGCCATTAAGTCGCATGAGTTTTTTTCAAACAATTTTTCAGAAATTTCTTCTTCATGCTGTAACATTTCAATGGCAATTCTTCTACTTCCCAGAATTTTCGTAATGAAATTTCTAATTCCAATTTTATGATACAAATCAAAGATAATTTCGGGGTATTATACGTGTGAAGTGCTGTCAACAGGAATTCTTCCGCTAATAATCCAAGTGATGTGTTTTGTGCTATTGGGTATCCGTGGGGGCCCTTAACCACTTACCAGTCCAGCCCTTACGCCATGCGAGAGCACTTTCTTAGATCGATCAGACTAGCCCGTACGACATACGGGCTATAAAAATTTCATTTCCGACTTGCCTGTAATTCGCCCATTCACTTATTCTGATAATACTTTGATGCCTAAATTCGGCACATTTTAGTTAACCGATCCACAAAGTCTACTAATAATGTTTAACTGTTATACAGTTTCTTTCTAGAGCACGTTTTTGTTTACCTATTCAGTACACTCTTTCAAATAGTGGTGTTTGATAAAATCAGCAGACTACTTATGCGAAAACAGTTTGTAATAAAAATGAGCGATTCGGAATTCACTGATAGTGATATGGAATTTCTAATATATATTAACTGCTATTTAAGAAATGCTTGTTTAATGAATTTTTTTGACTGTATTTGTTTTAAAATGAACTGTATAATTTAATTTGGAAATAAAAACACTGGACAATTTTTCGTGTACTTTTTTTGAAAAAATTGAACTGGTAAGAGGTTAAACACACCTTTTAATATTATATCGACGAATACGTAAGCACCGAGTAACATATCAATAACTCCAGCGTTTGTGTAGTCAGGTTCTGGTAGTTGAAAACCATTGAAATAGGTTAATGTTTATGCTCTATATATTGAGTAGGAAGTCTTCCAATTCTTTTTGATGAGACATGTGATTCAAATACCCTTGTAAAAGCTGGTTTGTAACATGACTGGAGTACACAGAACACAATGCTACGAGATTTTCTTCCTTAAGAATCGCAGATTCCAGATGGGTAACTTAAACCTTTGTATCCTCAGTTATGAAGGATGCTTGTGACCCTTGATCAAGTAAAACTCTTATTCCATGAACTCTACTTTTGCGTGTTTCGATGTTAACAAAGGCAGTTGCTAGTAGAACAGTTGCATATTGGCTTTGACTAGCGAAGTAACTTTGATTATCGCAGTGGCTTTGAATAGGTAAATCTGGTTGGCTATGATATGAATTTATAGGGAAGATAATATTATTATTGATAGACATATTATTATTGATAGATTTTTGGTGTTGATTAGTGAGCTTAGGTGGTATTCTCGTTCATTGGTATGAATTTTTAAGATTGGTTGAGCAGCATGATGGGTATTGCTTCGAGTGATTTGCTATTAGGGACCTATTTAGTGTTCCAGTTCTATAAGTCTAATTATGTTGCTGTACAATTTGATTTCGATATACATACTGACGGTTGTGCGTTAAAATTCAGTATTGAGATATGGTGATTACTACAGTGCCGACAATTCATGGTATTGGGACAATCTCTTACAGAGTGGGCCTTGAGCCCATTGTTCCGAATGAAATCAGATCGCGTTTTGGGAGACATGCTTAAACATTTGCACAATGTCTCAGACAATGATCTTAATTACATAGAGGACATAAACTTGATACGTTAAAAGCTTGCGTAGTATTCTGATCGGCTGTATGATGGTCACTATTTTTGCAGTGATTGGTACTGTGAGATTGGTAACCTTTGACTAATTGCATTTAGGGTTCGAAATCGGCTTGGAAGGAATTCAGTAAATTCTGTTGCTGATGGTAATTCATCGGGATTGATTCGATTGCTTAGTGCTAGTTCTCGTTGTGATATTGTTTCCTCATTTAATTTTTGGGTAAATAAATAAATTAAAATTGGGTCTCAGGATTTTATGTCAGTGTCTTTAAACCTTCCAGATACTCATTTACAAGATCAAGAAATTTCTTAATACTACTTGAGTCTTCAATGTCTTGAGTTGGCAAGGCGGTTAGTATTTGAAGTTGGGCGTTTATTAAAACTCTTTCATTCTGATATCTCTTTTTAAGAAGCTCCCAGGCTGGAGTATAATTAGCTTCGGAGATTTGTTTAGCTTCCCCGCTTAGAGAAGCTTGCAAGTAGTGCAGTTTCTGAACGTTTTTTATACCTCTATTATTATGAATTAGCCCTTCAAATAGGTCGCGAAAAGAGAACCAACAATGATATCCCCAAAAAAGTTGTGTACATATATGTAAGATACACATTTTGTTCAGCCCTGCAATTGCACACGAACATCGTACAAAGCAGACAGTGTGAAGAGAGAAAGCGCGAATGAGAGGAGGTGATTTGGACGTCAGCCACCGAACTGATCAGACGAGTATTATTTTAATCGAAAATAAAGATTGAGTTATTATTAGTCACGGCTTTTATTTAAATTTCTCGCTTTCCGTAAACCCTAATTCCACAAATTGGGAGCTCAACCGGGATTTACGGCATTAATCTCTTCATCATTCCAAAATAATTGCAAAGTTTTATCTACGTTGTCTATTGTCGTAGATAGACTTACTAAAGAAGGACTAGGTACGTGAGGGTTGCTAAAGAAAACCCATCCAAATATGGTATCTTGAGCGACAGGCTCGCCAGCATCATCATACAATTTTTCCGCCAATAAGATTTGTAGAAAATTGTCTACTCCTAGAATAATATCAATGTGAGACGGCTCGTTGAATTTTGGATCAGCCAATCTTAAATTATCAACATTCCATTTTCTCGGTATAACTTGAGTTTTTTCTGGAATATGAGAAGTTAATTTACCAAGTATAAATACTGTCGTCTTTATTCTATCCCTTGCGCTCCACCGAGAATGGATGTCTATAGAGAGTTTCCGTCTTGTATATCCTGCGCTAGAAGATTGCACTCCCTTTACTGATAATCTTGCATTTTCTCTCTTCAATCCTAATCGTTGCACACACGATTCTGACATTAAGAACAGCTGTGATCCTGAGTCCAAAAGAGCTCTGCAGGGCACTAAATTTCCTAAGTTGTTTTGCACGTTAACTATGGCTGTAGGAAGTATGGAGCCAATCGTACATTGAGAGGTTTGGCCATCAAATTTGTTGGAAAATACTGTCCTTTCAACACAAGTGTTGAGAGAAGATAATGTCGTTGGAGTTGATTGTAGTTCAGAGTTGATAGAAGAAATGTTGATTGGAGAGGACGACTGGATGCCCGAGTTGTTTGAGTATCTCAAAGGTTGACTAGATGGTTGAGATTGATTACTATAGCAGCAGGTATGTATAGGGGCACCTTGAGATCCACTAGGATTTTCAGTGGCTGTATCAGCCTGAGTAACATGTTAAACTGCTGTCTGTGACCTTACTGGAGTATGTAGCAATGGGTGATGTCTCCCATTGCAAAGTCTGCAATGGACCTTGGAATGGCATGAACGCACAGAATGGCCTGGTCCACGGCATTTGAAACACAAAGACTTTGAAATAACTAAGGCTTTACGAACTTCTGGTGACTCAGCCTTAAAAAACTCGCATTGATAGATTGGATGATCCTTGCTGCATCTGGGACAAGTAAAAGGTATTGAGTCCCTTTTCATAGTTGCAGATGTAGCGATCATAGATTTTATTGGAGGCATTGACCGCTTTGTTAAAGTACTGCATGTCTCTAATGCATCACACTGTCTGGTTAAAAATATCAAAAAGTCATCGAACTTTGGAAAGTGGCTCTCAGTCATCTTTTCAGCCCAAAGCTCTTTTGTTTCGTTATCGAGTTTGGTTAAGGCCAGATGAATTAACCACGGATCTCTACTTTCAGCTTCATTTTCCAGTGCCTTTAAACCCCGTAATACTTCATCGAAAGTGTCACATAAGATTCTCAAAGGTTTGACGCCTGGACTACTAATTGTGGGATGGTTAATGAAAGTTCTAACAAAAGAAGTAACGATGTGATTCTTCTTTTCAAAGCGCGCAATTAACTTTGTCCATGCTTCAGTGTAGTTGGCATCACCAATCGTGAGGAGCTTTATTACATTAGCTGCGTTTCCTTCTAAAGATCCCTTTAGGTATTGAAGCTTTTGAGACCCAGCTAATGAGGAATTATTATGTACCGACGACTCAAATAAATCTGTGAAGGACGGCCACTCAGAATATTCGCCAGAAAACTGAGATATATTTAATTTTGGAAGACGAGCAGTTACAGACCCTACATATGTGGCATCGCTTGCATTGTTTCTAGTAGTAAGACCTTGAAGGATGCCTTGAACTGAGTCATTGTGGAATTAAATTGTTCAGCGAAGGAGATTTCCTGATTCACATGGGGAACGCTATTATTAACCGCACGTATTAAAGCCACTTTCGTGTCATAATATTTTCGTTCATACTCTTCCATATCCGATGTTTGATTTTCAAATAAAAGCAAATTATCTTCAATTGTCTTAAACTCGTTCCAAGTATCCTCTAAACTATTTAAGCATACTGATATCTCTTCAGGGGAGATATTTTTGGTGATATTATCCGCAAAGGCTCTGAGTCTAGTGAGGACGCCCTTAACTCTGCCTCGCTTCTGAACTAAAGCCTGCTCTGCCATTGTGAAATACAACGCCAAATTAAATATAAAAAGAAAAGAGGGAAATCAATATGCGCAACTTAACCTTCCAAGAAAACACAATGAAATTCTGGTATTTTTGTTCGTTTTATTATTAACTAAGCGTTGTGTCTTTGAATATTTATGAATGTGACACCCCAACACTTAGTACTTTGCACAGAAATTTTATCACTCGTATGTATTTTAAAAATGTCTCAAAAAAACGTTCAAAAAATTTGGTAAAATTTAAGGTTCTATAGGTCTGTATATTAGTAGCATCTTAATAATTGTTAGTTTAGTTAAATCTTTGCACTTTTCATTTCAATCTCATTTTATTCAACAAAGTCTGTATGAATTTATCGCACAGCTCAAGAAATTTTATTTAATTGCACTTCATATAGTATCTATTGTTATCTATGCTTGCTTATTGTATACATAAGTATATATATGCATACGTATCTCAAACTATTGCCTGACTCAGTATTCAGCACAGAACTTTACCGCAATATGATACCGCTACGGCTTCAATTTTAATGTGTGTAAATTCCTAAAATCTGTTTGTGTCCAAAATCACTTTCTTGATTTATTTAAAAAATGTTCGCAAATACACTTTCATGCATAAATGATAAATTGCTAATCCCAAATTGTGCAAATATGAAAATAATGGTTATACTTAGCTTGCAGAAAAATAATCTTGAATGTTGATTGATGATTTTTCGCATTAACATCCGGCTTTGAAGGACCATGAAATGATCAGCACGTAGATCATGAAGTGATCAGCACCTTAATCTGGAACTGCAGCGGTGAAATATTTCTCGGTATGATATCCGCTCGTGATATCAAATTTGTCTATGATTTTATGGGATGATGTAAATAATTGTAACGCACCACTTTATACAAATTTACAATCCATTTATTTAGAAAAAATAATAGTTATTTTAATTTTATACTTATGTTCTACCACAGACCATGCACTTCTTGAAATCTGAATACTGAGTGCCCGCTTGGATGCTGGTGCCATTGCTTGGATATAAGAGATTACGTTGGTCTCATGACCGTTATACAAATTTATTTCATGAAGTGCTGTGGTTAACAATAATTAAAGAGAGTATGTAAGAGAATTTATAAACAATTAATAGTTGCAAAGAATTGCCAATACAAAATTATTTTGGAAACATCAAGTGAAAAGTGAATATCTTTGAGGGCCCGAACAATTTCCAAGCGAGAACTGCTGCAATTAGTGCAGATGATAATTTAGAGGAGTGGTTTAAATCAAACATTTCGGATCCAAAAAACACTCAGCTGGAAGAATTCCAGGAAAAAGACGGTGGCTGGGCACTGCACTATATAATACATCTAGCAGTACACATCAACAAGATTGAACAGCTCCGAGGATCTTCGTATATACCTCTACCAAAGGAGATTGCATCAAAGAAAGCTTGCATTAATTTGAAGAATAATGATGAAGCATGCTTCGCATGGGCCGTAACATCAGCGCTATATCCTACAACTGTCAGCTCTGATAGGACCTCATCATATCCACATTATTCAACTGTACTTAATTTAACTGGGATAACATTTCCCGTGACACTTAAGCAAATTACGCAATTTGAGGACCACAACGATTTATCAATAAACGTATTCATCCTAGAGAAAGAGCATTTCTTCACCACAGTTCCAGTTAGACTTACGAAACACAGGATGGGGCGACATGTAAATCTCTTAATGCTACAAGATGACTATGACCAGGATGATGATCATACGGATGATGATGACGATGGTGATGCTGGCAGATATCATTTCTGCTGGATCAAAGATCTTTCGCGCCTTGTATCGAAACAAATTTCGAAACATGATGGTGGTAGAAGGAATATTTGTGATAGGTGTTTGCTCTACTTTTACTCTGCTGAAAAATTAGCATCCCACACTCCTGAATGCGAGAAACAAAATGATTGCAGAATTATGTTTCTATCAGAAGAAAGGAAATGGCTAGAATACAAAAATTATAACCATAAGAATGAAGTACCATTTTGTATGTATGCCGATCTTGGGTCAATATTGAAACCGATTCAGGCAAACGATCAAAATACACAGCGAATCCAGGAACATGAAGCTCACAGTATAGGATTCTATTTCCACTGCAAATATGATGCTAACCTCTCATATTACAGAGCGTATCTTGGAACAATAAAATAAAAATGTTTGGCTGCCTACAGTAAGTGTGGTATCAAATTACGTGAAAAGAATAAATGTGCTGATATTGCTTACATGTGTTTACACAGGTGTGTATGAACCATTCAGTGTAAATACGAATTTGTTTACAGCGGTGATATCAAATTACATCATAAATAGGGGAAGCATGCCTAATGTATAGTAAACGTTTAATATTTGATGCCCAGAACCCTACTGCCCCAGAACGCCTATAGAAAGTCATCCAGAACTTTTGATATCTTGAAATTCCTCACTAAGAAAACAGCAAATCCAAGGCGACATTATGCTGATATCTACAACTCCCCAGGGTAACTTGAATTATTAGTAATATTGAAAGGCAGGATCGCTAATATCTCGAAAACCACAGTCCGTAGAGGATTTCTGACGAAAATGTTGTCCCCAACAGTACCAATACCCTATCCACTGGCACCTCCTAGAATCTATTGATATGAAAAGGAATAGCATAGGGTTAACTTGAATCATTACTAATATTGATTACACCTGAAAAGGTAAGATCGCTAATATCTCCAATACCATAGCCCGTAGAGGATTTCTGATGAAAATTTTGTCCCCCAACAGTACCAATACCCGATCCACTGGCACCTTCTAGAATCTATTGGTATGAAAAAGAATAGCATAGCGTTAACTTTAATTATTACTAATATTAGTTCAAAACCAAAAGCCCACATTTAGGCGCAACACTTGAAAACAGTAAAATCATAATAAAAAAGCCTACATTTAGGCGCAGCACACCATGAGCAAAAAAAATTGAATTATTACTAAAAAAGTTGATGTCATCTCCTAGTCAGCCAGATGGTACGAAAGGAATTCCCCAGACAGGCGCTGTGATGTAGACCGCTAGACGGAATCCCCCTCAGTGGCCCAGAATCCGGTCCAGAACCACCAAAATAGCGTAACTTCTGTTGTAATTGGATTGCGATAATTGAAAGTACAGTGTTAGCGATAATTAAAGTTGTGTTGATTAAATGAATGTTTGTGAATTTTACATGATGAAAGTGAAATAAAGAACTTGTATATTGAATATTTAATATTGTGTTTTAAATAATGAACCAAAGGCCACGCTCGCAACAACTGGTGTCAGAAGTGAATTAAATTCGCGAAATAAAGTGATGGCAATTGACTTAAAAATACAAAGTGTGATTAATTTCGAGAAATTGTGAAAGTTCTGGAAAATAATTAAATTCATCTGCAAGAGAATTATTATAGTAATGGGGTGCAAACTGGAGGAGCTTCGGATACAGGATTTGAAATTGGAGCTAGAGAATCGGTCGTTACAAACGACAGGTGCAAAGAATGTTCTCGTCGAGCGACTGAGACAAGCTTTGATAGAAGAAGGACAGAATCATGAGACATTTGTTTTCGAAGATAACTTGGAAGAAACTGAAGCTGAAGAAAAGTCTGTAATGAACATGGAACAAGTTTTGGGCACTTTAATGCGTAAATTGGAGCTTTCATTAGCTCTGCAGATGACAAATGCTTTTGAGGAAACACGCAATTCTCTTGAGAAACAAAAGAGATTTCTGGAAAGCCGTTTGGACTAACAATAGAATGCTCTTAAGGAACAAAAGAAATCTATGGAAGCCCGTTTTGATGAACAAAAGAATTCTCTCGAGGGACAGAAGAAATCTATGGACGAACAAAAGAATACTCTCGAGGAACAAAAGAAATCTATGGAAGCCCGTTTTGATGAACAAAAGATCTCTCTAGAGAATTGTCTAGAAACTCGTTTGGAGGAACAGAAGACTTTCCTGAAAAACTCATTAGACGAACAAAATTTGAAAATTGAAGGAATCGAGCAGTGGCGGAAGCTCAACAAAAAGTCACCGAGAGCTTGACAGTTTTAAAGCAGATCTGGAAAAATAAAGCATCGTCAGCCTCTAAACGTAGCAACTGAAATATCCGGAGAAGGTAGAATGAAACCTTCCATATTTGATGGACAATATTCGTGGCATATCTTCAAGAGACAATTCGAGGTAGCTTCAGGGGTAAATGGATGGAATGATGCAGACAAAGCTATAGCTCTAGTGTTAGCACTTCGAGGTCCAGAGTCAGAACTCTTAGAAACTGTACCGATTGAAAATCAACGTGATTACTCTTCATTAGTACAGGCGATAGAATTTCGTTACGGAGATGAACACATGCAGCAAGTATATCACCTACAGTTGTGCAACAGGATTAAAAAACATGGCGAATCACTACAACAACTGCAGGCTAGAGAATTGTCTAGAAACTCGTTTGGAGGAACAGAAGACTTTCCTGAAAAACTCATTAGACGAACAAAATTTGAAAATTGAAGGAATCGAGCAGGAAGTGGCGGAAGCTCAACAAAAAGTCACCGAGCAGCTTGACAGTTTTAAAGCAGATCTGGAAAGAATAAAGCATCGTCAGCCTCTAAACGTAGCAGCTGAAATATCCAGTGCAGGTAGAATGAAAGCTCCCATATTTGAAGGACAAAATACGTGGCATATCTTCAAGAGAAAATTCGAGGCAGCTTCAGAGGTAAATGGATGGAATGATGAAGAGAATCTATAGCTCTAGTGTTAGCAGTTCGAGGTCCAGCGTCAGAACTCTTACAAACTGTACCGATTGAAAATCAACGTGATTACTCTTCATTAGTACAGGCGATAGAATTACTTTACGGAGATGAACACATGCAGCAAATATATCGCTTACAGTTGTGCAACAGGATTAAAAACATGGCGAATCACTACAATAACTGCAAGCAGATGTAGAAAGATTAGCTCATCTTTCATACTCCAGCGTGAATGCGGATTTTCTCAATGAAATGGCGACGGAGGCATTTGTGAACGCTATTACAGATCAAAATTTTACAACAATCATTAAGGCTAGCAGGAAAGAAATCAACAGCAGAAGCACTAGCATATGCATTAGCGTATGAATCTGCTAGACAAGCTTCACGGAGTGCAGTATGAGTGAGAGAAATTCCAGTGGAAGAATGTACTTGCCACAGAGTGCAATCATCACAGAGCCCGCCTTGACGTGGAGTCCTTCGATGCTGGAATTGTAATATACCAGGGCACCTTCAAAGAGACTGCAGAAAACGTTGACGAGTGGAATCACCAGAAGAAGAGGGGAAAGAAGAACGCCACATATGTCGAGCCAGGGAACAAGCTATTCGTGGAGAGACTAGATATCAAGCTCGCATCGCCTCTCCTGTTGAGCAGTCGGAAAACTAGTAAAAACCAACTTTGTGGGGCAGAAGTTGCTTGGTGGAATCGACAGCCCCAAAGTCATCATCTAAGTTGGTCAGTTTTAGAGAAATAGTAGTATATATGGAAGTGTAGGAAAAATGGCTGCGCAGTTACTATCGATACTGGAGCTTCAAGATCAATTATTAGAGCAGATCTTGTTAAGAACAAATGGCTTCACAACACCACCAAATATCTACTAAGAACAGCAACTGGAGCACAGGTGTTTGGAGAAATAACTTTAGATGTTCACCTAGGGGAACTACTATTTCCTCACACTTTCCTGGTTTCAGACATAATGGATGACTGCATTCTTGGAATAGACTTCATGACCACATACAAAATAAATCTGGATGTCGGAGAGCGGAATCTCAAATATGGGAATATAGAAATTCCTATGAGACTAGAAGACACTAATATGGACAAAGCTTGCACAACGGGACCTGCCGATTCTATCTGGTGGAGCCTAACCCGACAAAAGTTACATCGAGCATCATTGTTGGCAAGACTTTAGTGAAGACCGAAGGTGCAACATTAATACCAGTCAGACTGCTTAACACATCCCAAAATGAGGTACAACTATAATTGAAAATTGTAAACCCGTTTACCAAATCGTCAATTTGAATAATGGCAGTAATGTCAAGGAGACAAAAACTATACCAGCTACTACCCAACAGGTTCAGAAACTTCTTTCGTCCAATGCCTTAAGAGAACAGCAACACAACGATGCCAAAGAGGTGATCGATGAATTTTCGGAATTATTTGCAATGAATTATGATGACTATGGTAAAACAAATCTTGTCCAGCATCGGATCGATACAGGGGATTTCAGGCCCATTCGACATGCACCATGAAGATTGCCATTAGCCAAACAACCATAAGTTGCAGACATTATGAATTCCATGAAGAAACAAGGCATAATAGAGGAATCTAACAGCCCATGGACATCGCCGGATGTTCTGGTTAGGAAAAAGGATGGCAGCACCCGTGTAATATATCTTACATAAAATTAATATATCTTAATCCAAGTTAAGATATACCACTAAATACAAATTGAGTCACAAGCATGCTTGCGACATGCTATATGTAATTACTCGACATAAGGCATAATCATGAGAAACTTATCAACAAAGGCAGATATGGGTCAAGAAAGAAAATCGTCACTCACAATGAATGACTTAAAGAAAATAAAAATAGCATGAGTCAGGTTACAATGAATGAAATAAAATTCAAGAGCCTGATTCATTTTATGTATGAATATTGCATAAAGTGTAATGACCGACCGATTTTCATAGTTGACGCTTTCTCATGGTTGCATTTGTATGATCGATAGTCGTAATTGCTAGCGTAAGTAAAATTTATGTATAAATTTAGCGTGATTGATTGGGAATAATAATAATTAACTGAACCTTAAGCAGGAGTGTTATTTATTCATAAGTCGGCGTAATAGCCTAACATTTTATCGGCGTAATAGCCAGAAGTTAAGTCGGCGTAATAGCCCAACATTTTATCGGCGTAATAGCCTAACATTTTTTCGGCGTAATAGCCTAAGTTTTTTATAAATCGGCACTTCTGCCTACCAGTCTTCTCATATAAGAAGCAAGCGCATTACACCCGATTCTGTGTAGACTACCGCCAACTAAATAACGTGACGAGAAAAGATAGCTATCCATTACCAAGGATTGATGACACATTGGATACCCTTTCCTGAGCGCAATGGTTTTCCACGCTGGATTTGAAGAGTGGTTACTGGCAAGTGGAAATACATCCCGAGGACCGAGAGAAAACTGCTTTCTCAGTTGGCAGTGGCTTATGGCAATTCAAAGTAATGCCATTTGGGTTATGTAATGCTCCAGCCACATTTGAACGACTAATGGAATGTGTTCTACGTGATTTAACCTGGAAAACATGTCTTGTCTATTTGGATGACATAATAGTAATCGGTAGGACATTCAAGAAACATAAAAACAACTTACGGGACGTATTTCAAAGACTCAACGATGCAAAATTGAAGCTCAGTACGAGTAAATGTGCTCTATTCAAAAATGAAGTTAAATATTTAGGGCACATAGTTTCATCACAAGGACTAAGAACCGCTCCAGAGAAGATAGAAAACGTCAAAAATTGGCCAGTTCCAAAGGACAAACATCAATTACGGAGTTTTCTTGGTTTAGCTACCTACTACAGGCGATTCCTGAAAGGTTTTACAGATATAGCAAGAAGCCTCCATCAACTTACAGAAAAGGGAAAGCCGTTCATATGGTCGGATAAATGCAACGAAAGTTTTGAAAATTTGAAGCAACAGCTCTGTGAAGCTCCAGTACTTCACTATCCAAAGCTGGGAAGAACATTTATATTAGTCGCGGATGCCAGCAATGAAGGTATTGGTGCAGTGCTTTCGCAAGAGGAGAATGGTCAAGAAGTTCCAGTAGCTTACTATAGGAAAGCACTTTCAAAGTCAGAGAAAAATTATTGTGCTACAAGAAAGCAGCTACTTGCCATTGTAAGTTCAACAAAGCATTTTCATAAGTATCTCTACGGGCAGAAATTCATCCTTCGCACCGACCATACAGTGCTTAAATCGCTTCTGCAGTTTAAGAATCCTGAGGGACAAGTGGCGATACAACACCGAAGAGGTCGTATCCATAGAAATGCAGACGCCCTTTCACGACGTCCATGCAAACTTGAATGCAAACATTTCGCCCGGATGGAAGAAAAAGAAACAACAGCAACTATACAGTTCGTAACCGTGGAGCCATCTACAAGTTGGATCAACGATGACCTGCGAACAGCGCAACGAGAAGATCCGGACATTTCACCTATTCTTGATTGGAAAGAAGACATGGAAAGGCCAGACTGGAAGGATATTTCGGAATGGAGGGAGAAGCTGAAAAGTTACTGGCCTCAATGGAACTCTCTTCATGTTGAATGTTGAATATTAAAACGCGAGTGGGAAGCACCTAATGGCGAATCTTTCCGAATGCAGATAGTCGTGCCGGCATCAAACGTCAAAGATTTTCTAGAAGAAATGCACGGCGGGACCTCTGGAGGACATTTGGGAGTGAACAAAACCATTTCCAAAATACGAGAAAGTTTTTATTGGCTACATATGCGAGAAGATGTGGAGGAGTGGTGCCACAGATGCACTGTCTGTGCTGCTTGCAAAGGGCCGCAACACAGAAGCAGAGGAGAAATGCATAAATATAATGTCGAAGCCCCGTTTGAAAGGATAGCTGTAGGCATCGCCTTTTCCAGAAACGGATGGCGGTAACCGTTGCCATTGACTATTTCAGTAAATGGCATGAAGCTTATGTAAACCTTAATCAAGATGCAACCACAGTTGCGGAGCAAATAATAACGAATTGGGTCTTTGAATCTTCGAATCGCGGACTTTCCGGGAGATGTGTAAAATGTTGGGAATAAGAAAAACTTGAACAACTCCCCTACACCCAAAATCTGATGCCATGGTATAGCGCTTCAACAGAACATTGATCGAGCATCTAAAGAAAGTAGTTGACTATCATCAACGCGATTGGGATCGACATATTCCTATACTCCTAATGGATTATAGATCAGCCGTTCATAGTACTACTGGACAAACCCCAGTTAAAGTTATATTCGGAAGAGAGATGCGTCTACCTAGCGACAGCAAATTCGGCACCCCCAGAGGTGAACAAAAGTTACCAGAAGACTACATATCGGAGCTCAAACAGCAATTAGCAGATGTACACGAGCCCACGAGGACGAAATTAGCAACAAATACCGATCGAATGAAGACCCGCTATTACTTACGTGCTAATTCCGCAGGATTTAACGAAGGTGATCTTGTTTGGCTGTACAACCCGAAACGACGTAAGGGACGTTCTCCAAAATTGCAACAACACTGGGAAGGACCGTATTCTGTAGTAACTAGAATTAATGACGTGGTATACAGGATTCAGCGTGGCACAAGAGGTAAGCGTAAAATTGTTCATTTGGACCGCTTGTGTCAATACTACGAGCATCGGACAGTGGACCGCCTGTTGTTCGGGACGAACAAATTTAAGAAGGGGGCAGTGTTACGTGCAATAAAAACTGGCAATGGAGAGTAAACGACTTCAGGTTCGGAGAATCGATGATGAAATCTTCAGGAAGGTTCAGGAATAGAATGAATAGAATAGTCATGAAGCTTCTGGAATAGAACACTCCAGAATAATCTGGAGAGTTTCTAGGGTATAAATATAACAGTTGTCACCCCCAGAAAAAGAGTCTTGTCTTAGACGTTGCAGTGTTAACAAGCGAAAGTAATAAACGGCGGAAGTGTTGCAATTGGATTGCGATAATTGAAAGTACAGTGTTAGCGATAATTAAAGTTGAGTTGATTAAATGAATATTTTTGAATTTTATATGATGAAAGTGAAATAAAGAGCATGTATATTAATTATTTAATATTGTGTTTTAAATAACGAACCAAAGGCCACGCTCGCAACAATATATATCATCTGATGGCTGTATAATAGATTACATGAATATATAGTTACTAAACTAAGTATGAGGTAAGTACAAGACTGGTGCTACCTTGCATCCCCGTTTTCAAGAGTGATGAGAGCTATAGATTTAGGCGCTCCGGTGGTCTAATTATTCTTTCAGACCTTGTACTGGTTGTTTCAGATTAGTTCTGTTTAGTATCTATAACTGTTTGACGCTAATTACTAATTGACGGTGTCTGATCAGGTTTAGTCATATTATTTGACATATGTTCTTCTGATGACTCGTCTTCCAAAGGTAACGTTGACTCTAGTTGAGTATGAGAGTAGTCTTCGTTGTTCACGAGAACCGTACTTGTATGATTCTCCATTTGCGCTTGAGTTGGATTGAAGCATGAGGAGTTTCCTCTGTATGTGTTTCCCTTTCTGTCCCTAATCATGTATGATCGTGGATGAACTTGACTTTCAATAACAGCCGGTTTCGGTTCAACTTTATTGTTTGTCTTTGTTACTATCACATCTCCCTTGTTTAATTGCACCCTTTCTCTGGAACTCTAGTCGGCGTACTTCTTTTGTTACTCACGTATTTCTCGCAAAGCTTCTGTTACGTCTTCTACTATACGCTGATTTGGTTGAAGTGATATATAGATGTATAGATGAACGTAGGTTACGTGTATAAAGTCTTTGCGCAGGTGATCCTAAGTTCCCTCTAGGTGTATTCATGAAGTTCAATATTGCTAATTTGACAGCTGAATTATCGTAGGCAGACTTCTTCAAAATATTTTTTGAAGTTTGTACTGCTTTTTCTGCTAGTCCATTTCCTCTTGTATGGCGAGCTAGTTTGATGATTAAATTTCCACATTTTCGAAAATATTTTAAACTCAGGTGATGAGTATTGCGGACCGTTGTCTGATTCTAACACTCTTGGTATACCTTGAAGTGAGAATATATTTTTAAGAAATTTTATAATATTTCCTGTACTTATTTCATCAAGACTTTCAAACTTAATGAATCCTGATTAGCTGTCCGTTATAACGATATAATCTTTTCCTTTAAAATGGAATAGATCGGTTGCCACAATTTCGAATGGATATATCGGTATTTCTTTCCAACCAAGAGGTTCTTTAATGTCAGTTTTCTGATTTGCTTGACATGATGCACATCTTTGAATACAGTCATATATGTCCCTATTCATTTTTGTCCAAAATACACAGTCCTTGGCTCGTGGAACACATTTTTCGTAGTTGAAATGTCCGCTATGAATATATTTCAGCAAACCTACTCTCATTTTGGCTGGAATTAATGCTTTATGCAATTTATAGATGATCCCATCATATACAGACAGTTCATCCCTGAAGTTCCAGTAAGGACGTACTACATTCGGTATGGATTTGATATTGTCCGACCATCCTTTTAGAATCAATGATTTAAGGATTTGGCATGTTTCATCATTTTTTGTCAATTTTGTCAGCCTAGTTAATTCCTCATCAGAAATTGAAAGCAGCATTTGTACTACCAATTCCTCATCCATGTGGGTGTCATCCGGGCTTGGATTGTCACAGTCTCTGCTTAAAGGATCTGCGAGGTACATCTCAATCCCTTGTTTATAGATCACTTCTGGATTGTAGGTCAATACAGTTAATCTGATTCTTTGAAGTCTGGCTGACGAAGAATGTATAGACTTTCGAAAAATTGTTTCCAGAGGTTTGTGGTCTGATTCGACTATAACCTTTTTACCTCATACATATTGATGGAATTTTTCACATCCAAATTTCACTGCTGAGGCTTCTTTTTTTAACTGTGAATATCTTTGTTGACATTCAGTTAGGGCTTTTGATGCGTATGCGACGGGCTGTTCTTTTTGGAGAAGTACTGCTCCTAGTGCAGTGGAACTTGCATCTACTTGGAGTTTAACGTCTTCATTTATGTTATATAATTTAAGAACAGGTGGCTTGGCTATTATAGAATTTAATTTATCAAACGCAATTTGTTGATACCTGTTCCATACCCACGGCGTTGACTTTGACAGTAATGTCCTTAAGGGCATTGTTAATTCTGAAAAGTTTTGTATGTATTTACTGAGGTAGGTGAACTTACCCAAAATTCTCTGCAATTCTTTTCGATTTGTAGGGACCTTTAGACGAGAGATGGTGGCTGTTTTTTCTGGATCTGCAGTCATTCCATTTCAATTTATGATGTGTCCTAAGAACTTAACTTTGAATAGTGATGTCGTATAATGTTGCCATTAACATCCGTTGGGTCTATACAGATTCGAATTTTGTTCTGTATTTCACTACTACCATTGGTGAAACTGAAGGAGTAAGCTCTTGAGGTCTTGAATGTTTAAAAGGATTTGTATATGACATGGACCTAATTCCAAACAGTTCAGTATCCATCCACCAAGACGAATTCCGTATAAAATCAGGGATGAAGTAAAAAAAGAGTTGGAAAAATGGAGATGGATACTGAACTGTGGATTTGGAATTAGGTCCATATACAAATCCTTTTAAACATTCAAGACCTTCAAAAATATCATCGTCCATTTTCACTGTGTGAACTCTTTGAACGAGACCTAATTGTTCACATGCATTGGCACCTAGAGCTGGTTTTATGTTTTCAGCTACGACTTTAAACATAACTTTACAGATTTGCAATGAACCATTTTATTTCTGATTGTCCCAGAACTTTCAGGCGATGATTGCTGAAAGACATAAACGTTTTGACATTACACTTATCGATTTTAGCATTAACAACATCAATTTCACTTTACGGTAGTACATTGCATTGGGCACCTGTGTCTAATTTAATATCGACTTTGTGATTTGCGATTGTGATATTTTCTGTCCAATTTACAGATTTCGCTGTACCATTTGACAATAAACCTACTTGTATGATGTTGTCAGCTTATATGTTAACATTTTTTGTCAACGGTTTGCCTTTTTGTTTGACTGTTGATTCAAAATGATTTATATCACTGCACTTTTTGCAGGTGTGTTGAAATGCTGGACATTTACGTACTTCATGTCGCGTACCACACTTACGACAGTCAAATGTACGATTATTACGTTTTGATTTGTAAATCAATTCGATGGAACGGTCATTTTCTCTTGAGATTTCTTCTACTTGTTGTTGACAAATTTCGATAGCTTGACACAATTGTATTGCCTTTGTTAATGTTGTGTCTTGGGCTAGCAATTTCGTACGAAGTCCTTCGCTTTTTACTCCAAGAATGAACTGATCTCTCATAATGTTTTCGGTTAAATGCTCATATGCGCAATTCTGTGATTGTAATCGTATTCTTGCAAGTAACTCGTTTACGGATTCGCCGTCTTTTTGAGAAATTTTCTGAAATTTATAACGCTAAAATGTCACGTTTATTATTGGTTGAAAGAAATTTTCAAAAGTACTTTTTACCTGTTATAAAGTTACCTCTTCACCTGTTGCTGGAAGTGGCTGTTGCAGCGTATTGTATAATTGTATAGCTGTGCTGCCAATTGCTGTCATGAATATAGCTATTTAGATATTTTGTGGCTTCGTTGTAATCTACGTTGCGATTTCGAAATAACCATACTGTTGTTTCCATAGTTTCCATTCTTTTGACATGTCCTTATTATGTTCAACTATGAGTGGTTTTGGCGGACGAAGAAGATTGGAAAACGTTGCAGTTTTCGGTCATTTTTATGAAAATATCCTTCTGATATCACTAAACTATTTTTTTCGTTAGATTGGCTAAGGTTTATTTATAAGTTTTGTCGGGTTTCGGCACCATGTAAATATAAGATTAGCTTTTAGTTTCCAGATATTTATTAAAATTATGCAAGCTACGATATACGTGTTTATAGCACGAGATGACAATACAAAGTGTGTACATCGATATATATCAGCTGATGGCTGTATAATAGATTGCATGAATATATAGTACTAAACAAAGTATGAGGTAAGTACAAGACTGGCACTACCTTGCACTTGGGTCTTCTTCAACTGCTTGAAGTACTACGTCCTCGTAAGGTAAGGAACTCTTCCTTCACCATGTACTTGGTTTGGAAGTCGGCTCTCTGTGGAGACTAGACGATGCGATGCGCATTTGTAAAAACTCAATGATTTGACGAGCTAGCATCACTATCTTGCCCACTCACATTTCATGCTCACGCACATTTCACTCAAACTAGAATCTTAAAGTTACGGTCTTACGGCAAGCTTTGTGTACACTAGAATCATTTTTAGTAGGTGAAAAGAACTTTTTCGAAACTGGGTTTCTTGAAGAAAAGAATTTTTTTTCCGTAATATAAGAAATATTGTAGCAAGTGTTATACCATTTTAGAATCCCTATTAAATGCGTCAACTTTTAAAGTTACTTGCCAAACTGGCGTAGTACATTTATTTCATTACGCTCAGTTAAAGTTGGGTGAAATATTAATTTTGTATTCTTGGTTCGGCAAAATGTGACATTTTCTTCCAAGCTGGAACAGTTGGCTTAGCAGGTTACATAAGCACTATTCGGGATTACATAAAAAAAAATTGAAAAAAAGTAAAGATTTGTAGCAACAGGAGCTAAAAAACCATCGCAGGGTGTACATTTTATCGAAAGCAAAAGAAATGTCTATAATTTGAAAAATACAAGACTTAGATTTTTTTTATATTTTTCTGGTAATTGTTATATTTGGTCTATCACCCGATCCTGGCTTGATGTCGACTTACGGGACACGCTGTATATATATTGTTTCGTAAAGATGCCTCATGTTTTATTTTATTTGTAATTCCGGTAAATTTAATTGAAAATAGTACAGTTTCTTTGCTTAATAAGGAAAAGAATATAATTGGGAGACTAATTATAGCTCTAATTATGTTGGAAAGCATTGATATGAATAATAGGCCAGTCAAAGAAGACATACAATTCACATTACTTCCAACAGATATTAAATTTTAACGGAATGTTGGGTGAGGTAAAATTATAATAAATTTGATTTTGCAACTATAACTGAAGTCTGGAACATGTGAAAAATTGCAAAAGAAAATAAACTGTTACATTTCTTCTGTACAATGTATAGGTAGATATGTGTATGTTACATACGCAATATAATTTGAGATGCCTTGGCAGTACGTCATCTGTGCTGGATCTGGTACCACATTCTGTGTACCCTTACGATGTTCGATACTAAATTGAAAACCTTGTAACCTCAAGCTCCATCTAGCTAATCGTCCACTCAAGTCACTTTGGTTCATAAGCCACTTCAAGCTAGAATGATCTGTAATGATGGTAAATGTTTGACCCTCTACATATGCTCTGAATTTCTTTACACTCAGGACTGCAGCATAACATTCCAATTCAGTGATACTGTAATTGCGCTGCGCTTTATTAATTTTCTTAGACATACAAGCAATAGGATGTTCACCATTATCCTTGCCTCTTTGAAATAAAACACTTCCGACGCCTTGTCTACTAGCATCACATCGACTATAGAATGGGCTCTCAAAATCAGGAGTGACTAGAACTGGGGCTATTGTCATTAAATGTTTCAATTTTTCAAAAGCTTCTTCAGCTTCTGAAGTCCATACAAACTTGTTGTTCTTAAGGCAGTCTGTAATTGGGGCAGCTACACTGGCATAATTGGGAATGAAACGCTCATACCAACCAGTCATGCCGAGAAAGCGACGAACTTGCTTGACCGATTTCGGAGCAGGAATTCGTTAACTGCAGCAACTTTACTATGGTCAGTTTTCAAAGTTCCTTCACCAATAATGAAACCCAAGTACATTACCTCACGAGCACAAAATCTACTTTTATTTAAATTGATAGTCAATCCTGAACGTCGAAGACATTCACTGACTTGTTCCAATACTCGCAAATGTTTTTCAAAATCAGGTGTTACAATCAATAAGTCGTCCAGATACGCAAATGCATTTTCTCTCAAGTTACCCGGAATTACGTTGTCCATAAGTCTGCACATGCGCTGTGGTGCATTGCATAAACCAAAAGGCATTACCTTAAATTGGTAAAGAGGACGTCCAGGCATCGTGAAAGCTGTTTTTTCACGAGATTTCTTTTCTTGGGGAATTTGCCAGAACGCATCTTTCAAATCCAAACTAGAAATTTATCTGGTATCTTGTAAACGACCAAGAAGACCATCGATGTGAGGGAGCGGGTGTGCATCCTTTACTGTTACAGAATTTACTTTTCGCGAATCTATACATAAACGTACTTTTCCAGGTTTTCGCACAAAAACAACGGGAGAATTCCATGGACTATTAGACTCTTCAATAACTCCCATTTCTATCATTCGGTCGAGCTCACTGTACACTAACTTCTGTATGACTGGGGACACTGGGTAATGACGTTGTTTGATTGGGACTGCATCCTCAGTATCAATCACGTGTTCCTCCAGATGAGTTTTTCCCAAACCTAATACGTCAAATGACGGAAGTTTAGCGTTCACTGTATTGAGCTGAACCGATTGTGTCGGAGTAAGTTGATGAAGATTATTATCCACGACTGATGATAAAGATGTTGAACTTATCTCACTGATTATGTGAGGAGCAATTTGAAATTCTCTCCAGAAATCAATACCCAAATAGAGCTCTTGACTTAAACTGGGGATAACGTACAGTGTAAATAATTTACGAATTCCATTATAACTGATAGGAATTTTGACATAACCGATAATTTGCTGGGCTGAGCCATTAGCAGTCTGAACCGAGGTGTGCAAAGATTGAAGCCGAATATTGTTATGTTGATTAAGAAATTGATGAGCATTCTTCCCCAGACAACTAATATTAGCACCACTATCCAGTAGGCCAATCAAATTTGTACCTTGTAGAGAAACATTCACATAAGGTCTGTTATCTGAAGCATTACTCAATACCGATGATAAACTGTGTTAACCAATCGCTTCTTTTCCTTTGCTATATATCTAATTTTTGGTATTTTTTTATTTAAGACATTTATATTATTTGAAAATATTTGTCCTCTAACATTCAAATAATTCTTCCATCTATTAATGAAGGAAAAATAACGTCAAGATTAGGTGCAGATAATACTGGGTCACATTTGTTTAAGCCATTAGATGAGGTATCCGAAGTAGTACAATTTAGTGCGGATGCGTCGCCTCGAAAGACTTCGCATCTCTTAACTGGTTTTCCGAACTGCAGTTAGAGTACTAGGGCGTAACCACTCCAGGTTGACCACACTTATAGCAAAATAAATTTCTAAATTCAGCAGGGCATTCATAAAACGATTGACCCTGTGATTTACAATTCCAACATGTCAATGGTTTACGTGGTTTAAGTTTATTTCGGATTTGGACCCCTTCCACCTGAGCATCATATTGAACACCAAAAGGAATTGAACAAAGTAGATCAGGTGAAGGTGTATCAGGAATATCTATCTCATGCACTCGCAAAGGTGCCACTGGTCTACGTTCTGGTCTGTTACCAATATACCAATGCTCCGCCTTGATACACATTTTACGCAAAGCATGTACAGAAGCAATATTATAGCCTACAGCTAGAGGACCAAGATGAGAATTCAAATTCTGAACTATTATATTAACGTATTCAGATTCCTTCATAGGCTCCTTCAAACGATTATGCAATGCTGTCATTTCATTTAAAAATTCGTCGAATGATTCGAAACCCTGTTTGAGTTCCAACATGGGCTTGATGACGCTGAAGTCATTACTAAGACTGCAGAACTGAGTCAAAAAGCCAACACGAAAATCATTCCAGGTTGGTCGACGACAAGCTCTTCTGAACTGAGACCAATACCAATCTAGGGCTCGGCCTTGAAGAAGATACACAATATTACTACAGACTTCCTCATATGGAATGTCTGAGTCCAAAGCTAATAATTCAATACGATTTATAAATTCTTCGGCCGACAGCTGGTCATTGTTTGCCGGGAAACAAATGTTCCAGTGTTGAACCAAAGAAGGACGGCGAGCTGGAGTCGTGAAGCGGTTCGCAGCTCTTACGTTTATCACGAAGTTGATCCAAATCTAGTTGCATTTTTGCAATTTGTTGAAGTATAGCATTCTCAGATACTGATACAACAGGAAACGAAACTTGGTCTCCTTTTAAAAGACTATCAGTGTCAGCAACTGAAGTCGTTGCTACATATATACCGAATACAAATATACGAAATGACAAAGGATGGATTAATGACCGTTCTTTTTTTCAAAAAAAGACCCGGCACATGCACCAAATACCAAAATATATCTTTTGCCAGAGAAACCAATTAAAAAGAACTTACGCAGATTTTAAAATTTATCAACTGTCAAAACGAAGGCGCAGCAGCAACAAACACGAGAGATTCTCCCCCATCAAAGTTAATAAGGAAATAAGGAATAGGGAAAGGAATTGGGATTATATGGGATATAAAAGATAATGTCGTCAGTGTGGTTTGTTAAACAAAATTAGATTTTATAACCTACATTTTTTGGGGATTTGTTCTCATAATTCAGTTTCAGGCATCGGATTGGAGAGGATATACTTCCAAAATTCCGGACAAGAATCCTGACTTGTGACGTTATGGTCATTCCTCTTATCAACTCGCCATTGTTCTACCCAGCCCTTGACTTAAGTAAGAGGAGGGTATTGTTGAAAAGAGAAACATACTAAAAATTCAAATTCTCAATAAATGTTTTCAAAACCACTAAGACAACAAATTCTTCGCAAGCCAAATGGACAATATCGTAGAAATAAAAAAGACAAGAAGAATCATGTAGTACATCAAAAGTGAAACGCTTTTTCATTCAACTGAGATTGTGCGATGCATCCACATAAGCTCCTAATTTTATACTTCTCCGAAAATTTATTTTATTTTGCATACCTTTGGGCTTTTATTTTTTAAGCAAGAAGGAGAATCTCTAAACGGGGGCGAGTGCGACTGCGTAGGCCTGCGCCTGCCTATTGCAACCATACACACATAATCATGTCGGTAGGTCGACCTACTATCGATCGATTTTGATGGGAATTTTTCTACTACACTAGGCTCATCACAGGTAGCTTATATTGGACAAGCAAATTTAAGATGCTTTCCAGATAATTTTTATATGTTCTATTGTTTGTTGTTTTGCGTTTTCATTAGGATCTGCCCTTTAGCTGAAGAGAAAAATAGAAAAAGACATTTGAAAATTTTAATTGTGATCTGTACATCGTTATGTAAATGCGCTTTATAGCAGTGATCAGAGGTATTATTGTAGCGAATATAAAAAAACAAGTGTAGTGTAGTGATATAATTTTTTTTAATCAGTTTTCTAACTATCTGAATTCCGAAGAATTCTTATTTTAATACTGGGTGTTTACTTTTCAAACTATAATTGATTTCCTTATAATTTAAAATAAATGAATATTTGTCTTATATTTGTAGTAAACAGGTAGGTATGTACTTACCTAGAAGTTTTGGATTTTCGCTTGAAATTTATAATTTTTTCATTTGAATTTTGAACTTTTAAACTTTTAAAATATGGCAACGAGAAAACTTTGGGTGTAAAGTGTGTAGTCGAATCGTGTGGTGAAAAAAAAGGATAATGTGAATTTGAAATATTTTAAGTTTCCTTCCAAAAATACTAACGAATTCGATAAATGGATTAGAGTATGCAATCTTACCAATAATTTACCTAGTGCTAAAAATGTGTATGTCTGTTCCCGTCATTTTACCGCTAACGATATTGGTAAGATACGATTAAAAAAAGGTATTGTTCCCTCACTAAATATTGACTATGATCTGCATTCATTAGATTTTCCGGAAGGCCATATACCTGTTCGGTTTGAGGAAAAACTTATGAACGACGTTCTATTCCGCAGAATGAATGCATGCTTGAAGACCTTCCTTTTATAGAGCCTTTGAATTTTTTTAATCCAGATGAAGAGATACCAGAGGCAAAATCTAGTTCTTGTTTAAAGTCAGAGAAGTCTGTTAGTTTCTATCGGTCTAAATATGCTGCTCTTGCAACTAAATACAAGAAGCTAAAGAAAAGCGAAAAGATAAGTTCGCTAAAAAATAGAATAAGTAAGTTTAGATCAAAAACCCTATTAATAAGAAATAAAATCACGCGCCAAAATAAAGAAACATATTTATCAATGATTATTGATTCTCTGCAAAATATTAGTTCACATGCTAAAACATTTTCTAAAATGATTTTATCGAATGGAAAGGCAGTTCAATATAATCAAAAACAAAAGAATTTGTCGTTAAATATTCATTACAAATCTCCATCCGCTTATAGATACTTAAGAAATGTTTTGAAAAAGGACTTGGGAAAGGACATATTTAAAAAATGTCCTTTTCGTCCTTATTAAGGATACATTTAGATTGCATTTTTGAATTCCGCAAATAAAACTAAAACTAAAATGTTATATTGAAAATTCCAGTTTAACCCTTTATTATCGAGATATAAGAGCTCAAATTGTACTCTATGAACCGTGTTCCTTTACCATTTTTCTCGAAAATGCACACAGATATCATCGAAGTGCTAGTAACTAAAGTTACACATCATAAGCCGGGCTATATTTTAGTATGGTAAACCTTTAAAAAAAAGCCACACGATTAAGGATATCTTCGGTTTGGTCCTTTTCGTCCTTTCTGAGGATGCATTTTGGCTACATTGAATAACTGCAAATCAAATTAGAAAAAAAGTGATATACCTACTGACAAATCTTTGCAAAAATAAGTTGAATCATTTACAGGTATGTAATATGTTCTCATAATTCCTGAAACAAAAGGGCCGGCATTTCATCCCCATTCAATTGTTGCCGAATAATACTGGTCCTGAGTATTGCTCCCGTTCTTCTATGTCGCCTAGAACTCTCTGTCCATGATGCATGTCTAGCTGTTTCTATTATTCGCAGTAAGTGTTGCCTTGTTGGGCACCATCTTTCTGGAAACCGCTCATCATAACTCCTTAGAGTTTCTGCGGCATTACGGCATTCCCCGTATGTAATCAGCAGCTCTACCAATTCACTATTTGCAAGGCGCGACATTACAAGGATATTTATATCAAAGATCAAACTTAGAATGAAATTTGCATACTGCATATCACCAATTTATACTATTTCAAGCGTGCACTAGGCGAAAGTTGGCTATAGTTAGGTATGAGTATATTAGGTACAAACCTACAGAGGTTTACATTAACAATAAAAATAAGATAATGATAATTTATCTGAAAATTGAATGGGGACGAAATGCCGGCTCTTTTGTCTCAGGAATTATGACAACATATTACATACCTGTAAATGATTCAACTTTGCGAAGATTTGTCAGTAGGTATACCACTTTTTTTCTAATTTGATTTGCAGTTTTCAATGTAGCCAAAATGCATCCTCAGAAAGGACGAGAAGGACCAAACCGAAGATATCCTTTATCGTGTGGCTTTTTTTTAATGTTTACCATACCAAAATATAGCCCGGCTTATGATGTGTAACTTTTGTTACTAGCACTTCGATGATATCTGTGTGCATTTTCGAGAAAAATGGCAAAGGAACACGGTGCATAGAGTACAATTTGAGGTCTTATAACTTGATAATATAGGGTTAAACTGGAATTTTCAATATAACATTTTCGTTTTAGTTTTATTTGCGAAATTCAAAAATGCAATCTAAATGTATCCTTAATAAGGACAAAAAGTACATTTTTTAAATATATCCTTTCCTAAGTCCTTTATCAAGCACTTTGGCTCTGCCAAAGGATACCTTGACTAACGATGCGTAACTTTTATTATTAGGACTTTTTCGATATCTCCGCACATTTTCGAGAAAAATGCTCAGGGAACACGTTACGTGGGACACATATGGTTAATTTTTTTGAAATACTTACATGTATATACCTTCGAAATAATCATATTTTTGATTTAATACTATGTTTCTGCAAGGGTAACTTGGTTCCTGGATGGAACCAGCAAATTGTTTGTGCAAGTAGCTTGGTTCCTGTAGGAACACCAAACAATTTAAATTGCAATAATTAGTTCCTGAAACTATAAAAACGATATGGGGAAAGGTCACACCATATGCCCGTATAATAGGCTGATGTAAAATTCCCGTATTATTTATTAATACTGCAATTTCGGCACGTGTGTAATTGAACAGTTGCTGTAGAACCGTTCACAAGCCACATGTGGTGATGCTAAATTGGTGGATTATGTTAGTGTAGCGGTATATTAAAATCAGAACGCATATAATTAGAGATACATTCGATTTAATTTGTAATTCATTTGAAGTTAACTTAAGCACTCTAAATTAAAGCGAGACACTTATCTATGATTAGTCTATGATATTACAATAATATATTACTAAATATAGGTTTATAAATTTTATAAATTTCAACATAAGCAAAAAACAATACCGCATATACATTCCAACTTGACTCAACTGAGTAGTGTAGGAATACTGTCTTTAAATATGTTTTAAACAAGATAAATTTAATTTATTTCTAATAAAATATTTATGCAACTACAATTTATGCAAACAAGAGAACAATTCGCAGTCCAGCTTGACTCTGAATGAGAAGTATAGGAATAACTGTCTTGGATTGTTCTGTACAAGGTACTTACGTTATTAATAAAAAACTGTTATCACTGAAATCTAATTTTAATTAAAAAAATGAAAAAAAGGAAGGAAAATGTTTAATTAATCTTCTTAACAAATGTTGTTATTAACGCACAATAAATTTAACACAATTGTCACTATGATTGCTTCCCTTCACCAAAAATCGCATGAGAGCTTATGCTTACCCAAAGTAGGTTATAAGCTAATTTCACGATTTGCACAAGTGAATAAACTCAAAAAAAAAACTAAACTTGAACACTATACCACGATCTAAACTGCTTGACTTGGAAAAATATAAGAGAGCGATCCATGCAAATGCTCGGCTTTATATAGGGTTTGAACCGCCATTTTTGTGTGTGGAACCCGCAACCATAATGCTAATTACTCAGAATGCCTTGGTTTTCATCAACATAAATTAATTTAATTCGATGCGGAATTTAGTCATCTATATTTCCTCACAAAAAGATCTCCATCATAATTTAATTTAACTGAATGAAAATTAAATATCCAAATTGTGCTATAACATGGCGCAATTAAATTCTTGTCGTCCATGTTGAGAAAATTTGATGTGGAACGTATTTTTCTTCATCTCACTTCCACTTGCTATCTCTATTCTTCTCATTAGTTATATGAGAAATCATAAATTAGCAAATATCTTTTTACTGAGATACTTTAGGACTTTTTAAATACCTCCATCGGACTCCTCATTACAAAATACCCTAAATTCATGTGCCATATGTTGGCAATACATGAAATTTGACAGTTCCGCGATGTTTATAGTTTTCATTTCGCGGTTCCGCGGTCGCGAGTTTTCAGTGGTGTTTTTCCTGTGTGTAGTGCTACTTAAGACCAAGGCAAGTTGTGCGAGTTGTATTGTGCTCAATAATTAGTGTTTGTGTGTGTTTATTTTGTAAGAAATTTCCATTATTTTATAATTAGCAATCTTAACCTGTCTTCAGGTGAGATTTTCATACATTGTTTTTCCGCGGAAAAACCTCGCGGGAAGTTAATTGTATGTAAAAAATCTATTTAATAACTCATGAATTTCGGTTCTATTGAGTTATTACACTTTAAAATCTTGTTAAAAATCGATATTTAAGCAAGTTACTTTCCCTTGCGACAACTGTCAAAGGTGAAAATTTGAGCGTAATTTTCCTTGAAATAGTTCGCGTGAAAGTGTTTTGTTATAGCTATTGTGTTCTGTGACTCCTTTATAATGATTAGTATAAATTTCGAGTGATAGAAATTGAAATTTATCTAATTATTACATAAATTCCATTTCCCACAGTGTTGTTGTTGTGTTTACGTACATCTGTTTACATGTCATATGTATGGGGAAAAATTGGAAATTTTTGTACTTTTTTTTGTAAATTCAATTAATATTTCTTATTCTCTAAATAATTCATTGTTTATTGCATTAATTAATTCAAATTTTCTTTTCATTTCAGCTAATTCTCCATGGATGTAGGCACGTAGGTACCAATTCTACGTAGGAGGAAAGTATGCCAGTCGATTTCCCTGGCTGGTACTTAAGTTAAGTACTTTAGGTTGGTTTGACTTGTTTTAATTGTTTTTTCTTTCTTTTTAGATTCATTCATCGCTGAACATTCTCCCCCTCGTTGAATGCCTGCATTCAACTGATTCTTCAACCTTTGTATGCCGCGTTTGTGATAGCGATTGAACTTGATCTCACCGTCAGCTCGTACATGCAAAAAAACTTGGTATCGATCGGGAAGATTGATTTGATTGTCTTGGTTTTCGTTTCGCTTTGCTAATGGCTTCGAAATCTATGCGTTCCAGAACGTGTCGCTGCAAATAGATGTCAATCCCCTCTCGAGTGATGAACCGTTGATGTGTGTTTTCTGCACGCATTCTGAGCTCTTTAATGGTTGTTGTGGGCTTCAAGTGTGTGAGCGAGTTCAACTGTTTTCCATTGATGATTGCTGGTTGAGCTGGAGTGGATTTTGTATGTGGTGTGGTGACATACTTTGCCGAATGGTGCTGCTTGGACGCCTGGCCATTGGAATGAGCGCATTGTACAACTGCAGATGTGGAGGGAGCATTGTAGTGAGATGATTTTGGAAGTCCAGTCAACACATCACATCCGGGATCTACAAATAGATTCTCCAGAGGGCTTCTTGGAGGAGAAAAGTGGATGTCCTCGAGGATGTATAGGACATCTTCATCGTGACTCTCAATATTAGACATCTGGAATGGTACTGTATTAATATCTTGAATGCAAATGGGGACAGTCACCAAACGACATAACAAACAAATAACATTTAGACACAAATATACTCTTAATGGTCATCTTGTAGTATCACCGATTTGTTCTGAAGACTCTTCTATGGGCAGTCGACATATCTTTGATATAGGTCGCTGTAGCGTGCTGTCTTGAGTTCGTACCTGAACAACTCGTACCAATCCCTCAGCTCCAGGATAAACTTGGTCGATGATGCCTAATGGCCAATTGGTTGGTGACATATTTTCATTTTTCACTAAAACAACATCTCCCTGTTTTATATTTGGTTGTTTTGTTAACCATTTTGGCCTGTTTTGTAATTGATTCAGATAATCCATCGACCATTTGTCCCAAAAACGTTTGGTCATTTGTTGTAACAGCTTCCACCTTTGTGATGGCAGTATCTTGGCCGTAGAGTAATCAGGTTCAACAATCGCATTTAACGGTAGACCGATTAAGAAATGGCCTGGTGTGAGTACAACTAAGTCATCAGGGTCGTTTCCGACATAACATAACGGCCGTGAATTTACACAGGCTTCGATCTGAGCGAGCACTGTTGCATACTCTTCGAAGGTACAGATCAGATTTCCTAATGTTCTGCGCAGATGATGTTTAATTGACTTCACACCAGCCTCCCATATACCTCCAAAGTGTGGAGAAGCTGGAGGATTGAAATGCCATGTGACTGATTTGGACACCAGATACTGGGAAGCTTCTGGTGTTGATTGCTTGATGGCTTGAGCAAGATCCCTTTCCAGCAATGACTTGCCTCCGACAAAATTGATGCCACAGTCCGAGTAAATGTCGCTGCACAAGCCTCGTCTAGCTACAAATCTCTTCAATGCAGCAATGAAGGCTTCTGAAGTGAGATCTGACACCAACTCTAAATGAATTGCCTTGGTGGTCATGCAGATAAATAGACAAAAGTAGGCCTTGTGCCGCTTGGCATTTCGAAGCGACGAGACTCGTATGGTTACAGGTCCTGCATAATCAATGCCAACCTTTGAGAATGGCTTGGCAGCATTTACTCTGGGAGCAGGTAGATTTCCCATCAGTTGGGTGATCGTTGCACTGCGTTGTTTGGCACACGCAACACATTTATGTATTCTGCTAGTAATGCTGCGTCTTGCATCTATAATCCAAAACTTCTCACGACTTGTACTCAATACTAGGGATGGTCCGCCATGCAAAGTTTCTGAATATATCTTATCAATCAACAATAGTGTCACATGATGGTGCTGTGGCAAAATGATTGGATGTTTTTGTGCGTAGGATAACATAGCATTGGCCAACCTCCCACCTACTCGTATCAAGCCATTGGAGTCTAGGAATGGATTGAGTTTAAGCAGTCTACTATTACGAGACAATGTTTCATTGTGCATTAGATGATTGTAGTCTTCCTGGAATGCTATTTGTTGTACTAGCCTTAGAATTGTTGCCTCGGCAGTATTCCATTCAACGCTAGTAAGACAATTCAAGCGTCGGTTCTGTGTATTTCGACAATTATGTATGAATCGTTGAACGGTTGCTATCACTCGAATTAATCGTGATATAGAAGAATACCTTAAAAGAATGTCATCGGTCAACTTAGTAAGGAAGGTGGTTGAAATTGATGGTTTTGCTTCTAAGTCCGTGCGTTCTGTGATGTGATTTGACCTTGGCCAGTCCTCTTGCTTCTGGCTCAACCATGTCGGCCCATGCCACCACAGGTTGTTATTAATTAAACTGGACGTTGAGATACCCCTAGAGGCTAGTTCCGCAGGATTGTGACTTGTTGAGATGTGTTGCCAACAGTCGTGTTTTACTATGTCTTGAATTTGTACTACCCGGTTAGCTACATAGGTCTTCCACCGTGACGGATGTTCTCGTATCCACTGTAGCACGATCATTGCATCTGTCCATGCGAATATGGGCACATCGAGTAGTTGAATGTCCTGTATGGTTGTTTTGATCAACCTTGCAAGGAGAACTGCTCCATTTAACTCCAATCTGGGTATTGTGGTAGGTTTAGTGGGCGCTACTCTTGATTTTGCCGTAAACAAGGTTGATCTTATGCGTCCATCTTGTCCTTCAACTCTCAAATACACAACAGCAGCATAAGCCCTTGATGAGGCATCGCAGAATCCATAAAATTGCATGCGTGCATGGGTAATATATTGAATCCATCTTGGAATTTTTAACAATTGCAACTGTTGTAGGTCTGTTTTGGATGATTGCCATTGTGTATGAATGGCGGTTGGAATTGGTGCATCCCAAGAATAGCCAGTAATCCACAGCGTTTGCATTAGGATCTTTGCTGTAATGATGATGGGTGCAAGCCAACCAAGAGGATCATACAACGATGCAATTTCAGATAATATTGTTCGCTTACTTGATAACGTTTGTGTATTTCTTTGAGTAACCGTGAATGAAAAATAGTCCAGTGCGGGATGCCATCGTATTCCCAATGTTTTAATTGATTCGTTTTCCGCAAATGTTAATGCCCCCTTGACTTCGCGATGATCAATGGGTATATCTTCAAGCAGTTTCGGATCATTGCTGGCCCATTTCCTTAAATTGAACCCGCCTGCCTTCATCATATTTAAGAATTCTACTTGAAGTCGTTTAGCATCAGTGATGTTATCGGCTCCAGTTAACAGGTCGTCCACGTAGAAGTCAGTGCATGTGGCCCTTGAGGCTAACGGCCAATTAGTACTCTCGTCTTCTGCTAGCTGCTGAAGTACGCGCACAGCGAGGTACGGAGCAGACGAAGTGGCAAATGTGACTGTCTTGAGTTCAAAGTCTAGAAGTTGGATAGTGTTGGGATGTTGCCAAAGGATTCGTTGGTATGTGCGTTGATCTGGGTGCACATAGACCATCCTACACATCTTCTCGATGTCTGCACTCATCACTATTTTGAATTTTCTCCAGTTGAGAAGTGCTGCGAATAATTTTGGTTGCAACGAAGGCCCTTTTAGCATATAATCATTGATCGGTTTTCCATTTGTTGTTCTAGCTGAGGCGTCGAATACTACTCTTAACTTTGTTGTAGTGCTTTCCTTGAAAACTGCGTGGTGTGGAATGTAGTAATGTGGTTTAGTGTCCGTAGGAGGAGCTACTTCCTCCATATGACCAAGCTCTATATATTCATTGAGACACTTTCTGTAATCCCTTTCCAACTCAGGGTTTTTTAAAAACTGTCGTTGTAAGGCTAAGAATCGTTTAAGATCTTGTGGCCTTGATTGTCCTAATATAGGAGCTTCATTGTTTTTGAACGGTAAGCTGACTTGGTATTTTCCGTTTCTCAATCGTTGATATGTCATTCGGAATATTCCTTGACACTCTTCTTCCTCTTGGTTAAGAATAGTTTGTGTTGGGAGTTCCTCTAGCTCCCAAAATTGCTTCAGTTGTTCGTTTAGATCAATATCAGTAATCGTAGTTGTGCAGATTGTTACCTTATCGTCATTTGTGTTGGTAGTAGATCCTAGTAGGACCCAGCCAAAGATCGTGTTCATTGCTACAGGTGCTGTATCTGATCCTCGTCTAATTCCATCTTGAATTATCTTTGCATAAACCCTTGCTCCCAGTAGGGCATCTATTTTTCCAGGTTTCCAATAAGTGGGATCAGCCAGCTGTATTCCTTGTAGATGTTGATACTCCTTTCTGGTGATCAATCTTGTCGGTAGACAAGTTGTAATGCCTTTCAAAACTAGAAAGTCTTCTTCAATTGTAGTTCCATCGAATTCGCAGGAACTCAGTTGTAGCCTTGTTTGTTGATGAGCTGTAGCAGAAGGACGAGTGTTTAAGCCCGTTATTGCTACTGATGTTGGAGTGCGAGTAGCACCTAATTTCTTGCAGGCTGCCTCAGTTATAAATGAGGATTGAGATCCACTATCTATCAGGCAGCGCAGACATGCAGGTTCACCAAACCTACTCCTTGCCACTACTAACGCTGTCGATAGTAATGCATGATGATCTTCCCTGGCTACGAACGTTTGGGTAGTGTTTAACCCATCAGCACAGTCGGCTGATTGTAACCTTGTAGGAGAATTGTTAGCTTGTTTGCTGTCAACATGGTGTGTTTGATTTTGTGTTGTTTTGGCGTGTTTTGGTACGAACGAGTCATCGTACGAACGGCTCTTGAATTTCTCTGACTTTGTTCTAGGTTGTTCCTTGTCGTGGTTATCGTGTAGTGTGGTGTGATGCCTTTGATTGCATTTATAACATTTGTATTTACTAGTACATGCATTTATCAGATGATTCCTTGACAAACAATTGAGACAGCGTCCTGAATTCTTAATGATTTTTCGTTTTGCTTCTGTGTTCATTTTATTGTATTTTGAACACCTTTGAACAAAATGATTTCCATCACAAGCTGGACATCTGCTCTTACTTGCAGTGTGATAAGTCAACGTTGTTTGTCTTGATTGTGGTTTTGATTGCGGTGCCTTAGTGACCAATACATCCGCAATGGATTCCAACACCCTTAAGCGTGTGTTTAAAAATTTAGTGAATTGTGCTAATGTTGGCAATTCTTGGTCTTCTTCCCATAACTTCAGCGTCATGAATGGCAACTTCTGAATTAATAGATGGATTAGTAGTACATCCCATGCACTTGTGTCAACCCTTAAGCTCTTCAATTGCTGTAGACACTCCTCAGTTGTGTCAAGTAATGATCTGATGCCCTTGCTTGATTCCAAATTTTGCTTGGGCTGGTTGACTAGAGTTTTAAGTTGGTGATTTACTAAAATTCTTTTGTTCTCATACCGCTCCTTTAGCTTGTTCCAGGCTGGTGTATAGTCCTGATCTGTTATGGGAGTGTGTCTTAAGACCTTCTCGGCTTCACCAACTAAACATGTTTTTAAATGATGTAATTTTTGCACATCCGTTAGTCTAATATTTTTATGTACTAATGATACACAAAGATCATGGAATGATCACCATCGATCATAATCGCCATTATATGTAGGTAATGCAATCCTAGGCAATGAGGACTCTTGTTGAATAATTGTTGTGGTTGACTGCATTGAAGCAGATGTGTTAGATTGTGACTCCATAACCGTTGAATACTTCCGTAAGCCTTCCACTAACTCGCTCATATATTCTGTGTACTTGAGCTCTGATTTACTGTAGTTATCTTCTTCCAGAAATGTATTTGATTCATCTGAATCCTGCCCAACCAATGATTCATTGAGTTCTAAATCAATTGCGCTATAATCTTCCCAGATTTTTTTAAATCTGGAATTCTGGTTTCGTAGAATCCTTGAGTGCGTTTAGGTATTGCAGTTTTTTTTTGCGTTCTCAATGAACTTGTTTAGTCTGTCTCTCAACATCGCTTCCTTATTGAATAATCCTTGTAGCGAAGACATCTTACCGTTATGAGTGTATTATGTAACGGTAATGTATGTAGCTATAGCTTGCTAATGCTACGTAAACTTGATGATTGCTTTATTCGAATGGGCTTAAGAATCTAACAAATGAATTACATGAAATCGAATGCTTCTAATTCCTGGATGGAAGCACCAAAATGTTTCTGCAAGGGTATCTTGGTTCCTGGATGGAACCAGCAAATTGTTTGTGCAAGTAGCTTGGTTCCTGTAGGAACACCAAACAATTTAAATTGCAATAATTAGTTCCTGAAACTATAAAAACGATATGGGGAAAGGTCACACTATATGCCCGTATAATAGGCTGATGTAAAATTCCCGTATTATTTATTAATACTGCAATTTCGGCACGTGTGTAACGGAACAGTTGCTGTAGAACCGTTCACAAGCCACATGTGGTGATGCTAAATTGGTGGATTATGTTAGTGTAGCGGTATATTAAAATCAGAACGCATATAATTAGAGATACATTCGATTTAATTTGTAATTCATTTGAAGTTAACTTAAGCACTCTAAATTAAAGCGAGACACTTATCTATGATTAGTCTATGATATTTCAATAATATATTACTAAATTTAGGTTTATAAAGTTTATAAATTTCAACATAAGCAAAAAACAATACCGCATATACATTCCAACTTGACTCAACTGAGAAGTGTAGGAATACTGTCTTTAAATAAGTTTTAAACAAGATAAATTTAATTTATTTCTAATAAAATATTTATGCAACTACAATTTATGCAAACAAGAGAACAATTCGCAGTCCAGCTTGACTCTGAATGAGAAGTATAGGAATAACTGTCTTGGATTGTTCTGTACAAGGTAATTACGTTATTAATAAAAAACTGTTATCACTGAAATCTAACTTTAATTAAAAAAATGAAAAAAAGGAAGGAAAATGTTTAATTAATCTTCTTAACAAATGTTGTTGTTAACGCACAATAAATTTAACACAATTGTCACTATGATTGCTTCCCTTCACCAAAAATCGCATGAGAGCTTATGCTTACCATAAGTAGGTTATAAGCTAATTTCACGATTTGCACAAGTGAATAAACTCAAAAAAAAAACTAAACTTGAACACTATACCACGATCTAAACTGCTTGACTTGGAAAAATATAAGAGAGCGATCCATGCAAATGCTCGGCTTTATATAGGGTTTGAACCGCCATTTTTGTGTGTGGAACCCGCAACCATAATGCTAATTACTCAGAATGCCTTGGTTTTCATCAACATAAATTAATTTAATTCCATGCGGAATTTAGTCATCTATATTTCGTCACAAAAAGATCTCCATCATAATTTAATTTAACTGAATGAAAATTAAATATCCAAATTGTGCTATAACATGGCGCAATTAAATTCTAGTCGTCCATGTTGAGAAAATTTGATGTGGAACGTATTTTTCTTCATCTCACTTCCACTTGCTATCTCTATTCTTCTCATTAGTTATATGAGAAATCATAAATTAGCAAATATCTTTTTACTGAGATACTTTAGGACTTTTTAAATACCTCCATCGGATTCCTCATTACAAAATACCCTAAATTCATGTGCCATATGTTGGCAATACATGAAATTTGACAGTTCCGCGATGTTTATATTTTCATTTCGCGGTTCCGCGGTCGCGAGTTTTCAGTGGTGTTTTTCCTGTGTGTAGTGCTACTTAAGACCAAGGCAAGTTATGCTAATTGTATTGTGCTCAATAATTAGTGTTTGTGTGTGTTTATTTTGTAAGAAAGTTCCATTATTTTATAATTAGCAATCTTAACCTGTCTTCAGGTGAGATTTTCATTCATTGTTTTTCCGCGGAAAAACCATTTCCCACAGTGTTGTTGTTGTGATTACGTACAACTGTTTACATGTCATATGTATGGGGAAAAATTGGAAATTTTTGTACTTTTTTTTGTAAATTCAATTAATATTTCTTATTCTCTAAATAATTCATGGTTTATTGCATTAATTAATTCAAATTTTCTTTTCATTTCAGCTAATTCTCATGGATGTAGGTACGTAGGTACCAATTCTACGTGAGAGGAAAGTATGCCAGTCGATTTCCCTGGCTGGTATTTAAGTTAAGTACTTTAGGTTGGTTTGACTTGTTTTAATTGTTTTTTCTTTCTTTTTAGATTCATTCATGGCTGAACAACTATATTTATATTTATGTGGCTCTAGTTTTTTGATATACTTACATGTACGAGTATATACCTTGAAATAATGGTACTTTTGATTTAATACTATATATATACATATACGGCTAATTTTTTTTTGAAGTACTTACATGTATATACCTTTGAAATAATGATATTTTTGATTTAATACTATATTTATATTTATGTGGCTCTAATTTTTTGATATACTTACCTGTATATATCTTTGAACTAATGATATATTTATACATATATGTGCCTTGGCTTGTAAATGAAGTACTACCTACCTGCAATTATAACGTGAACATGAACCGTTAAGGGTTTTAATTTCTCCTCCTACTCTCCTGGAGCCCTCTTTCATGAAGGTCGCTGCATTCTCTCTTTACAGGTCAATTAGGGACTCTGAAAAATCTTGCCCTCAGAGTCAGATGGGAGGATGGGGCATGCAAAGAAGGCAGAATATCTGCGCCTTCAACTGAATATGGGTAAGTGACGTAAGGGTCCCTTCAGGACCGTACGTGTGCCGGCATTTTGTTTGTAGGCACGACGATTTTTATTTATTATGGCTGATGGCAGCGGCAGGTTTTTCGTGGAACCCCCGCACACCCTCCGCCAATGAGCCGAGGCGAGCTAGCGTGCCGCCCTGCAGTCAACGCTGCCCGTCGAGTGATATGTCAGATCATGCTGGTGTTGTAACCCTATTTGTCGCTGTGCTTTCCCTAGGGAGAAGAGCGACTTAAGGGGAAAGCTCAGGTAAGGTTTTCCTTTTTTAAAAAAAACAAAAACTCTTTAAAAAAACTAATTTAATTTCAACTTTATATTATATATTTTTAAGTTATTTTTAAATGAAACTTCGAATTAAGATTTTGAAGTTTTCTAAAAAGACTTCTCGAAATCGCGTATGCACTTGAAGAGTGCTTCTCCTGAACTTCGACTTCTTTAGTCTTGCAACATATTTTTATCATCGAAAATATCTGACGCCCCTGCGTCAGCAAAAGTATCAAAAAGTTTTTCTGATTGGTGCACTCAACTGGCCAATCGGACAATAAGCATAAAAAAAATGGAAAGATAAGACGATTTTAAAGCATGTGACTTCGTTAATTTCTTGGCTTGGGTCTTGTAATTTGATCCCGCTCTTGAAATTACGAGTGATATGCGATGTGGAGTACATTAACTCCGTGATTTATGTTTGAACAAAAATGTTGAGCAAGCATTCTGTTTACTTTTCATAAGTGGCTATTTATGCGAGAAGAAATTTATGGAGGTAAGTAATAAGAATATTTCTGCATTTTGTGCATTTTTGGACATATGAATAAATTTATGAGGGTAAGTAATTATGGATATTTGTACATTTTGGATATGGATATTTGCATGGTGTGGTATTTTGAGAACACAATATGAATGCTTATGCAATATGAATGCTTATGCTCTTTTGGAATGTCCATAGGGGGTAAGTAGGTACATGTAAGTAATTGTACATGTGGCTATGATTTTGGGATCACAACATCCCTTCCCCCTAATAAAAAGAAAATTCATAGCCTTGAAATGGTGAAGAATTTTCTGATGAAGTAGAATTTCGAAACGAAACGAACGAGATAGTCTTATTTAGAAAGAATTTGAAGGTACATACCTTTTACAATTATGGTAAGTATAAATGATTACCTACATATTTACTTATTTATTAATAAAAATTCTTGTATTGTTACTCTATTTGAATAAAATTATCTAAGAAACTTATATATTTATATTTTTATTTATTATTATTTTTTGAGTTTATTTATTCCTGTTGTATATATTTAATTGTTGACTGTTTATAAAATAATGTTTATTTTGCTATTTTACATAGTTTCTTTTTTTTTATTGAGGATATCTATTTTTGATAACTTTATGTACTAAAATTATTGAAGGCACTTAGGTTTTGTAATTTTGCGCACTAAAATTAATAAGGATATATAATTATTGATCATTTTCACTTAGATTTTGTAACCTTGCGCACTAAAATTAATAAAGATATATAATTTTTGATAATTTTACACATATAATGGTACTAGTTCTAGAAAAGAAATGCCTAAATAGGTGCAAATTACATTCATATTCATTAATTCATGATGTATTGTGTGTGGGTTTACTGATTCTAGGCTTATTTCTTCTTGTTCCTTTTGGGTCTTTATTTGATCGGATAATTCTTTGAGTTCGTTTGGCATAGAATATTTGATTAAGCCAACATTATCAGATCTCGGTTTAAACTTAATGGTTTGGTTAAAAATTTGGGTTATGTTTAATGAAGGTACAAAATATTTTTTTTAGCTCGGTTACATTCATATTGTATGCTCTAATGGTCAGAAATTCTGTTCTCAGGTAACAATTATTACTGATTTCGATAATTCCAGTTCCCACCAGAGTATAGGGAGTAATATGTTGTTTACATATCACGACTACTGAGGTATTTATCCTAGTTGAGTATAACCATTTATTTGCTTGAGACAGCTGTACCCAGAAGATTGCTTGATTTGAAGTTCGAAAATCGCATGATTGTAACTTAGAATATTCTCGTTTGAGTAAATTAACTTCGCATATTGAATTGTCTTTATTTCCATTAAAAATGGGGTGATTTAATTGACAAAGGAACTGTGCTTCACTATCAGTGGTACAACTTCCTAGTTCGTGTGCATCCATATTATAATAATGTTCACGATTAAAATCAACCACTAGGAATTCAGTACTAGGTTGGATGAAAGTGAAATTTTCTTTATAAATTGTAGGTAAGGAATGGGTTTTGAATAATTGGTAGTCTTCCTTGTAAGGAAGTGGAATTCTAAACTCGTACATAATTTTGCCGTTATAAGCAATGGTACTCATTTTTCCCAAATGATATATGGATAACAGATTCGTTTCTTTTAATGAACTTGGTAATCTAAGCTCGCTAGAGATTTCTCTCCGTATTGTGACGAGGAGGTTTTCTAATTGACTGGGAGAAATAATAGAAGGGTGCGGTTTCCCATGTCTGACATCTGTTACGAGATTGATAATTGTGCTCACTACTCTTTCGTACCTTAATATCAAAAGAGTGTTTAGGGAAGTAAGTGATTCAAATTCAGCGACAATCCTGTTAGCATACGTTACGTTGTGAAGTTCATCCATAAAACCTCGAAGCGTTCTATATTTGTTATTCAGAGTTACAAATTGCATTTGAATATCATTTATTGATTTATTAAAGATATTCGCTGTGGTTTCCAGTATCAAGGTTTGGTTTTTTATCAAATACTTCAAATATTCTTCGTTCCTTTTTAGTTTTTCGATTTCCTCATCATAATGGTTAGCATCATCCTCATTTAGGATGCCAAAAAGAGGTTTGCCTATTGTTCCTACAATACCGAATAACGATCGTCTTGTCCTTAGTTTTGGATCTAATAGGATAATGTTCTGTTCAATGTCATGTATCAGATGGTTCATTTCTAACACCGTATGATTACATAGTTGTGAAAATGCTGGTTCGTTCCTTAACACACCGCACAAGTCATTAATTTCCATTGCGTGTTTCTTTAAATAGGTTACACCCAAGTTTATTCCTACTAAATCATAATATATTACAATTTTCCATTCATTAGAATAGAATTCTATGTTTCCTAAATTTTCAAAATATATCCCTGCATTGTTTATCGGAGTAATCTTGATTCCGGCAGATCGGACTGCGGTTAGAGTTGCAAGGAGGACTATTGTCCAAATCATATCTGGAAAAATTTTAGATTTTAAATTCGATGCAGAGAGTAAATAGTTTTGATAGAAAAATTAGCATAGCAGCGATCAGAAAGAACCCAAGCAAAAGCATTGTAAGAACTAAGTCAGTATTTGAATTATGTACGGTTAGTTACACCAACACACTTTATTGCGGTTAGGGAAAGTGTTTAGGGACAATTGAATATTCTTATAAGAATTAACTTAGAGTTAAGAGAGTGTCAGATAATCCTACACTGGATGAGTAACTTTGAGCAATTCATTGAGCTGCAATTAAGTTAAAATTTTCAATCTATTAGAGCCATTTATCATGTTACCCCTTACAGTACATAAAAGTGGGTGTGGAAGAATAGGGTGCTAATATATAAATTTAATCAATGGATATCGATTTTATGCTCATTCTACAAATAGTTTCAAATTATTATTGTGGACAGTTTTCATTTTATTTCCGATCTTTATCTTGGTCGTTTCCTCGGAAGTTAGTTTGATAACCTCATAGGGTCCTTCCCATAGGGCTGAAAATTTATTCTGTCGCACGTGTTTCTTTAATAATACTTTGTCTCCTATGTTAAAAGATTTTTTTCGTTTGTTTCCATCGTAATATTCTTTGGATTTTTCTTTATGTTTTACGATGGTTTCTCTCGCTAATTTATATCCATGCTGTAGTCGCACTTTCAGCTCATTCGCATAATTCTCGTAGTTATAAGTTGTTTGAGGTGATTGCTTCAGAGTGGTAGGTATTTTTGGTGGATATCCATAAAGAAGTTCATAAGGGCAGAAGTTAGTACTACTATGAGGAGTGGTGTTGTACACGAACATTGCGTACGGTATCCATTCGTCCCAAGTCTGAGAGTCATTATTAACGTAGTGTCGTAAGTATTCCGCTAAAGTGCGGTGACTTCTCTCCAGAGCACCATTTGTCTGTGGATGGTAAGGAGTAGTTTGTATTTTCTTTATCTTTAACAACTTACACCCCTCTGAAAACATGTTACTGACAAAATTACTACCCTGATCTGTAAGCAATGATTCGGGAATACCATGTCTTGATACTATATTTTTGAAAAATTCTTCTGCTACGGTGTGTGCCTCTGCGTTACTTATAGGCACCGCATCTGAGAATTTAGTTAAATCATCCTGAAAGGTGAGGACGTATTTATTTCCCCTATAGCTCACAGGAAGCGGACCTACAATGTCCAAAGCTACTCTTTCAAAACGTTGCGAACTCGTTGTAGTTATTTTCATGGGAATGTTGTTAAATTTGTTTAGCTTATTTTTTTGGCACGATTCGCATCTTCGAATATAATTCTTTATATCCCTGAGCATACTTGGCCAATGGTATTTCATCCTAATGCGCTTGAGTGTTCTGGTAAAACCTTGATGTCCACCTATCGGAGATGTATGATATTCCTTCAATATTTGTTGAATGTCTTCAGAACTTTTAACACGAGTCTTGATATTTCGATAAAGGAATATTATTAATTCGGTGTGTACTTTTAAATCGTTCAAAATTTTCTTAAATTCCAACATTATGTCGTTACTATAGACAGGTATTGAGATGTGAAACTCCGTAGTTTGATTTCTTTCACATGACTTTAAAAATTGTTTTAAGGATTTTTTCATATACTCCTTATCCTGTTCAGTTCTTATGGGGATAGGTATTTTGGTTATATAAAATAATTCATTATTCAGTTTAAATGATTCATATTCACCTATCTTAATACTATTAATAGCAGGGAAGAGCTCCGTTAATTCAAGTCCCTCGGTTGTGTTGAACAGAGGTAACAGAAAATATTTGTATTTCACTGTTCGTGTTATAAGAGATTCCATACTCTCAGTTAATTCTCCCAAATTTGTTTTTATTGTGTTACCATTTGTACTATTTTTATGTAGATCATTTTTTCTCGGGGAATTTACTTCCAGTTGTTTCTTTGTTTGATTTCGGGTCAGAACCCGTATAATTTTATCATCATTTTCAGACTCGTTGATCTTTATTCGACTTAATGCATCAGCATTAGCATTACATTTACCAGGTTTATACTTTATTTCATACTCATATTCCTCTAATAAAATTCGCCACCTCATTAATCGAGATGATGGTTCCTTCAGGTTTATTAGCCATTGCAAAGGCTTGTGATCTGTTAGAATGGTAAATTTTTTTCCATACACATAAGGTCGGAATTGCTTTACTGCATAGACTATTGCCAGTAATTCCTTCTCTGTCGTTGAATATCTCGTTTCCGCTGGATTAAGCGTACGACTGGCATAACAAATAGGACGATCACTTCCCAGTTTGCCTTGCGACAGCACAGCTCCTAATGCTACGTCACTTGCGTCAGTTGTTACCAGAAATTGTTGCTCAAAATCTGGGTAAGCCAATACAGGTGCATGGATGAGTTTCTCTTTCAATAACACAAATGCCTCCTCACAGAAGGCGTCCCATTTGAAGGTTTCATTTTTCTTAAGTAATTTTGTTAAAGGTTTAGAAATTTTGGAGAAGTCAGGTATAAATCGTCTATAATAACCTGTGAATCCTAGGAAAGATTTTACATCTTTTTCTTTTTTCGGTCTAGGATACGTTTTAACTACGCTTATTTTCATTGGATCTGGCTTCAAACCATGTTCAGAAATTATATGACCCAAATATGTGAGTTCTCTCTCAATGAAATGGCATTTGTCAGGTTGAAGTTTAAGGTTATTTTCTCTCAGTCTGTCCAAAACATGTACCAGCTTGTTATTATGATCCTTCAGATCATACCCATATATAACAATGTCGTCCACGTATACAAAGCATTCTATTCCTTGTATACCCATGAGGACATTGTTCATTAGTCTCTGGAATGTTGCCGGGGCATTTCTCAGACCAAATGGCATTCTATTATACTCGTAGTGACCAAAAGGAGTACTAAAAGCAGTCTTCTCTCGGTCACGTTCATCTACCAAGATCTGATGAAATCCCTTCGCCAAATCGAGAGTGCTAAAATATTTTGATTTTCCCAACTGGTCCAATATATCGCAAATATTTGGAAGTGGGTAAGCATCTCCGACTGTAATGTCGTTGAGCTTACGAAAGTCTACCACAACTCTCCATTGTTTGTTACCTTGGCTGTCAGCTTTTTTTGGTACTAGGATGAGTGGAGAATTCCACGGACTCTTGCTATGTTGTATGATGCCTGCTTCGTACATTTCAATAACTTGTCGGTGAATTTCGTTCTTCTGAGATTCCGGCAGCCGATATGGCTTTATGTACACTGGGACTTTATGCAATTGAGTTTGGATTCTATGAGATCCGGCATCAGTGCATGTCAGTACGTCTCCCTCCAAGAAAAAGATGTCGTTGTATTCTCTACAAATATTAATTATTGAAGTTTTTTCCTCGGTATTACAATGGTCGAGTTTTAAAAAGGATTTCAATCTTTCCAGTCGACGATTTACGGGATCTTCATCGCGACGATTGTTTAGGATATTATATTCATTAAGCTTGTCATATTCAAAATTTATTTTGCGAATATCTACTACAGTTTCAGTTTCATTACTATTTAAAAGTAATATTTGTAATTTATTATTACGAGGTTTAGCTGCCGTTGCTGCGAGAAATATTCCTGGTAATATCTCTTTGTTTTTTATAACGATTTCGTCGTTTATGTGAATATGAAATGGCATTTCTACTATAGTCTTGCACCGAGGTGCTATTACGATTTTATCGCTAGTAGCCGGAGCTACCCTCGCTACATTTTCTTCTTCAGATTTATTATCCATAGAAGTTAAGTTTGTTATTTTATCCTGCTTTAAAAATGAGTCGAAATTCACACAACTGTGCCACGGTCTTGAGGTTTTATTATCCTCCCGTGCTGCTGGAAAATTTTCAATGAAACTCATCTCAGGTTTATATAACCTTAACTCCAGACATTTTTTATCATAGTCGATAATACAGCGATATCGCTTCAAGAAATCGTTACCTAACAGACTATCATATTCCAGGTCTATACTAGAGGGATCTAGCAACAGAAATGATTGTTCAATAGAAAAATGAAATTGTTCATTCGATAGTATTATTTCGCCATTAATGGATCCTAATGTTGGGACTGATTTTCCCGTTATTGTTACTACATTAGAATTTTCTTGGTTAACTAATTTTTTTATCTTTTCGGGACTCGTATCTGATTTAATTAGACTAATTTCGGCTCCGGTGTCAATTAATAGTCGTTTACATCCTGTTTTAGATGGCTTGAATTGTATATTTGCTACAAGACCAGCTTTGGTGTCTTCTAAAGACGCTTCAATGATAGTGATTTTATTTAAATTGTTTATTGTTGATGAACGTCGGCTCTGACTTTGATTCGAGAGGGGGTGCCGACGCCTTCCGCCCGAATCTCTTCGTTTCCCATTTCCCCAAAATGTGGATTGTTTTGCCTTACTGCGTATTGAGTAAATTTAACTCCACGATTACCTTGAGGTAAGCTTCTTCGCGTGGTTGTTCCATGCAATTCCTCATTTGATTTAGATGTACTCGGTTGATCTCTCCTATTGTAAGTGTTGGGATTACTATTCACAGGTGGTGTATAGTTATTTTGTTGGAATCTGCCCTGATTTTGTTGTCCATACCAGGTTCTAGTGTTAAGTGCTTGTTGGTTTGGATAGTTCATTCTTCTTACGTGCTGAACTTCCCTTTTAATCGTACCTCTATCTATATTGGGAGGTTTTCCCATTTGATAACAGGTATCTCGAGTATGTCCTCTCTTCCCACATATAGAACAGTTAGGGATTGGTCTAATATTTGGTTTATAAAAACTTGAAGTAGGAGGGGTGTCCTTTTCAGAGCGCAACTCTTGCTCCATAGCATACGAAATAGCCTTTTGCAAGTTTGCTTCGTTATGTGCCTTAGATAGCAACCTAAGGTTCGCATTTCGTAAACCATCTTCAAAAACTTGTACAGCCAACTTGGTGTTTTCGTTTAACAGATAAGTTTTGGCACCTATATCTGTTACTTCGGAATAAGTGCAGGAGTTCAAAGTATTCAGCATTTGTGTTACCCTGTCTCCAAATTCTCTTACAGTTTCTTTATAACTCTGTTTGGCCTTTATTAATTCTTTTTGAGCCATAGCTCTAGATTTTTCTTTCTTGAATTGAGCTTTAAGAGCAGCAATTAAGTCGTCCCAAGTTCCATATGTTTCGTATTGTACCAAATCGAAAGCGGGTCCCTGGAGTTTAGTTTTTACTACTTCAAGGAAGAATTTTTTATCTGCTTCAGTCTTAGCTGAAGAAAGGAGTATCTTACCACAAGCGATAAGCTTGTTCAACGTTTCAGGATTTCCGTCGAATTCGGGCACTAAATTGTGTATGTCAGACAAACTGACGGATAACGCTTCGGTATCTGGCATGTTTTCTTCGTGAAAAGGGAGCTCACTAAAACCAGATATCAGAGCGGCTCTTTCCCGTGTTTTATGCCGAGTAAAAATTATGCTTCTCGACGATGCGAAACCGCGTCGCTTAGCAGCAGATTTCTTATATCTTCCCGTTGTGTACTCTATAAGTTTTACTCTACTTGGGAAGTTATTCAGATTACCCTTTTCGTTTGAAAAAAGTCTATCGATACCATGCGTGCTTGACAATTATGATAGTGGAAATGATTTGATGGATATGATACATACAAAAGAAAAGTAAGTAGAAGTGGTATTGTATGTCAGTGTAAGGTCATGAGCAAAAGTAACGGTGATTAGCAACTTGCCTGGCGTATTTTATTTTTATTGCTTGACAATTTTGCTTATTTCACTTAATTAATGTGCTATCTAAACAGATTTAGATATTTTATTATTTGGACAAATCGTCTGTGATATGCTCAATTAATTAATTTATTGCAAAAATAAGATTAACAACAAGAATGGGTGATACCTGAAGACACAGATAACAAGGCACAAAAAAAAATCTTTTCTTTTCACAGAGAAGCCTTCATCAACAAAAACAACATCGTTCACAGTTTCCGTAGTATCAATTATTCAATCTACCAGAGATTTGTGTAGAAACCGATAAAACTTCTCAAAAATTTTTGTATAGAAAATCTATTTTAAGGAAAGTAGGTTTAATGATCTAAGTCCCTTTTTAATGTATTTCGTTTATATTGTCATTCCTTATATGGACACAAAATATTCCTGTGTATTTTACACTAAGAACTTGTTGCAAAGTAATATTTCACTAGCGCTCCTTTTTTTTTTAAAAAAAAATATTACGGTAGAATATTGCATGCTAAATTTATTCAACACAAAAAAAAATTAGTTTGTATTATATAATATAGTTAACTGTTTTAAAATAATTTTTGTTGTCTTCTGTATAGGTTTAGGATTATCCTGTTGGTTTGAAAGGAATATGTATTTCTCTCTGACTGCTCTTCCTAATACAAACACATGAGCTAATAATAATAGTCAATGTTATTGGAAATAATCTTCACACACATGTTTTGTTTTAATTTGATTTAGATGCTCAGCGCTCGAGTATTTTTATAAATGGGCAATTTAGCGTATAATTAACACCGTTGGTTACACATTCATACACATGCCACAATCATTACATTAAATTCATCGGATAAAATCTTGCAGGGATTAACCAAAAAAGCAGTGTCGTTCACTAGGAATCTCTAAATTGACAGTGGTTAAAACCAGCATAGACCTCCCTAACCACGAAATCCCGATCTAGGCGTGTGCACTTACAGTTTTCACCAAAATATTTGCAAAAATTGCAACGATTATCAGACAAGATGAAACTAAAACTTTCCGTCGGCAAATCACGATACGGAAACAAGCCACTGATTTTAAATTTTACGTCTTGCAAAAGAGATAGTATTATTAGGAATTTGCACTTTACTAATTAGATATATATATATTTTTGTTTCTTTAAAAAATACTCTAACTACTATATGTGATAGCTATAGTGATATATAATAAAGAAAAGGAAAAAATTCTTACTTGATAAATACATATTTTGTGTTTTTTTTTTTTAAATTGTTCTTCCTTTGTGTGTTCCTCTTTGCTATAATGCGTCCTGTCCGACGTCGTATCAGCAGTCGTATCCTTTTATTTTTGTTGCTAAAAGGGTTGTCTTTGTTGTTATCGATTATAAGAGACAGCCCGTCTCTTTCGGGACCACACCAGTGATGGGTCGGGACCGTCCGTCCACCGACCTTTGATTTTTATAATATTGTGCGTATTTTTCTCACTGTTTATTTTTTTAGGCAGTTAGTAAGCCCAGTTTGAATGCGTTTCTTTATTTTATTTTTGTTATATTTTTGTTTCAATTATTATCGTTTTATTGTTATTATTACTCAAGTTATTGTTCAAATTTTTGATATTATTATTATCATTATTGTTGCTTTTATCTTTTATTGTTATTACTCAAATTATCCCAAAAAGTTTTGATATTAGTATTGATTTTTTTCGTACTACTTTTGTTACGTTTTAATTTATTTAAAGTCAATTTAGACCACAATATACATATTATATTAAACACTCGTATTCCATATGAAAAATGTTGTTTTTCCTTTTTTTTCACTTTACAAATATGCTCGAGTTTAACCTGTCACCATATGCTTTAGCATTACGACCATTTGCACATCATTTTCGATTAATTAAGATTTGATAAACGCCGAATCAATTAATCTCATATCTCAATGGATTTATTTACTGTGTCGTATTCTTCTTATATTTTTTTTTTTTATCTTTTGGCATATTTAGTATACACTTGGTTTCATCGTCTTTTAATTAAAGCATTCGCAACTTTTTATTTTAACACTTTTGTAGTGATATTGGTTGTGATAGTAGTCTGCCTCAATAAAAACCGTTCACTTGATTCGCTAGTACAAACATGAATCTTTGGTTTTATATTTAATAGGAATCATTTCCCGGGTTTTATAATTATGGTGTGATATCTCAAAAGATAAGTCACAAGTTACTCAGCTCTATTCTGTGAGATATTTATAGGGGTTAGTTTGCACTAATGAAGTACAATTTACATCACGATACGAAAAGAAAAATGAGGATAATATATAGAAAAATGTTAATAACATCAGTTGATTCCGTTTAATATCCTGTGGATATCGTATTGATTGTTAGCAAAGTAGGATATTTTTTTTTTATAATAAAACCATTTTATTGGTAATTTTCGCGGAATCGATTCTCCTTATTTTGTGTTTGCGAGGTGCTCTTTTCAAATTTATTTAAATATCGATTAATTGCAAAAACTATAACTTTTCACTTTAATTCAGGCGATTTTTTTTTTTATAATTTTTCACTTTATCATAATAAATTTTTTGATAGAACACTTGCTACACCGGTTTAAATTTATTTTAACGAAGTAGCGAAATTGGTCTGATTAGGGATCGGCAGCGCTGCCACCAGTTGTTGTAACCCTATTTGTCGCTGTGCTTTCCCTAGGGAGAAGAGCGACTTAAGGGGAAAGCTCAGGTAAGGTTTTCCTTTTTTAAAAAAAACAAAAACTCTTTAAAAAAACTAATTTAATTTCAACTTTATATTATATATTTTTAAGTTATTTTTAAATGAAACTTCAAATTAAGATTTTGAAATTTTCTAAAAAGACTTCTCGAAATCGCGTATGCACTTGAAGAGTGCTTCTCCTGAACTTCGACTTCTTTAGTCTTGCAACATATTTTTATCATCGAAAATATCTGACGCCCCTGCGTCAGCAAAAGTATCAAAAAGTTTTTCTAATTGGTGCATTCAACTGGCCAATCGGACAATAAGCATAAAAAAAATGGAAAGATAAGACGATTTTAAAGCATGTGACTTCGTTAATTTCTTGGCTTGGGTCTTGTAATTTGATCCCGCTCTTGAAATTACGAGTGATATGCGATGTGGAGTACATTAACTCCGTGATTTATGTTTGAACAAAAATGTTGAGCAAGCATTCTGTTTACTTTTCATAAGTGGCTATTTATGCGAGAAGAAATTTATGGAGGTAAGTAATAAGAATATTTGTGCATTTTGTGCATTTTTGGACATATGAATAAATTTATGAGGGTAAGTAATTATGGATATTTGTACATTTTGGATATGGATATTTGTATATGCATGGTGTGGTATTTTGAGACCACAATATGAATGCTTATGCAATATGAATGCTTATGCAATATGAATGCTTATGCTCTTTTGGAATGTCCATAGGGGGTAAGTAGGTACATGTAAGTAATTGTACATGTGGCTATGATTTTGGGATCACAACACTGGCAGTCTGGACTTAACGTCTGAAAGCCAATCACTCACTACAGTTCCAAAACAAAAATGTGGTGCATTACACTTGGGTCTTTATTTAGGACGGGGGTGGGTAACTAATGCCTTGGTGTTTCCATTTCCGACCTGCTGCGCTCTTTTTAGGTTTGTCCTCGACTTTTTTTTTTTTTTTTTGTGTGGATTACTAAGAAGAAATTTTTTGTCATTTAACACTTGCAAAGGGATTCGCACGTCGTATATAAACAGTACTTACTTTTGTCGTATAACAAAAACTTCTTGGTAGACCTCTGCAGTTATTTTCAATCGAGAATGCTTCTCCAATATTCGGAATAAAATTCAGTACCGCACTGCAGCACTCGATTTGGCACACGGAGCGGGTTAAAAATAATTCTATGAATTGGTAGTAATTCAGTGGGAGAGATGAAAAATACTCTAATTATTCTTACAGGATTTAAATTTTTCCTGATGGCCACGGAAAATTTTTCCTAATCAAACTATGGCGATGTGACACGACAGATTAGTGTTCTTCTTCTTCCTTTTGACATCCGCATGTCATACCGAGCTCGAGGAAACGCATTTCTCTCGGTCGGGGTGCGTTCAGTTTTTCCGCTTGACAGCAGCCGACTTACACGCTTCAGTATTTCGTGTAGCATATTGCTATATGCAATACGCTACGACCATAACAAGGCAGAGTGGTCTGCGCCACCCATGGTTCATACAACGCTGAAAAATGGTCGACTGAGCTAGCCGGTCTTAAACATGGGCCTCATCGCTGCGGGCGCTCAATGTGTGTCTCGACCGACGACCCAATGAGTATTCCTCAACACTCGTGCTATATTATGACGGGTGCTCTACTTGACCGAAGACGCATCGAGGACACATCCTTGAAGGCTCGTCAGTCTTCGATCAGACCTCGACATCCTTCTCCGTGTGGGAAGCCAAAGTTGCATCGACAAGCTGGTAACCCAACAAAGTCCAGCCGGTCGGTGTCTCTTTGCCTTCCTTCACCGAGATGCTGAGAAAGCCCCGCGATCAGTAACCTAAAGAACTGATCGCTAAGATTTTCCCGGCACAACATCTCCGACCATGTTGTTCATGGGTGTGTCTCCAAGGCGTCGTTGAAGTGGTGACGTTGTCGATTTAGTTTCCTAACATGCTAACAGCCGTATACAGGAATGGATTCCAACAGGTATATCACCCACCATTGACGGGGCAATAGGAGGGCTTAGCGATATCCTATAGTTTACCAGTGAAGCTGGCTGGATGCCTACTTAGGGCTACCAGGAATAAATGTGACAGTCGATAGATGACGCTCCTAGGCTGGATATCACTGCCTGATGTCTTTGGCGTGATAGACTCCTAGCAGTTTCCCCTGCAGATCTTCAATTTCGTATAGGGAGTTTCCTATCTTGGCTCGAACCCGACACTTGACAAATTTTCGTCCCAGCTTAGCACTAGTGTGCTGTTGGAAGTTGCTTTGGGCAAAATTCCGTCTAAATACCTCTTGACCCACTTTGAAATCAACAGGCTTCGCCCTGAGATTATATGCTCGTGAACCCTGTTCGAACGCATGGTGTAAGTTCTCCTGCACTCTCGCAGGAATCAATCCGAATTTGTCTTCAGCATCTACTCTCAACGGTTCACCAAGAATCCCATGACTCCTCAAGATGGAATAGGAGCTGCCATGTTCAATCATTTGCTCACCGAAAAGTGTTCGATAAGGAGAGAAACCAGTTGCTTGGTGGAAAGAGCTCCTGAGGGAACTGGCTATCTGGCTCAGCTTCTCATTCCATTTTGTGTGTTCCTTCCGAATATACGCTCTAATCCCTGACAATAGAGACCTGTTTACTCGCTCTGAGGCGTTTGCTTGCGGCGAGTAAACTGCCGTTCGCAAGTGCTTCACGCCATACTTGTCCAGTAATCTGGTAAAATGAGCCGAGCAAAAGTGGACTCCATTGTCAGAGACGATCGCTTCCGGGACTCCGAACACATGGAACACTTCCGTTTCGATGAATTGGCACACATTGAGTGTAGATGCTTTTCTCATAGGTTTGAGAATCGGGAACTTTGAAAGTGGTCAAGAACCATTAAGATGCAGACATTTCCTTTCACTGACTGAGGATATGGACCCAGAAAATCAATATACAGCTTTTGCCATGGTCGTTCTGACACCGACTGGACTCCCATAGGTGGTCTAAGAATGGTATTGGGGGTTTTGGTCTCTTTACACACGTCACAGGCGCCTACGTAGTTTCTGACATCAACTGTCATTCGTGGCCAGTACAAGTGTCTTCTCAGACGTTCCAGTGTTTTCCCTATACCACCGTGAGAAGCTACGGGCGGATCATGAGCCCTTAAAATGACGTCGGTGACAAGCCCTCGTGGAATCCAAAGCTTCCAAGCTTCTTCTTCCTGAATCGGATCGCCTGTTCTCGGAACAGTCCGAATGTAAACAAAGCCATCCCTGACGCAAAGATCTGGTAGTTTACCAGAAGTCATTTTAACCTTATGCCTCAATTCTTCATATTCCAACGAGTTGAAATATGGCGAACTAAGGTCAACTTCTGGGCCAGGATCTTCGTTGGTGGAAAGGCTGTCACAATGGATGCGTGACAGTGCATCAGGGACGACATTCAGGCTTTCTTTTCGGTGCTCAATAGTGAAGTCGAAAGCCTAAAGCTTCGAACTTCACCGAGCAAGTCTACCGCTGAGGTCCTTTTGAGACATCAGCCATTTCAAGCTCGCATGATCCGTCACTATCTTAAACGGCATAAGTTCTATGAAGGGCCGGAACATCTGTACACTTAAGATTGCAGCTAGGCATTCCTGCTCTGTGACGGTATAATTTCTTTGTGCTGAGTTCAACTTTTTCGAGACGTAGGCTATTGGCTTCTCATGGCCATCGTCATCTAGTTTAATCAGCACCCCACCAATACCTTGTTGGCTCGCATCGCACTGGATAACGAACGGCGTGGTGAAGTCTGAGCTCACTAGCAACGGAGCAGAAGTAAGTTTTTGCTTTAGTAGATCAAGAGACGTCTGGGCTTCAGTTGCCCATTTGAACTGACTGGGGTTTTTCAAGGTGTCTGTAATGGAGGCAGTTAAGTCAGCATAGTTCGGGATGAACCGTCTATACCATCCCGCCATACATAGTAGGCGTCGGGCTTGCCGAACAGTTTTAAGTGACGGATAGTCAACTATAGCTGAGATCTTGTCTGGGTCAGTCCTAATTCCTCCTTTCCCGACTAAAAACCCCAAGTATTTGGTCTCCTTCATACAAAACTTACTCTTCTCGACGTTGATAGTGAGGCCAGCCTTCCTCAAACAATCCGCTACACGGGTTAGCAATGTGAGATGAGTGCCGAAGTCTGAAGACAGAATTAATAAATCGTCCACGTAGACGAGAACGTATTCACGAAGATTGAAAGGAATGACTTTATCCATGAGGCGGCACAACGTTTGTGGAGCGTTGCATAGGCCGAATGGCATCACTTTGTACTGATAGAGAGGGTGACCAGGTACAGTAAAAGCGGTCTTCTCTCTGGAATCAGCGTCTAGTGGGATCTGCCAGAAGGCGTCTTTCAGTTCCAGGCTCGTAATGTAGTTTGCCGGAGGAGGTCGACTCAGAAGTTCGTCTATCTGCGGTAGCGGATAGGCATCCTTCTTCGTAACAGAGTTGACCTTCCTGGCTTCAAAATAAAGCCGAACCTTTCCAGGCTTCCTCACCGGAACAACTGGAGAGCTCCAAGGACTCTGGCTCTCCTCTATCACACCCAGCGATAGCAGTCGCTCTAATTCGGCATCCATCAAACTTTATACTGCCGGCGATATCGGATAAAAGTGTTGTGTTATCGGAGCTCCGTCATTCGTTTCAATCTTGTGAGCGACCAAAGATGTTTTTCCCAGGCCCAAAGAGGCGAAAGAAGGAAAAAGCTTCTAGACGGTGTCAGGAGTAGCTAGTAAACTTGGTGTCACTTCTGCAACTATACCCAGGATCTCTGGAGCCAACCCAAATAGACGCCAGAAGTCTATTCCTAGATATAGTGCCTGTGTGAGCCCAGGAACCACGTAAAAACGCACGTTTTGGGTCTTACCATGGAAAGTGATGGTCCACATGACCATGCACAGTCGTCATGGCACCATTCGCCACTTGGACCTGTGTCCGATACCTTTTCCATTCAACCTCTGCTCCTGCAAGCTTCTCTAGAACTCCCTGGCCTAGAATACTGACAATGGCACCACCATCAAGTAATCCAGTCTCAGTTCGTCCGAGTAGTCTTACTTCGGCATACGGCCGAATGTCGTCTGCCATCGACACGGAAATTTGTGTCAGTTTTTTCCTTTCCAGTCTCGTCCGTCGACGGTGTTCCCGCCAACGAACGTTAGATCTTTTCTTTCTTGGTCTCATATCCAGGTCAGGATACACAATGTCAGCTAACTCCGCTACTGAGGAGAAAATGCGGTCTCTTACTGCATTTATTTCCGCAGACGCGTCAGCGGATGTACAACAGGCTCACGGCCACTCGTCAAAACAGAGCTTGGTGGCCGTTTTAATATAGAAATGCCATGAGGCCAAATCTCCTGCTCAGTAACCTTGTCAGCTAAAAGTGCTGTAGGTGTTATCGGGACATCGAAAATTAGATACTCTTCCAAAGAAGTGTCTAATAATGTCATGGGCTCCCCAGAAGTGGAAATGGCAGCTTGAAGATCCGCGGAGAAGTCTATCAGGTTCTCCGTCTCTGTCAATGAAATGTTCGTACTATCAGGTGTTTTACTGACATCATCAGAATCACTGAATGATATCAGTGGACAATTCAGGGATTCGTCAAGGTCTGCTAATGGAGCGGACCTTCCTCCTTGTTCAAGGCTTGAACTGGAGTGTTCGTTGCCGTTGTCGCTCGCGACGTTGACGCTGGTCGGATAGATGGTATTCCCGACCCGTCTCTGGTTTTTCTGTCGACAATAGCTGCAATCGGACTTGAAAATGTTTTTGCGTCCGCATCCATAGCAGAACACAACTTGTCTCTCCTGCCGGCAATCTTGATAGAAGCAGCAGATAACATTCTGAGGTGCTGTCAGAGTAGACAGTACGACTTCCTCACTATGTTCATGTGTCATGTACTGTTCACCATCAGTCGGATGGCACTCATCCACTTCGCTGACTGTCAGGCTGCTATAGATATTCCAGCTGCACGCCGTCGCGATTTGCTGCTGCGTCGCCTGTATTTGAGTCACGAGGCTCCGTAGTTGGTGGATGGTGTTTGTGGAATGGAGGCAGACTTTCTGCTGAATGTCTGGAAGCAGATTCGACTTTACGATCTCTAAGAATTCTCCGTCCGCCAAGGGAATTTGCAGTTGTTACATACATACCTCCACCCACAATTTTAAGAAAGCATTGTAACATATGTACATACCTATAACAATTATCAAAGAAATGCTAGCAACCGCAAGCATACATATTTTCATCATTTTTCAATAAATTCAATTCAATAAATTATAATTCCACTCGTTACTGACCTTCCCCAATTACTTAACAAGTAGAGGAAATAACTAAGGTAGAATTGAGTGACGCAATACCCTGCGCGCAAGAATTCGCACGTTGTAATACGATAACCTTGCGCCAGCGGTAGAACCCAGGTGACCAAATGATGGTTCACGAGTTGCATATGAAGAAAGTAATATGTATGTAAGTATGTATGTAAATCATGAATATCACGATGAACAAGCAACAAGCGGTTAACGTTTGTCAAGATTTATGTATGTACGTATGTAACAACAAATGCAATAAGGTACTGACGAAACGCTCAATACGATTATAGTCAGAAAAATATCTGTATGTATGTACGGAATCGACGAGTGCCGCAATTTATTTGTAAACAGAAATAAATGAAGTGCAAATGACCTAACACTTTGTACTGTTATATACAAAGTGTTGGGTCGGAAGTACTTCATTTATTTCCGTATTAATAAGATTCTTCTGTATAAATAAGCAAAGAATTTGAAGAATAAAAGCAGTCGATTTGAGTCGAGTTAGTGTTCAGTAAACGGTTCGTTTCAATTAGGAGTTATGCTTAAAACAAGCTACTCCAAAATAATATCAGGAGTTGTGCTTTAAACAAGCTACTCCACAATAATATCGGGAGTTGTGCTTTAACAAGCTACTCCACGCAACTACTCTCACATTAGAGATACGACAGTCGCTGCCGGGAAAAGCAAAAGTAAAATCAACAAATTAAGTCAAACGGTTTCTTCGCAAAGAAACCACAACAAGTTTAAGTAGGATAGATTCTTACTTAACAGTTTGGCGCAGCCGGTAGTATCAAGGAAGTTAATTCAATACGTGAAAAACCTTGATCCTCGAACTCACAAAGAAGTGAAACTAAAACTAACGTCAAATTGTGACGGTGGGGCACTTCTGTCTTAATTTGTTTGTTTTAATACAACCAGTCAACAACTACAATAAAAGTAAGGGAATATACTCCCAAGGAAATTTATCGGCTTGGACAGACATCAAAAGGTTTCTGAAACTGCAGACATTAAAAACTAAGTAAGTTTCAATCCAAATTCAGCGATTGGCAGAACTTCAGTATTAAATTGATAAGCCACTATACATTACACATTAAATAACGTCAGTGTAAAAACATCTTCAATCTTTTTCTTTTTTTCTCTTTTTAAATATTCCAGTATATATATATATACATAAAGTAAGTTAAACTACCTCTTTTTCAAGAAAATTCTGCTTTCATGCACAAATCTGATCAAAGCCCTGCTTGCTGAGATTTTGAAGCAACAATAAATTCACTTTCATTCGACAACGTAAGCCCTCCGAATAGCCCAAGAGCAGAGCAAAGTTCACCCAAAAGAAGAATAAATTGGTATCGTGAACATCGGTCAGGTAAACGTTTTAGAAGACACAGTTTGGTTAACTTCCTCATAAGAACTCACAGTCTAAACGTTATAATACCCGAAAAATCGTTAACCACTTCAAATTTAGATATAAATACACAAAATACTTCCCAGTTTGAGCATCCACACAATACAAAGAAAATGCCTGTAAATTATGAGAAAGTAGTTAAACTTACTGCACAAATGGTGCCTTTGTTCTCTGGAGAAATTAATTCTCAAACCTTCACAGAATTGCAAACTTTCATAGGCTGTTGTAAGCAAGTACAACAATGTCTAGCAGAGGAGGAAAAGGCAGCCTTCATGCAAATTTTCCCAACAAGATTTAGAGGAAATGCATATCAATTAATGGCATCCAGTACACTCACGAGATTTCAAGAAGTTGAGCAGTTGCTATATCGGACTTACTTACCTCGTGAGACATATCATGAGTTAATTAACAAACTAATAACTTGCCGACAATACCCCCAAGAAACGTTTAATTCATTTACTACTAGACTAAAAAGACTTTTAGTACAATGTAACGAGGCAGCACAAAGCAAATACGGTTCTGAAAATTTTAATGTGGTAAAGCAACAGATAGAGGACTTTGCAATGGCTTCCGTAAAGAGTGGTGCAAATAACCCCCATCTAAACGCCTATCTAATGACAATAAATGAAAGCTCGTTAGAGACTCTCATTCAAAAAGCATTAGATACGGAAAGGTTACAACAGGGTCTCTTTTTCATTCCACAACCAATAAACTACTTACCTCAACATACAAATTCTTTTCAAATGGACCATTTCTTTAGACCAAATACCTCAAATTTTGCTAATGCTTATGGTTATCCCATACATGAAAATTTAAACTCCTCTATATATCCCTACACAACTGATACAGGAAAACCTAATATAAAAACTGAGTGTGGTATACCTCCAAATCTGGAGTCATTAAAGGTACCTTCAGTATCCTTTAATACTGATAAAAATCAAGCAAATAATTGGTGCTCTACTCAAGCCAGTATGGCAAGAGAATCCTTAAGAAGTCCACCTCCATTCCAGAATTCTTCTTCTCAATATCCAGACAAGAAACCATACGGTGAGCAAAAATTACTTGCAGTTATTGCAAATACAAGGGACATACGTATGATGATTGTTTAAAACGTAAAAATACTCCCTTCTGTATTAACTGCAGAACAAAGGGTCATGATGCCCAATATTGTAAACAAAATGTCAAAGCACCACGGAATCACCTAAATAGTAACAGCAACACTCAGTGGGGCAATCCAAATCACGAACACAGATTTAACGGTCAAGAGATGTGTAAGTTTTGTGGAAGAAGAGGTCATACACCTGTCAACAGAAGCAACGATGGGAGGCTACAAAATCAGGAAACGGCACACTGTCGACCGAAAAAGCCCCGGCTCGACATTAAATAAAATATCGCAAAATACTTTAGGGTCCTCCCAGTTAAAAAACCCACAGATCAGGGAAAACGTATCAGTGGTAGGGTTACCATTAGATATAAGCGGAAATACAGCCGTTCGGCTGGTAGTAGACACTGGAGCTGAAGTAAGCATCATCAAATAGGAAGCACTAGATACACCAAAACGGATAAAACGAAGTCAAAAGGTAACTTTAAAAACTCCATTTGGAGAAGGAAAAACATTGGGTAACTGTCAAGGCAAATTTTTACTAAGCCGCAGTATCCCGTGCAATCTACAGGTTGTAGAAGATAACGCCCAAATCTCTCATGATGGGCTGTTAGGTAATGACTTTCTTGCAAAAAATTGCAACATAGAAGGGCCTAACAAATTGCTCCGGTTTCCTCGCACGGAAACCAACTCTATCGAATTCACGGTACCTCTCGAAACATCCACAGAAGATGGAGATGAACTACCGAGGCATCAAAGAGAGGAACAATTTAAATCTACTACCGTTTCACGGGCACCCGATAATAAAAACTCCTTATCCCAAATGGGAGACATTTCAAGCACCTTAAATGAAGATAAAAGTAGGCAATACGAAGTAGAACTTCAGCGATCCAATAGAATACCTCCTCGATCTCAAATTGTACTGAGCATACCATTACAATTGGACCAAGAATTGATCTGTATGTCTCAAGAGATAAAAGATGGAGTATTTGTCGCAAATTGTCTAGTTAGTCCTCACAAAAATTTTATAACATTATCTGTTCTAAACATAAACACAGAACCAGTATTTCTAAGAAGACTGAAGCTTACTCTAGTTCCAAGTCGTCATTACAATATTAAACTTCTCAATATACCTTTGGACGACATAAATACCCAAAGTAATCAGAAAGAAGGTGATCCACCTTCTTTTCGTACACATAACAAAACAGAATACAATTTCAAAGGTGATAAGACAAATTTCAACTCCAATCCATATTCAATAAACGTAAACCATATTAAAAGCTATAACCCAGACAGACTTGTGGCTTTACGTAAAGAATTACTGTTGGATGAAAATTTAAATCACAAAGAAGAAAAATCAATTCTTGAGTTATGTTATAAATATAATGATCTTTTTTATCTAAAGAGAGATAAACTAACATGCACTAATACCATAAATCATACCATCCCCATTTTGCACAATCAGCCACCAATAAACCAAAAGATGTATAGACGTCCAGAAACGCACCGGGCTGTAATAAATGAGCATATCAAGGATATGTTAGAGAATGACATAATCCAAATAAGCAAAAGCCCATGGAATTCTCCGTTACTTGTAGTACCCAAGAAAGCTGGGCCTGACGGCAATAAACGTTGACGCGTAGTAGTAGATTTCCGTAAAGTCAACGAGAAATCTATAGGGGATGCCTTTCCACTACCCAGGATAGAGGATATACTGGATCAACTTGGGCATTCACGGTATTTTACTACTCTTGACCTTGCAAGCGGATACCATCAAGTACTGGTTGACCCAAGGGATAGACCAAAAACTGCATTTAGTACCGCTTACGGGCATTATGAATTTAAGAGAATGCCATTTGGGTTGAAAGGCGCACCTGCGACTTTTCAACGCCTAATGAATTACATTCTAACGGGTCTCCAAGGATTAGAATGCTTTGTCTATCTCGATGATATTGTAATATATGGAAAAAATTTACAAGATCATAACGAGAAACTGGCTAAAGTATTCGACAGACTTCGAGCCCATAATCTTAAATTACAAACCGAAAAGTGTCAGTTCCTTCGCCGAGAAGTAATCTACCTTGGACACAAATGCTCAAACGAAGGAGCACTTCCAGATCCCAGTAAAACAAGTTGCGTTCAAAATTTTCCTCAACCCTGAACTGTGAGACAAACCCAATCGTTTCTGGGATTGGCAAACTACTATCGCAAGTTCATCCCTAATTTCTCAAAGATAGTCATGCCAATAACAAATCTATTACGGAAAGACGTCAAATTTAATTGGACTCAAAAGTGCCAAGACTCTTTCAATGAAATTAGAAATTCCCTTATAAATCCGCCACTACTCAAGTATCCAGATTTTACCCAACCTTTTAATCTAACAACAGATGCTAGTAACGAGGCATTGGGAGCTGTTTTATCACAAGGGGCAATATGTAAAGACAGGCCAATAGCGTATGCAAGTAGAAGTTTAAATAAGGCGGAACAAAGATACTTCACAATAGAAAAAGAGTTGCTCGCTATTGTGTGGGCCGCCAGGAACTTCAGGTGTTATTTACAAGGTAGAGCTTTTACGGTTTACACAGACCACAAGCCCTTGAAAGGCGTATTCAATGTGAAAGACCCGACATCGAGATTAGTCAGGTTTCACCATAAACTCTCAGAGTTTGACTATAAAATTGAATATAAGCCTGGAAAATATAACACTAATGCAGACGCGCTTAGTCGAATACCTGCCGAGCTAAACCAGGCAAACCCCAATTCGTTCATTGTGGAAGCTCAGGTACATCACCAAGCCGATTCCGACATCGACGAAAATGATTCTAGTTCTCCAACACCCTCAAAGCCTAAACAAAAACATTGTCATGCTGTTACGAGAGCTCAAATAAGGGAGGCACAAAATTATATTGAAGAGGAAAATCAAAACCCAGAAACTCCCAATATAGTTCATAATTATCCACGGAACCTCCAAAATGAATTAGTCGAAATTGACTCAACTGATAGCAGCAAATCCGAAAGCAGTGCATCTGGACACGGCGATTCACCCTGGAACCAAAATCAAATAAATTCCCAGCATACATTACCAGAAAATATCTCAGACCCTGAAGAAATCGGGACAATCTTAAAAGACTATCATGACTCCGCGTTTGGTGGTCACCAAGGAGTAATGAAAACTTATAAAAAAATAAAGAAAAAATATAAGTGGAGAAATATGCTCAGTTCCATCAGGAAATATATTCGAAAGTGCCCTAAATTCCAAAAAATGAAGGCTAGCCCGGAGTATCGTATGCCAATGGTCATAACAGATACTGCCCTTATGCCCTTCGATAAAGTATATTTGGATATTGTAGGTCCCCTTGAAGAAACTCATTCAGGAAATAAGTACATTTTGACTTTCCAAGACAATCTAACGAAATTCGTAGATTGTTATGCCTTGCCACATGGCGAAGCGGAAACGGTAGCAGGAATATTTTTTGATGAAATAATTACTCGCTACCGCTTTCCAAAAAAATTAGTAACGATCAGGGCTCCAATTTCTTAAGCGATCTTTTTAAGCGTGTCTGTAAACTCCTAAAAGTGAAAAAAATGCAGACTTCCGCTTATCATCCGCAATCCAACGGCGCACTGGAACGAACACACAGACCCCTAGTAGAATACTTAAGAGCTATTGTATCCGAAAATCTAAAGGCTTGGGATCGATTACTGAGAGCCGCGGCTTTTGTATACAATAACAGCCCACATGAAGGTACTAAGCTCACGCCAATAGACTGTCTGTTCGGATTCACAGCAGATGTTCCCTCTAATCTTAAAAGAGAGCCAGAGCCCATTTATAACCACGAGAGTTACTATCACCTTCTTAGATACAAAATACAAAAGGCATATGCTATCGCCCGAAAAAATTTGCTGAAAGCCAAGGAAAGGTCGAAAGCGTACTATGATAGGAACTCACGTCCGGTAACATTCAAAGCAGGAGATAAAGTATTATTAAAAATCCCGCTAAAAAACACAAGCTTTCCCAGATATGGCTAGGACCATATCTCGTAGTACAAGCTTTTACGCCTGTTAACACAGTCATACAAATCGGTAAAAGAAGAGTAACCGTACATAATAATAGACTGAAACCATTTCACGAATAATTACTAACCTTCAAGGAAGGGATTACAATTGCATTTAGGATAAAAAAAAGGAAGGGAAAAAAATTTTTTTTTAAGAAAAAGAGAATAATTAAACATATCATTAATTCATGTTGAGCAGAATCCAATTACACGTACCCGTCATCTACAGGTAGTTTAGCTATTTTGAACGTACCAATAATAGAAATATGTAAACAAGATTGAAGATGTAAAACGTAACCCAATAAAAGAGTATTTATAAACATTATATACATTAGAAGTAAGATACCTATTTATAGAATGAAAAAATATGTATAAACACATCTAAAGAATTTTTTTAAATAAATAAAAACATATGTATAAACACACATAAAAGAAGAAAAAAAAATAAGTATAATCACACGTAAAAATTTTTTATAAAAAGTATGTATAAACACATATAAAAGAAGAAATATGTATAAACACATATGGTATAAAAGAAAAGATATGTATAAACGCATATAAAGAATTTTTTTCAATAAATAAAAACATATGTATTAACACATAAAAGAAGAAATATGTATAATCACATGTAAATTTTTTTTTTTATAAAAAGTAGGTATAAACAAAATTTTTTTTTTAAGTAAAAATAAATTCTGTATGCACACATATATAAAAAATCAAACAGCCATAATTATAAATGTATATATGCAGGAATTAAAAAAAAATATATATATATAATATGCACATGTAATAAAAATGAACATAACATAGCAGTAATACTAATAACCTAGAAAAATAATGGATATAAATTTGTAAATCGATAAGTCAATTATTGTACCGGCACTCGGCATTATGTATATACATACATATAAAACCACTAAATTTCTCGAAAATTATCAAACGATTGAACCATATTCTAATGTGTTATTCCTCTTCTAAGAATAACACGTATTTTTTAAAAAGGGGGAGATTTGTTACATACATACCTCCACCCACAATTTTAAGAAAGCATTGTAACATATGTACATACCTATAACAATTATCAAAGAAATGCTAGCAACCGCAAGCATACATATTTTCATCATTTTTCAATGAACATACATGCCTACATCATTTTCATTAAATTATAATTCCACTCGTTACTGACCTTCCCCAATTACTTAACAAGTAGAGGAAATAACTAAGGTAGAATTGAGTGACGCAATACCCTGCGCGCAAGAATTCGCACGTTGTAATACGATAACCTTGCGCCAGCGGTAGAACCCAGGTGACCAAATGATGGTTCACGAGTTGCATATGAAGAAAGTAATATGTATGTAAGTATGTATGTAAATCATGAATATAACGATGAACAAGCAACAAGCGGTTAGCGTTTGTCAAAATTTATGTATGTACGTATGTAACAACAAATGCGATAAGGTACTGACGAAACGCTCAGTACGATTATAGTCAGAAAAATATCTGTATGTATGTACGGAAGCGACGAGTGCCGCAATTTATTTGTAAACAGAAATAAATGAAGTGCAAATGACCTAACACTTTGAACTGTTATATACAAAATGTTGGGAAGGAAGTATTTCATTTATTTCCGTATTAATAAGATTCTTCTGTATAAATAAGCAAAGAATTTGAAGAATAAAAGCAGTCGATTTGAGTCGAGTTAGTGTACAGTAAACGGTTCGTTTCAATTAGGAGTTGTGCTTAAAACAAGCTACTCCAAAATAATATCAGGAGTTGTGCTTAAAACAAGCTACTCTAAAATAATATCAGAAGTTGTGCTTTAAACAAGCTACTCCACAATAACATCGGGAGTTGTGCTTTACCAAGCTACTCCCCGCAACTACTCTCACATTAGAGATACGACAGTCGCTGCCGGGAAAAGCAAAATTAAAAACAACAAGTTAAGTCAAACGGTTTCTTCGCAAAGAAACCACAACAAGTTTAAGTAGGATAGATTCTTACTTAACACAGTTGATCGCTCAACTGTACCAGGTGTTGATGGTATGTAGCAAATGACTCCCCTGCTTTCTGTTTTCGCAGCATCAGCCGAAATTTGACCTTAAGGTCATCTTGCGGTACTCCCCATTCAGCTAATAGAGATGTTTTTACATACTCCCATGAAGGCGTGCAATTTTGCCTCAGGAGAGACCAGTATCAGTCCATAGCTGGTCCAGAAAGCAAGGTTGTCATGTGCCTTACCAGAAGATCGAAATCTCCTTCTAAGGCCGAATACGTCAAAGCTTCCACTCTAAACACAAACTCGTCAACAGTGAGCCGTGAGCTGTCACCACTATAAGATAGATTCCATCTGCGGATGGGGCTGCCAGAACGTCGTTGTCCTACGCCTGCAGAGATACGAATAGGTGCAACTGGTGGAGGTGGTATAAAATCTGGGCTAGGCTGACCAAGAGCTGAATGCGGTCTATTTGACGACTACCTACGCGAGTCGTGCAATTCTTGGGATGGTCTTGCGTCAGCCATGGACGGAAGTGGTCGTGAGAAATCCACGGGCGGCATTGCTGCTGAGATCTGTTGGCGGACACTAGTTACTTGTTCAGTCCGCAAGGCATTGAGGCTCTGTTCGAGGCCTTCGCGTACTACGTCTTGCATTTGCATGCGTAAGCCTGCCATCAAAGCATCCGTAGCTGCTGCCAGAAGGCAGTGGGCTATTTCGTCGCAAGTTAGGATGGGAAAAGGTCGTGGAATGCGGATTTGACATTCCAGGTGATAGAGATCTTCGGCTAACTGGTGGGATCGATCGTTAGAAGTGGTAAATCAAACACGGGTGCTGCCGTGCGGGGATCCTGGCTAACAGGCTTCGTGTGAGTCCTTTTAGGGACAGCACCTGTCTACTCAATGAAATCGTACGGAGTAAGCGGCTGTCTACAGTTCGGGCAATTTGCTTCCTGTCCGATCCACGTCCGCAGACACGCTTTGTGGAAGACATGTCTACAGATCGTCCCAACGGGCTTCCTCTTGCCCGACCAGTCTCCCCTCCTGACAGATGGAGCACTGGTCTGGTAACGGTATCGGTACACCAGTTGCTTGTGGTGGTGTTCGTGCTGTAGCCATTGTGTAAATATTCGCTCAGCAGTCTCACCTCGATAAATAACAGTGTCTTTCTCAAAGTCTATATTCGGGAATAGTGTAGTTCTGCCTTCGTGCAGAAATTGGACAAAATCAAAAAAATCGTGCGAAAGTCGGACGTACAAGAAATGTATGGACAATTGTCGACCAGCACCAGGACAGAATTTTTCTTCAAAACAATGTGGGAATTCGAAATTTTAATCAACTGAAGGTTGATATACAATCTATGGGTTAATGTGCAACTGCGGTGTTGCTATGTAACGTACCTCTCTATATATAGTTATATATATATAGGCTCTTAATTCACGACTATGGCCTAATATATATGAAAAAATATACTATAAGGATGAAGAGGATTCCTAATTTATCCTTGTCACTAGCCAAAATCAACAAGGTTCTTCAAAAGTACCTAAGAGTTAAGCTCAATATTAGAAAAAGAGCCCAAAACTTCATATGTTTGTCTATAAGCTAGACTCAGGATCTTGTGACGACAAAAAAAATCGTGAAAAATGTTCTACGATCTATACTCAATCTTCGCTGCAGAAAAATATCAAAGTAATTCATACGAGCTAAACTCACAAGGACTTCCATTAAAGTTTTCTCCCCCACCCTCCAAGAGCCAACTCCACACATAAAAATCCCCAGGCCGCTCTCTCTTCCGGGTTAGAAACATTGATGCAGGCAAGCGACGTGAATATGTGCATGAAAAATGATTGAGTTCTCACCGAAATCTGGGAAGAGTGGGGTTGGAGAAGCTAGAGACTGAAAATGATACTAGAGATTCTTCAGCAGTAGCAGTATGCCAACTCCTGATTACTGAAGGTCTCCAGCATCACTTCCATCCTCCAACCTCTCTTTCCTTCCCCTTCACCTGGTAACCTTCCAACTGGGCAAAGCCATGAATCTGGTCAACTAGTTAGCTGAAAGCCAAAAAGTCGCCTCACAGATTCACGACTCTGTCCAGCCAGTCGGCCAGCAGAGACATGTCTCCGTGAGAGCTCATTCAAAAAATTTGTGTGAGACCACCTACCATTTCCATGGCCGCAGGCCAGCGGGAAAGATCATTCCAACAAAATTCAAAAATTCAAAAACTTTCAAAAATCTAAACCGTTACGTTACTTTAGTTTGCTTTCCAAAGATTCAAAAATCAAAAATAGCAAAAACTTCCATAAACTTTAAAACTTTAACGTTACTCTACAGAAAATTTTTCAAATACCAAACAATTAGACTCAGGTCCGCATGTAACTTCCACTGGACATGAGACCTGAGGTCAGTCCATTAGCAAAGTGCCAAATGACCATCTCACTCTAAGTCCCAGTCCCCAGTAAAATTTATACTTAGACCACCGAAGTCTAACTGAGGTGGCCCCTCGTTGGGCTCAATTTTTGTTATGGAACATAACAATGGACGCGCATAACGTATCATACTAGAAGAATGGACAACCCTTTCGAACAGAAGGTTCACGTGAAGCCGAGTACTGATGTTATCCCATCTCCATTGGATGTGAGACTACCGAGTCAGACAGTCAGCTGAAAGCCAAATGTCCATATCTACAAAGCAGTCTCAGTCCCCAGTAAAGAGGTCTGACGTACTCAAGATGTTCAGGCCCCACGTTGGGCGCCATTTTTGTTATGAAACTATAGTGGGTGATTGGCTTTCAGACGTTAAGTCCAGACTGCCAGCCTGAGCTGACAGATCACTCGACGGATAGCGTTGACTGCAGGGCGGCACGCTAGTTCGCCTCGGCTCATTGGCGAAGAGTGGGGGGGTTCCACGAAAAACCTGCCGCTGCCGTCAGCCATAATCAAAAAAAAATCGTCGTGCCTACAAACAAAATGCTGGCACACATTCGGTCCTGAACGGACCCTTACGTCACTTACCCATATTCAGTTGAAGGCGCAGATGTTCTGCCTTCTTTGCATGCCCCATCCTCCCATCTGACTCTGAGGGCAAGATTTTTTCAGAGTCCCTAATTGACCTGTAAAGAGAGAATGTAGCGAACCAAGCAACCTTCACGAAAGAGGGCTCCAGGAGAGTAGAAGGAGAAATTAAAATACCTTAACGGTTGATGTTCACGTTATAATTGCAGGTAGGTAGTACTTCATTTACAAGCCAAGGCACATATATGTATAAATATATCATTAGTTCAAAGATATATACAGGTAAGTATATCAAACAATTAGAGCCACATAAATATAAATATAGTATTAAATCAAAAGTATCATTATTTCAAAGGTATATACATGTAAGTATTTCAAAAAAAATTAGCCATATATGTATATATATAGTATTAAATCAAAAATACCATTATTTCAAGGTATATACAGGTAAGTATATCAAAAAAATTAGAGCCATATATATATAAATATAGTATGAAATCAGAAGTATATAGATACGTGAAAAAAATATTACTAAAGCAAAAGTATCTACATATGCAAGTCGCCCCAGAAGCCAAAGTGTATACGTATGTAAAAAAAATGTGCAATGTATATCAAGAATACTCACGGTTAAAAATCCACGGCATGATGAAGCGCTTCAGCATCCGGCATCTAGTTAAAAGAATGAAACTAAAATTCAATGCCTTCGACTTGCTGTCTCAGTATGCTCTATCACAATTTTTCTTTTACTCTGGCCGGCGGCACTCGTATTTACACAACACCCCTACATGACACGTGAACGAACTTAGTTTTCATTATCCGATTATCATTTCATTGACTTTATCTAGTAAATTTCTATTAATTGAATTTTTGTCAGCTACTTTCACTCTGCCTAAAATAGCTAAGAAAGGTCTTGGAGGGTTCTCCAATGCTTGGGAAAAATATTTTAATTCTTTATTTAACAGGAGTCCAGCAGATCTTTGATTGAATCCTTCACCAATTACAGAACTATGCTCACGGTGTGCTGTACCGAAAGCATCGTTCACATAAACATCTCCTAATTTTTGGAGAGTTCCACGAAATAGTTTCACTTTTTCTAGATCAGCTTTACCTTTACCACCACTGGAGTCAACCCCCTTTCCTTCCTCTTCTATATAGAATCTTAAGATTTCGAGAAGGATTATGGATACTGGAGTAGGATCTTTTACGCGTTTCTTCAACTTCCTTTCCAATGCAATCATTCAAAAATATAATCTCTCTTCCTAAACTCTTCTTTAATTCCTCGGCAACAGGAGCTATTGTATATTTTGGATTCTTGTTTCCATCCGGGCGACCAAGATGAGACATCAATATCACGGACTTAGCTCTTTTATCAATGGCGTATTGCACTTTTTTCTTGGAAGCGTGTTTTGCGAGTTATTTACCGCCCTTGCCGCAGCATTTAGTTTTGTTGCATTAAACTTCGGTCTTTATTGGTGGTGGGGGAGGGGGGGAGGTAACTAATGCCTTGGTTTTTCTTTTTCCGACCTGCTACGATCTTTTTAGGTTTTTCCTCGACTTTTTTTTTTTTGTGGATTACTAAGAAGAAATTTTTTGTCATTTAACACTTGCAAAGGTATTCTCACGTCGTATATAAACAGTACTTACTTTTGTCGTATAACAAAAACTTCTTGGTAGACCTTTAAGATCTCTGCAGTTATTTTCAATCGAGAATGCTTCTCCAATATTCGGAATAAAATTCAGTACCGCACTGCAGCACTCGATTTGGCGCACGGAGCGGGTTAAAAATAATTCTATGAATTGAGAGTAATTGCTTGGTGGAAAGAGCTCCTGAGGGAACTGGCTATCTGGCTCAGCTTCTCATTCCATTTTGTGTGTTCCTTCCGAATATACGCTCTAATCCCTGACAATAGAGACCTGTTTACTCGCTCTGAGGCGTTTGCTTGCGGCGAGTAAACTGCCGTTCGCAAGTGCTTCACGCCATACTTGTCCAGTAATCTGGTGAAATGAGCCGAGCAAAAGTGGACTCCATTGTCAGAGACGATCGCTTCCGGGACTCCGAACACATGGAACACTTCCGTTTCGATGAATTGGCACACATTGAGTGTAGATGCTTTTCTCATAGGTTTGAGAATCGGGAACTTTGAAAAGTGGTCAAGAACCATTAAGATGCAGACATTTCCTTTCACTGACCGAGGATATGGACCCAGAAAATCAATATACAGCTTTTGCCATGGTCGTTCTGACACCGACTGGACTCCCATAGGTGGTCTAAGAATGGTATTGGGGGTTTTGGTCTCTTCACACACGTCACAGGCGCCTACGTAGTTTCTGACATCAACTGTCATTCGTGGCCAGTACAAGTTTCTTCTCAGACGTTCCAGTGTTTTCCCTATACCACCGTGAGAAGCTACTGGCGGATCATGAGCCCTTAAAATGACGTCGGTGACAAGCCCTCGTGGAATCCAAAGCTTCCAAGCTTCTTCTTCCTGAATCGGATCGCCTGTTCTCGGAACAGTCCGAATGTAAACGAAGCCATCCCTGACGCAAAGATCTGGTAGTTTACCAGAAGTCGTTTTAACCTTATGCCTCAGTTCTTCATATTCCAACGAGTTGAAATATGGCGAACTAAGGTCAACTTCTGGGCCAGGATCTTCGTTGGTGGAATGGCTGTCACAATGGATGCGTGACAGTGCATCAGGGACGACGTTCAGGTTTTCTTTTCGGTGCTCAATAGTGAAGTCGAAACCCTGAAGCTTCAAACTCCACCGAGCAAGTCTACCGCTGAGGTCCTTTTGAGACATCAGCCATTTCAAGCTAGCATGATCCGTCACTATCTTAAACGGCATAAGTTCTATGAAGGGCCGGAACATCTGTACACTTAAGATTGCAGCTAGGCATTCCTGCTCTGTGACGGTATAATTTCTTTCTGCTGAGTTCAACTTTTTCGAGACGTAGGCTATTGGCTTCTCATGGCTATCGTCATCTATTTGAATCAGCACCCCACCAATACCTTGTTGGCTCGCATCGCACTGGATAACGAACGGCGTGGTGAAGTCTGGGCTCACTAGCAACGGAGCAGAAGTAAGTTTTTGCTTTAGTAGATCAAGAGAAGTCTGGGCTTCAGTTGCCCATTTGAACTGACTGGGGTTTTTCAAGGCATCTGTAATGGAGGCAGTTAAGTCAGCATAGTTCGGGATGAACCGTCTATACCATCCCGCCATACATAGTAGGCGTCGGGCTTGCCGAACAGTTTTAAGTGACGGATAGTCAACTATAGCTGAGATCTTGTCTGGGTCAGTCCTAATTCCTCCTTTCCCGACTAAAAACCCCAAGTATTTGGTCTCCTTCATACAAAACTTACTCTTCTCGACGTTGATAGTGAGGCCAGCCTTCCTCAAACAATCCGCTACACGGGTTAGCAATGTGAGATGAGTGCCGAAGTCTGAAGACAGAATTAATAAATCGTCCACGTAGACGAGAACGTATTCACGAAGATTGAAAGGAATGACTTTATCCATGAGGCGGCACAACGTTTGTGGAGCGTTGCATAGGCCGAATGGCATCACTGTGTACTGATAGAGAGGGTGACCAGGTACAGTAAAATCGGTCTTCTCTCTGGAATCAGCGTCTAGTGGGATCTGCCAGAAGGCGTCTTTCAGGTCCAGGCTCGTAATGTAGTTTGCCGGAGGAGGTCGACTCAGAAGTTCGTCTATCTGCGGTAGCGGATAGGCATCCTTCTTAGTAACAGAGTTGACCTTCCTGGCTTCAAAGCAAAGCCGAACCTTTCCAGGCTTCCTCACCGGAACAACTGGAGAGCTCCAAGGACTCTGGCTCTCCTCTATCACACCCAGCGATAGCAGTCGCTCTAATTCGGCATCCATCAAACTTTGTACTGCCGGCGATATCGAATAAAAGCGTTGTGTTATCGGAGCTGCGTCATTCGTTTCAATCTTGTGAGCGACCAAAGATGTTTTTCCCAGGCCCAAAGAGGCGAAAGAAGGAAAAAGCTGTTTCGTAGCTTCTAGACGGTGTCAGGAGTAGCTAGTAAACTTGGTGTCACTTCTGCAAATATACCTAGGATCTCTGGAGCCAACCCAAATAGACGCCAGAAGTCTATTCCTAGATATAGTGCCTGTGTGAGCCCAGGAACCACGTAAAAACGCACGTTTTGGGTCTTACCATGGAAAGTGATGTCCAAGTCCACATGACCATGCACAGTCGTCATGGCACCATTCGCCACTTGGACCTGTGTCCGATACCTTTTCCCTTCAACCTCTGCTCCTGCAAGCTTCTCTAGAACTCCCTGGGCTAGAATACTGACAGTGGCACCACCATCAAGTAATCCAGTCTCAGTTCGCCCGAGTAGTCTTACTTCGGCATACGGTCGAATGTCGTCTGCCATCGACACGGAAATTTGTGCCAGTTTTTTCCTTTCCAGTCTCATCCGTCGACAGTATTCCCGCCAACGAACGTTAGATCTTTTCTTTCTTGGTCTCACATCCAGGTCAGGATACATAATGTCAGCTAACTCCGCTACTGAGGAGAAGATGCGGTCTCTTACTGCATTATATTTCCGCAGACGCGTATGATACGGCGTCAGCGGATGTACAACAGGCTCACGGCCACTCGTCATAACAGAGCTTGTTGGCCGTTTTAATATAGAAATGCCATGAGGCGAAATCTCCTGCTCAGTAACCTTGTCAGCTAAAAGTGCTGTAGGTGTTATCGGGACATCGAAAATTAGAGACTCTTCCAAAGAAGTGTCTAATAATGTCATGGGCTCCCCAGAAGTGGAAATGGCAGCTTGAAGATCCACGGAGAAGTCTATCAGGTTCTCCGTCTCTATCAATGAAATGTTCGTACTATCAGGTGTTTTACTGACATCATCAGAATCACTGAATGATATCAGTGGACAATTCAGGAATTCGTCAAGGTCTGCTAATGGAGCGGACCTTCCTCCTTGTTCAAGGCTTGAACTGGAGTGTTCGTTGCCGTTGTCGCTCGCGACGTTGACGCTGGTCGGATAGATGGTATTCCCGACCCGTCTCTGGTTTTTCTGTCGACAATAGCTGCAATCGGACTTGAAAATGTTTTTGCGTCCGCATCCATAGCAGAACACAACTTGTCTCTCCTGTCGGCAATCTTGATAGAAGTGACCGGACCGGTCATAGTGCCAGCAGATAACATTCTGAGGTGCTGTCAGAGCAGATAGTACGACTTCCTCACTATGTTCATGTGCCATGTACTGTTCACCATCAGTCGGATGGCACTCATCCACTTCGCTGACTCTCGGGCTGCTATAGGTATTCCAGCTGCACGCCGTCGCGATTCGCTGTTGCGTCGCCTGTATTTGAGTCACAAGGCTCCGTAGTTGATGGATGGTGTTTGTGGGATGGAGGCAGACTTTCTGCTGAATGTCTGGAAGCAGATTCGACTTTACGATCTCTAAGAATTCTCCGTCCGCCGAGGGACTTCGCAGTTGATCGCGCAACTGTACCAGGTGTTGATGGTATGTAGCAAATGACTCCCCTGCTTTCTGTTTTCGCAGCATCAGCCGAAATTTGACCATAAGGTCATCTTGCGGTACTCCCCATTCAGCTAATAGAGATGTTTTTACATACTCCCATGAAGGCGTGCAATTTTGCCTCAGGAGAGACCAGTATCAGTCCATAGCTGGTCCAGAAAGCAAGGTTGTCATGTGCCTTACCAGAAGATCGAAATCTCCTTCTAAGGCCGAATACGTCAAAGCTTCCACTATAAACACAAACTTGTCAACAGTGAGCCGTGAGCTGTCAGCACTATAAGATAGCTTCCATCTGCGGATGGGGCTGCCAGAACGTCGTTGTCCTACGCCTGCAGAGATACGAATAGGTCGAACTGGTGGAGGTGGTACAAAATCTGGTCTAGGCTGACCAAGAGCTGAGGTATGTCCACTGCCAGATGGCAGTGGGCTATTTCGTCGCGAGTTAGGATGGGTCGTGGAATGCGGATTTTACATTCCAGGTGATAGAGTTCTTCGGCTAACTGGTGGGATCGTTAGAGGTGGTAAATCAAGCACGGGTGCTGCCGTTCAGGGATCCTGGCTAACAGGCTTCGTGTGAGTCCTCTTAGGGATAGCACCTAAGTACTCAATGAAATCGTACGGAGTAAGCGGCTGTCTACAGTTCGGGCAGTTTGCTTGCTGTCCGATCCACGTCCGCAGACACGCCTTGTGAAAGACATGTCTACAGATCATCCCAACGGGCTTCTTTTTGCCCAACCAGTCTCCCCTCTTGGCAGATGGAGCACTGGTCTGGCAACGGTATCGGTACACCAGTTGCTTGTGGTGGTGTTCGTGCTGTAGCCATTGTGTAAATATTCGCTCAGCAATCTCACCTCGATAAATAACAGTGTCTTTCTCTAAGTCTATTTTCGGGAATAGTGTAGTTCTGTCTTCGTGCAGAAATTGGACAAAACCAAAAAAATCGTGCGAAAATCGGACGTACAAGCAAAAAATCGTGAAAAATTTTCTACGATCTATACTCAATCTTCGCTGCAGAAAAATATCAAAGTAATTCATACGAGCTAAACTCACAACGACTTCCATTAAAGTTTTCTCCCCCACCCTCCAAGAGCCAACTCCACACATAAAAATCCCCAGGCCGCTCTCTCTTCCGGGTCAGAAACATTGATGCAGGCAAGCGACGTGAATGTGTGCATGAAAAATGTTTGAGTTCTCACCGAAATCTGGGAAGAGTGTGGTTGGAGAAGCTAGAGACTGAAAATTATACTAGAGGTTCTTCAGCAGTAGCAGTATGTCAACTCCTGATTACTGAAGGTCTCCAGCATCACTTCCATCCTCCAACCTCTCTTTCCTTCCCCTTCACCTGGTAACCTTCCAACTGGGCAAAGCCATGAATCTGGTCAACTAGTTAGCTGAAAGCCAAAAAGTCGCCTCACAGATTCACGACTCTGTCCAGCCAGTCGGCCAGCAGAGACATGTCTCCGTGAGAGCTCATTCAAAAAATTTGTGAGACCACCTACCATTTCCATGGCAGAAGGCCAGCGGGAAAGATCATTCAAACAAAATTCAAAAATTCAAAAACTTTCAAAAATCTAAACCGTTACGTTACTTTACTTTGCTTTCCAAAGATTCAAAAATCAAAAATAGCAAAAACTTCCATAAACTTTAAAACTTTAACGTTACTCTACAGAAAAATTTTCAAATACCAAACAATTAGACTCAGGTCCGCATGTAACTTCCACTGGACAAGATACCTGAGATCAGTCAATTAGCAAAGTGCCAAATGACCATCTCACTCTAAGTCCCAGTCCCCAGTAAAATTTACACTTAGACCACCGAAGTCTAACTGAGGTGGCCCCTCGTTGGGCGCCATTTTTGTTATAGAACATAACAATGGACGCGCACAACGTATCATACTAGAAGAATGGACAACCCTTTCGAACAGAAGGTTCACGTGAAGCCGAGTACTGATGTTATCCCATCTCCATTGGATGTGAGACTACCGAGTCAGACAGTCAGCTGAAAGCCAAATGTCCATATCTACAAAGCAGTCTCAGTCCCCAGTAAAGAGGTCTGACGTACTCAAGATGTGATAGTGAGTGATTGGCTTTCAGACGTTAAGTCCAAACTGCGAGCATGAGCTGACAGATCACTCGACGGATAGCGATGACTGCAGGGCGCCACGCTAGCTCGCCTCGGCTCATTGCCGGAGAGTGTGGGGGGGTTCCACGAAAAACCTGCCGCTGCCGTCATAATATAAAAAATAATAAAAAAAAAATCGTCGTGCCTACAAACAAAATGCCGGCACACATTCGGTCCTGAACGGACCCTTACGTCACTTACCCATATTCAGTTGAAGGCGCAGATGTTCTGCCTTCTTTGCATGCCCCATCCTCCCATCTGACTCTGAGGGCAAGATTTTTTCAGAGTCCCTATTTGACCTGTAAAGAGAGAATGTAGCGAACCAAGCAACCTTCACGAAAGAGGGCTCCAGGAGAGTAGAAGGAGAAATTAAAACCCTTAAGGGTTCATGTTCACGTTATGATGGCAGGTAGGTAGTACTTCATTTACAAGCCAAGTTACATATATGTATAAATATATCATTAGTTCAAAGGTATATATACAGGTAAGTATATCAAAAAATTAGAGCCACATAAATATAAATATAGTATTAAATCAAAAATATCATTATTTCAAAGGTATATACATGTAAGTATTTCAAAAAAAATTAGCCATATATGTATATATATAGTATTAAATCAAAAGTACCAACGCAGTCAACGCTGTTCGTCGAGTGATCTGTCAGCTCATGCTGGCAGTCTTGACTTAACGTCTGAAAGCCAATCACTCACTATAGTTCAATTACTTTGGAGTTAGCGATAGCTCTCGTTGTGCATGCTCGAAACCTAAACAAACTGAAAAAAATTAAGCATTTTCTGCTTACAGCAGACGGATAAACTGACAAACATTTCACAAAATCCCACCGAGGACATACCTAAGGAAGGAAGAAGAGAAAACCCACCCCTGCATCCAACCACTACGCCACACCTCCTCTACATCTTACCGGTTCACTGAACAAAAGAAATATCTTTGGTTGTAATATTATTAGACAAATGTATACTTGTTTTATTGAACAACAAAAATTGTTTTCATTTTTTTTTTCTGTTTTTTCTCTTTGTTACGCACAAAAAAAAACTGTACATATAGCAATTTTGTATCCTTTACAAAAAAAAATTATATAGATATTCAACTAACTGTTAAATTATCACCAAGAGTTCGAACTTCTATTTCTCTTTTTATAGTTTAAGATATCAGATCTTTCTTATTTTATTATTATTCTTTTTCTTAGACTTTAGTTATGAAAATGTTCCTTGCAATAGGATTCTGATTAGCAAACAAAAATAATTAAAAAAGCAATTTCTTTTTATCGTTTAATATATATCAGATTTTCTTACATTATTATTCTTCTTTTCTTATACTTTAGTTATGCAAATGATCCTTGCACCAGGATTCTGATTATCCAATAAAAATAAACAAAATTCTCTCCCATGACAGCAAATGTTTTTTTTTCTTTTATTCCAGTGCTCTGTCTTATTTTTTTCCTTATGATTTTAGATATACCTACATACATATGTACACTTTTCTTTTTCATTTTTTTTCTTTGTAAATGTTCCAGTTCTTTTCTTGAATCACACAAAAATATTCTCCTTTTATTAATTTTTCAATTCACAATTTCCTTGCATCAGTTATTTTTTTTTTTTAATTTTTAAGTTCATAATTTGTTTGCATCAGATAAATAACAAACTACAATTTATTTTCCACATCAATCAACACAACCGTATTTGCTTACGCATTTTCCTTCTTATTAAATTTATTTTTTTTTAATCAATTCTTCAGTTCATAATTTTTTTTCTTTTTCTCCTTTTTTTTTAAATTAAATTAAATGGCTTCTTTGCCCACTTTTTCCAATTTTTCTTTTTCAAATTTTAGATTTCTTTTCTTTCAACAATTTCCTTTTAAAAAATTTTCATAATTGGGTTGTCACTCAAAACATTTTTATTTTTCTGATCCTTTATAACCAAAATTTAAACAGTATTCAATAATACTTTCCAACAAATAAAAAACAAAACTCCTCATCTTTCTTCAACCTTTCTCACTTCATATCACAAACTGAATAATTTTATCATCACAAACTGAATGATTTCATCATCCCACAAAGAATAATCCCATCATCCCACTCCTTCCTGACAACATCAGTCAGAGCAAATGTGACGGCCGTATTCTTTATATCTTTAAAATTATAAAATTTTCAATTTAGTACCTGTTTCCAATAAGTGTGAAATAGTGTTGTCTACATCAAACTCGTGAATACTCCCATCCACAAGGAAATAAATCATTTTTTACATTTGTTGGTAGGTAGGTATATCAGATGACAGACACTTTTGGATACTTCATTCCGAAAATTCCAAACTTATCTGGGGTTTAAAGGAATCGTTTGGAATTACGCACCGAGAAAAAAAGAATACGAAGGAACGACATTCCGGAATGAAAGGAATTACAAATGGAATACCTTGGAGTGATGCGGATCGATCTAAATGATAAAAGAAATTCGCACTATATACCAAACAGGAATGGTTGAATCGTGTAAAACTCGTGTACATGAGCGTAATTTGTCAAGAGCAGGGACTATACATAGGAGTAAGTGAGATGCTGGAATGAGAAGCTGTTGCATAATTGTCAAAGCTGTTGCTAATTGTCAAATGTGCTTTTGTTTTGTGAGCAGATTTTGTCAAAATTCTGTGAAATTTAACAAAAGTACCGAATCAATCTTTTCAAAACAATTTATCTTTGAACTTTATTTAGTGCAAAATTTTATAGTGCCACTAGTGCCTGTTAAAATCTTCATATCAATTAAAAAAAACAAAAAGAAGTGTTCGGTCAGTGCTTGCAAATATAAATTGGATTATAAACTAGGGAAATCCTGTTTGAGACAACTGCACTATCTAAATTATCTTTTTTGTTAATAGACGCAGAGATTAATATAAATTAATTATGTGAATTGTTTCAAAATAAAGTAGAAAAAGATCATTTTTTACCACAGATGCTCCGCACAAACCTTTGTTTACTTTTTGCAAATATACAAGTTGTTTAGAATAGGGATGGCGTGTAAATACATGTGAAAATGGACTACCAACACAACCAGAAATTCATTACGCAAAATCTGGCTTATCACCATTCCTGTTTGCTCTATATTCTAATTTCATTCCTTAAAGGATTAAACAGATTACACTTTAGTGCGAGGCAAAATGTTAGAGAGCATGTGTTTCCTATTGTGCATCATGCATGGAACGCGGCTCGTCAGTGCGGCGAAAATTTTTGCCGCAAGTCCTTTCTAATCGTAAATTTGCTGCTCACTTTCAGTGGTACCAACCAGGGACCGAAAATAATGATTATTTTTCATTTCTTCTGTAAAAAAATCATTTAACAAGGGATATCAAAAACCGGTCGGGGATGAATTATATGCATATAATCTGGCATCTACTTTGATTATGCGATAGAATTCGAAAATATAATTAATAAAAAAAAATCAACTCGTAATAATTATTTTTGAGTTTTAATTTTGAAATCACTAATAATCATTACATCTGAGTTTTACACCATTCACTCAAGAATAAAACTCATATCTAAGTTTTTCGTTTTAAAATCATGAATAATCATCAGACTTGAGTTTTATTTTTTTCGCTCAAAAATAAAACTCAGGTCTGGTTTTTAAAATTTGGAATCAGAAATAATCATTATCGGTTGAGTTTTGAGTTGAAAAGAGTATTCCAGGCCCAAATTGTGTTAAATATTATTACTAACTTTGGTTTTCGGTACTTCTTGGGTAGTAGAATACACTGATAATTTTCATAATTTTTCAGCTTTTTTTTAATGATGTTATAAGCCTTTTGTTAAGGTTTATGCATGTAAGAACGCTTCTCATCACAATTGCTGGAGAACGTAGCAATGTGAAGAGTTGGAATTTTTTTAGAGAACTCAGAATATGACTATAGGCATCTAGTTTGAATATGCGCAAAATCGGATGAGGGGAACCTCCTCTTCCATATTTGAGGGGGTTAGAAATTTTAAAATCTGTAAATGTGAAGGAATTTTTTTCATAATAGTTTCCTGCAGCCTTCCTTTTCTATTATGTCATTGTTTTGTGTAATAATATTATTTATTTAGTTGATGTTCTGTTGCATCTTCAGGAAATGCAAACAAAAAATATATCGATAAAATACGAACATTTTATAAATTTGTATTTAATTTAACTAAACACAATTTTCTCAAATTTGCATCTGACAAGTTATATCTCAGGTCACTAGGAATTAACTTCAGCGCAGAAAACGCTCTTTCTACGATGACTGGAACACCATGTCTGGAACACCATGCAAAATCAATGCTATTCTATATAAGAAGGAAGTCTTATGTTTGTTGCCTTCCCAATAGTCCAATAGTTTCGAATCTATGTCAACTCGCTTTTCTTTGTATGATTCGATTTCTTTCCTTGCTGCAATCACCTCATAACTCAAAGTTATCTTCTGAGGATGAATCAACGTCTAATTCAACAATAGATTGCCCTAAGAGAGAAGTACAACTTTGAACAGAAGATGGATGTGCATGGTAGTTCGTTATTAAATTGGTGCTAGAATAATTAAATATTACATTAATAATATAATAAACCAAGAATTATACATATGTAGGTGTTCAAAAAGGTTCCATTATACCTATACATATAATCCATATTAAAACGGTGGGTAGATAGATCTACAGTAGTTTTTATATTAAATATAAGCATAAACTCTAGCAAACAATAAAAGTAATAAAAATAAAGTAAATAGTGTAACACTTAACGTGACTGAGCACAGGTACTAAAGAAGTTCGAACAGCACATTTTTTTTTTCGCAATAAGAAAACCTTAAACTTACAAGTTAAATCATGTAACTCAATTTAAATATCAGCATAAACTCTAGCAAACAATAAAAATAATAAAAATAAAGCAAATAGTGTAACGCTTGAAGTGACTGAGCACAGGTACAAAAGAAGTTAGAACACCAATTTTTTTTTCCTCCATTATACGAAAACCTTAAACCCACAAGTTAAATCAGGTAACTCAATCAGATACCTTAATATTATTCAAAGTAAGAGATATTCAAAATACTACACCATCCATTTTGAACACCTAACTCCCAATAAAGTCAGGCACCAGTACAATTGTTGGTAAATCAGCCTTGATATTCACAGGATCGAATGAGGATGTTCGAATAATCACAGCCGATCACGCCACAAAACTTCGAACTTTGCACCCATAAAAACACTAAGAAGTTTTTAATATTGTGGAAATAGCATAACAGTAAGACCACCCCTAAAAGGATCACGATAGCACACATCAGCACAAGCAAGACCAAGAGGAAGGGAAAGAGCTCAATAACCTAACGCGACCCAGTCTCACTCAAATTTTCAAGAAGCCTTTCGCTGAATGAGCTCATGGAAGCAGATTCCCTAATCTCCCTAGGGAGAGAGTTCCAGATGACTGCACCCTTAGAAAAGACCGTTCTTCCGCCCCACTGAGTTCGCGTTCTACGGAGAATATTCCTCGATCTATCCCTAGTACTCCAATCAAACTTTTCGCCAATCACATCGTTCTGTGCTGCTATTAAAATATTAAGATTCATTTGGCATTTGAGTCAGAAAAATCGTTTGTTCCGTTCTCGAGATATGATTTCTTGAAAATGATGTGTTATGTCCGGGGTGTCGTGCTTTCCTTTCTTGGAGAAGAACGCCCAGGCGGAGGCCAGCATCTATCAGAGTCTTTGTCGTTCCCTTTTTTGTTCCTCTGAAATTAATCTTTAATGTGATTAATAAATAAAAAATACACTCGATCGCGTGTTAATCCTTTGGCTTTATTATAATTAACTTTTATAATTTTTATTGTAATTAACTTTTTAAAAACTTATAAACTTTTCAATGTAATTTTTTTTGTAATTAACTTTTAAAAACTTATAAACTTTTCAATGTAATTTTTATTGTAATTAACTTTTAAAAACTTATAAACTTTTCAATGAAAACTAGCTTAGACTTTTCGAAAACTCGACCGACTCCGATTGAGGATTTTACTAAACTCCCCGACTTGTGCCTTCGAATATTATCGTTTGCTCGCGTCTTTGCCTTATCAGCAAAATAACTTTCACACTTCATCGCGACAACAGGATGTAACTCGACTCTTTAAAAAATGTTACCACAAGTGGAGAACGAAGAAGTAAACAAAAATTAATTACTTCTTGATAAAATTTGTATATTATACGCTGAGGAAAGAATTTTAAGTGTTCGTTGTGCACTTGAAAAAACGATACTTTGTATCGTGGGAAATGAGTTGTGAATTGCGTCGGTCAAGCACTGTCACAACCAATAAATTATGATTTGAGCTGAGTGCTGACCGAGCGTAATTACAACATTCCATCCCCCTAAGAAAAAGAAAATTTTTGGCTTAAGGACAAAAATTTTCTCGTAGATAAAAACTTCTTCTAAATTTTTTTTCCAGCCGGTCGAGTCTCGCTTTAACAAAAAGCAAATTTAAAATTTTTTTTTTTATAAAGACTATATTATGAAAATATAAAAACTACAAAAGGTTTTCTTAACTTTTACCAATATGTAAGGAAAGTTTAAATTTTTTTTTTTTTGTTTTTTTTTTACAGTGTTAAACTAATTGTAAATTATTTTTAGTATATCATTATTAAAAGAATTTCGAAAGAAAAAAGTGAATTTAAAAGAAATATGAAAATGTAGATAATAACTTAATAAAATCTTTCTAATACATATTTATGTTTTATTTACCCAGTTTTTGTTTTGTTTTTTGTTTTACAATGAGTTTCTTTTTTTCTATATTTATTTTATCTTACTTTTACAAAAACGAAGTGATATTGATTTATTGATAAGAGTTTTTACCTAATATTCATTGACAAAATGAGGTTATTTAAAGATCATGGATTTTTTTTCTATTTATTTGATTTTACGTTATTTATTTTCTCACACCTAAAGTAAGTTTTATTGGTTCATTTTTCACTTCTTCACTATTAGTACCCTGCTGTGTTTTTACAATCCGCAAATTTCTTCTTTTATAGATTTTATATGCCATAAAACTTGCATATACTATAATAATGGAAACGATAACGTATACTAGTGCATAATGGTGGACCGTATGCGGGTCCAATGAAATTAGATCCTTATTTTCTTCTTCTTTGAAAATCTTAGTACTTTCCGCCAATATTTTTAGATCTGCTTCAGGTGAATATTTAATTATTCTTGTTTTCTTTGTATCGCTATTAGGAGTGGTAAAATTTAGTTTACTTGTCTTTATTACATCCGTTATATTTATTGGAGGGACGAATGCATTTTTTATTCGGGTTTCTTTAACGTTGTAGCCTTGTATTGTTAAGTCATGTGTGCGGAGGTAGCAATTACCCGAAATTTCTATTATTCCAATCCCTGATATTACTAGTGGTGCGATTGAATCTTCGCAGATATAATCAGCTGTAATTTCGTAAAGAGATGAGAATAGCCATTTGTTAATTTGAGAAAGTTGTATCCATATAATTTCATGGGCAGAATTTTTTCTTCTCGTTTTAGCAGGTGTAGCTCACAGATTTTCGATTCTTTACCAATGGTAAAAATAGGACGCTGAATGCCACATAGAAAATAATTGTGATTTTCCGTAATACAACTGGAGAGTTCTTTATGCGTTATTTCGTAGTAATGCTCTTTGCTGTAGTCTATTATTAAATATTCGATGCTCGGTTGAATGAAAATTAGACGTTTTTCATGTGGTGTTGGTAAGGGAATAATTTTGAATATTTGATAATTTTCTTTCGACGGAAGTGGTATTTTCAGTTCATATATAACTTTTGAATTGAATATTGAGGTGCTAATGTGACTGATATGATGCAATGAGAGGAGATTGTTGTCCTTTACGATCGCTGGAAGTTTAGTGTCGCTTGGAAGTTTTTGGTGAATGGTGTTTAAAATAACGTTTAGCTGATCCGGCGTGAGTATGGATGGGTGCAGTTTCCCATGCCGTGCATCTGTAACCAGGTCCACTATCGTATTCACCGTGCTTTGGTAACGTAAAGTTATTAGCATTATGAGTGAAGTTAGGGATTCAATTTGTGACACGCTTTCTGCGTTTAAATTTTGTATTTGAGCTTTAATCAAGCAAACTTTGTTATCTAGCGCTAATACCTGTTTTTTCAAAAACTCTTTGCGTTTTATTGAATATATTTTCTGTGGTTTCAATAACTACAGTCTGATTTTTTATTAATTTTAGTAAGTGGCTTTCATTGTATTTCAGCTTTTCGATTTGTCGGTTATAATATTTAGCATTGTCCTCATTTAGTGTTCCAAATAGGGATTTGCTTACAACGCCAATAGAATTGAATAATGATCTTTTACTACGAGTTCCATCTCCATGCGTCAACAGGTTATATTTTTGTTTAATTTCATATAATACAAGATTGACTTCTGTTATTGTGCTACGGCAAGCCGAAGTTATGAATGGATTATTATTATTCAACGATTCGCACAATTCATTAACTGTTGTAACGTATTTATCAATTTTTCTTGCTGTAAATTCAAAGCTTCTAGTATCATAGTAAACTACCACTCTCCATTCTTTAGAATAAAGTTCAGCTCTACCTAACTCCTCAAAATATATTCCCGGATTGTTGTTAATTTTAGTTACGTTAATAGTATTTCCATGTGAGGAAGCTATATTTATTGCAAGCAGGGGTACAACAACCAGAAATCTGAAAAAAAAAATTAAAAATGAATTCCTAAAACTTTTCCAATATGTTTGGCGCAATTGTAAATGCCCAAGGAGAAGAGTAAAGAGTTCATATAGTAGATAAAATTCCTCAAATGTTTCCAGAGAAACACTTGTCGGAAGACATTTAACTGAAGATGATTTAGATCAAGAAGCAGGAACAGTTGTCCATGACGAGAGACTGTGTTAGTGCTCAATATGTCGATACAAATTTGGCTAGCAAGAATACACTTCCGACAATGTTATCGAAATAAAGTTATAGGATTTCCAGGCGATTAGGTTTTGTTTATTCTAGTAACTTTAGTAATACAACCGCCTGAAATCTGAAAGGCAAGGTGCGAAATTAAATGACTGGGATAAGTATTTGCTACTCATTTAATAATTTTAAGTCGTTGTTATGAATTGCTTTGTGTTTGTTCTTTATTTTTATCACGCTGTTTTCATGTGATAGTACTTTTATGACTTCATAAGGACCTTCCCATAGCGTAGAGAATTTGTTTTTTACAGGTATGGTTTTTTATGAGTACCTTGTCACCTACGTTAAACTGCTTTGAGAGGGTTCCCTTATCATAATAAGTTTTGGACCGATTCTTATTAGTGAGAATGGTTTGTCGTGCTATTTCGTATCCATGCTGCAGGCGAGCTTTTAACTCTTTCGCGTAATCGTCGTAGCTATATGATAAGTGGGGTTTATGTTCGAATACGTTGGGGATATTCGGGGGGAAGCCATACAGCAATTGGTATGGGGCGTAGTTGGTACTCGAATGTGGTGGTGTGTTGTATACAAGAATAGCGTAAGGTGTCCAACTATCCCAGGAAAGAGGGTCTCTATTCACGTAATGGCGGAGATATTCAGCCAACGTACGGTTGCTTCTTTCCAACGCACCGTTCGTTTGGGGATGATACGGAGAAGTGTTTACTTTTTTGGCTTTTAGGATTTTACAGGTTTCCTTGAATAAATTACTTAAGAAATTTGTCCCCTGATCAGTGAGGATAATTTCGGGTATACCGTGTCTGCATACTACGTTTTCTACGAACGCATGCGCAACAGTTTCCGCTTCGGCATTTCGTAGGGGTAGTGCTTCCGAAAATTTGGTCAAATCGTCCTGAAAGGTTAATAAGTATTTGTTACCCTGGTAACTGACAGGAAGTGGACCTACTATATCTAGAGATATTCTTTGGAAAGGACGAGTGCTAGTTGAAGTGATTCGCATAGGAATAGAAGGATTTTTATGAAGTTTGTTCTTTTGGCACGACTCACATTTCCGAATAAAATTTGAAACGTCTTTAACCATTGAGGGCCAATAGTATTTTAGCTTTAATCTCTTAATGGTTCGCGAAATTCCCTGATGACCACCAAAAGCTGAATAATGGTATTCATGTAGTAGTTTAGTAATATCTTCACTGTTTTCTGGGTAAATTCTGGAATCGGTAAAAAGATGTATTGTGATCGCGGTAATAAATATTTTTCCGACATCTGCTTTAAATTCATGGAATGAGTAATTGTTATCAAAGTTTGGGAATGAAAGATTTATAGAGGTTAGTTGCTTGTTAATGCATTCCGCAAATATAATTGCTAATAGTTCCTGTTCCGTCGTTGAGTATCTGGTTTCGGCATCATTTAATTTACGACTCGCATAGCATATTGGCTTATCAATTCCTATCTCTCCCTGTGACAAGACAGCGCCAACTGCGTATTTACTTGCATCTGTGGTAATTAAAAATTCTTTGGTAAAGTCGGGGTAAGCAAGAACGGGAGGAGAGATGAGTTTAGTTTTTAAGGCTCTAAACGATTCATCACAGTGTGCATTCCATTTGAATTCTACACTCTTTTTTAATAGGTGGGTGAGAGGCTTGGCAATCTCCGCAAAGTTCGAAATAAACCTCCTATAATAACCAGCAAGCCCCAAAAAGGACTTGACGTCTTTAGCTTTCTTTGGTACAGGATAACTTGCTTTTGCCTTCACTTTTGATATATCTGGTTTTATACCATCCTGAGATATTATATGTCCCAGATAGACTAGCTCTCTTTGTATGAACTTGCACTTTTCAGGTTGTAATTTCATGTTGTGTTGTCTTAAGCGACGAAACACGTCCACAAGTTTCGAGTTATGGTCATGGATATCATATCCATATATGACTATATCGTCAACATAAACGAAGCATTTAATGCCTTGTAATCCCATAAGTACATTGTTCATGAGACGTTGGAAAGTGGCTGGTGCATTTTTCAGCCCTCGTTTATTGCCTGTATTATCAGATTTTTTCGGCACGAGGAGCAGTGGGGAGTTCCACGGACTATAGCTTGGCGTAACGATACCGTCTTTTAGCATATCTTTTACCTGCCTATGGATTTCATTCTTCTGCGATTCGGGTAGGCGATATGGACGCGTGTAAATCGGTGGTTTATTAGAGTCAGTAAGAATAGTATGCCTAACGGCATCTGTATGTGATAAGTAATCTCCTTCTAAGAGGAAAAGATCGTTAAAATCTTTATATATTTCTGTAATGAGCTGCTTTTCCTCTCGATTACAGTGTTCTAGGTTAATCAAAGTTTCTAATTTTTGAAGTCGCTTTTTCACGGGATCCTTATTGAAGTCAAATTGAAGAACATTAAATTTCTCGAGACTGTCCCATTTTAAGGGTATCTCTGTTACTTTCAAAGTTACCTCTGAGTCGTTTGAGTTTAATAATATAACATTTACTGCGTTGTTTGTTTGCTCAACTACCGTTTCTGCGAGATATATTCCGGGCTGTATTTCACATTTTTGTAATACAACTGGTTTACTGCAATTGAAAGGGAGTGAGACAACTTTTTCGCTTCTAGCAGGTAGGGTTACTTCTTTATTCTGAGGATCGTTGATTATTTTTATATCATCAGGACATACGGTATTTCCTTCAGTTGTCTCGTTTAATGCAGTTTTATCTGAACGATTAAGATTAGTGTCTGAAGCAGTTTGGATACCTTTCCTAACGGCCGAAGAATTGTTTATGGTAAAAATACAATTATTATAGTCAATAATACAGTTATGTTTCTTCAAGAAATCATTCCCTATGATACCGTCATACTTTAGTGTTATTTCGTCGGTTAAGAGATGAAAGGTGTGTGTTAAAAAAAATTCGCTACTTTCCGTAGAAAGATTGAGCGTTTCTGTGATGGTGCCCAACGTAGAAATTGGCTCACCGGAAAGTGTGGATATAGTACCTTTGGTTTTAAAAGGTTTACGAATATCGTTGAGATTTAACTTCAATATACTTATATCAGCTCCCGTATCAATAAGGAATGTAGAATACTTTTGGGATGAAGGCAGAAATGGTATGCAAATAGTTACATTAGAATCAAATTTAGAGAATGATATCGAGATTTGTTTTGGCGTGTACGGTTTTTCTTTTAATTTTTCGACGGTTGTTTGTGGACGTCGGCAGTATGTGTTAGTCGGGATGGAGTGCCGGTACCCCCCACCCGACAGTCTTCATTTCCCTTTATAACGACCGTGGTTTCCTTACTATAGTCTCTTCTCACAGGTGCTTAATGTGGATTGTGAGACGAGCTCCGTGATTGAGTGTAATTATTACAAAGATTTACTCGAGGGGAACCATATGAAGTTCTGCTATTATTACGTTGTCTTAGACGGCAGTCTTGTATATGGTGATTTGGTTTTTTGCAGTATGCGCATACCAAATGGTTTATATCTCTTTTTATTTCGCGAGGAGGGAAGTTGGGAATATTTGTGTTACGGGAACACGTTTCTTTGGTGTGACCTGTGCGTCTACAGATTTCACATGAAATAATATTTTTCGTAAAAGGTCGCGAATTGTGAGAAACTGACGGATTGTTCCGATCTAATCGTGTGGAATGCTCACTAGCGTAAGCGATTGATTTTCTTAGATCACTTTCTCCCTTTGCTTTGACTAATAGTTTCAGCTGTTCACTACGTAGACCGTCTGGGAAAGTCTGGGTTGCTAATTTCTCGTTCTCTTTAATTAAGAAGATTCTTACTGCAGAGTTTAAGGTGGCCAAAGCTAGGAGTAACTTTTCTCCGAAATCTTTCACGGTTTCCTTGAAGCCCTGCCTCATTGATAGCAGTTCGTTTTGAGCACTTGCTCTAGATTTCTCTTCCTTGAACTGATCTCTTAATTCTTTTGAAAGGTCGGACCATTTTGGACATGATTTGTATTGTATTAATTCAAATGCTTGTCCCTTGAGTTTTGTTTTTACTATATCCAGGAAAAGTTTATGTTCAGCTGCGTTTAGAGATTCAGAAAAGAGTATGTTTCCACAGGCTATAAATTTATCTAGGTCCTGCGGGGACCCATCAAAATAGGGGACTAAATTGTAAACGTCTGCCACGCTAATAAGTCTTTCAGGCACGTCGGGCATGTTTGCGTTATGAAAAGGAAGCTCACTGAATAAAAGAGCAATTTGAGCACAGCTTCGGGTAGGTATTTTGTCTGTGATTGATTTAGAAAAAAAGAAGAAACAACAGTAAAAAAATTTGAGGCAACTATCACGCCACTTAGATTGATTAGAAGCCTTATGTATCAGGATAGCAATTACAAATTGATTTTAAATTGGAGTAGATATTAAAGCGTTATTTTGGAATTTCGTATTAGTCCAAAATTGCATTATAGGATTACGGAATTAAAGAAATTTATAGGGGTATCAAATAAATAAATTTATTGAAACAATAGATTGTTATTTAAGTTATCTTGTATCAAATTACGATAATGAACTGGGAGAAAGGCTGAGAACCACAAATAAAAGCGAACACAATTTATAATTTTAAAAGAAGATAACAAATTTAAAAGCACAAAAATTGTTCTTTTATTTCGAAACGTACTGATTACTCGTTTTGTATCCAAATTGTATGATTTTAATATTATAATATATTTGAAATTAAAACTTCCATGTAATAAAATTCCACCACAATAATTCCACTCATCAAAACACAAAAAAAAATTCAAAATTTAACTCAATCACTTCAAATTCAGGAAACCTAGTTTGAACTGAACACCAATAAAATTTATTCAAACCGGAACTTGTACACTCAAATGCAAGGTAATTCAGAGACTTTATTTCAGATTATGTGGAACTATCAATTGAAAACTTATTTGGTTTAATTATTTTAATACTTCGTATAAGTTTCAAAGTCAAACTCTTCAAAATAAAGTTACGCACAATTATAAAAATCTCAATTTAACCCTCAAAAAGAGATTTTTTTTCATGTACATACATATGTACATATAGGTATTTAGATTTTCACTTTTTGTTATTAGGCAACAAAAGGCGAGAGAAAATTGTGTGTACTATGTGTATCACAATTGATAAAGGACACACAAAAAAAAAGAGAAACATACAGAAGTAAGTAAGGGTTTTATTTTTTTTTTAACTTTAGATAATTTTTCCACACGAAACTTTTAATCGCACGATTGATTCGTTTCTTTTGCAGCTCAGAAGAACACAGCAAGGTTTACACTTTTTTTTTTTTGCAATTGAGATACTTTACGATATTTATTTCACAGAACACAGCAAGGTTTCCACTTTTTTGCAATTAAGATATTTTACAATATTTATTTCACAAAAGTTCTATATTTAGGAAAATATGTAATCATATATAAAAAAAGATTTTGAACTTACAGGCGAGCCAATAATGGTGTCCTCATGATCATGTTTTCTTCTTCCTATATTCTTCCTATTGCGATTGCTTGAGTTTCCAAAACGGCAGATTAATTGAAGAGGATTGACTAAAGATGGTACTTTTGCGGCAATTTGTGTAGCGATTGCTTGAGTTGAGTAGGATATTTCCCCTTTTCTATTTCAGCTGTGAAATCAGGTCAGCTTGATATAAAAGTCAACAACAGCAATATGCTAATGTCGAGATGGTGTCATCCGCACCCGCTGCCACCAGTTTGTTATGTCCGGGGCGTCGTGCTTTCCTTTCTTGGAGAAGAACGCCCAGGCGGAGTCCAGCATCTATCGGAGTCTTTGTCGTTCCCTTTTTTGTTCCTCTGAAATTAATCTTTAATGTGATTAATAAATAAAAAATACACTCGATCGCGTGTTAATCCTTTGGCTTTATTATAATTAACTTTTATAATTAACTTTATAAAAACTTATAAACTTTTCAATGTAATTTTTATTGTAATTAACTTTTAAAATCTTATAAACTTTTCAATGTAATTTTTATTGTAATTAACTTTTAAAAAATTATAAACTTTTCAATGAAAACTATCTTAGACTTTTCGAAAACTCGACCGACTCCGATTGAGGATTTTACTAAACTCCCCGACTTGTGCCTTCGAATATTATCGTTTGCTCGCGTCTTTGCCTTATCAGCAAAATAACTTTCACACTTCATCGCGACAACAGGATGTTACCACAAGTGGAGAACGAAGAAGTAAACAAAAATTGATTACTTCTTGATAAAATTTGTATATTATACGCTGAGGAAAGAATTTTAAGTGTTCGTTGCGCACTTGAAAAAACGATACTTTGTATCGTGGGAAATGAGTTGTGAATTGCGTCGGTCAAGCACTGTCACAACCAATAAATTACGATTTGAGCTGAGTGCTGACCGAGCGTAATTACAACAGATGCTTCATCGTTAAATCACGAAATCTCTAATCCCCTAGCGAGAAGAAAATATGGGTGGGCTGTTTTGGTATTACTTACAAACTGTGAAAGTCTCATCCAAATCGGAGATGGTGGGGTTTCGTGTGGAATGACTAACACAAATATGAAGGTATCAATCCTGGAGGGTGATTCTGATCTCTTTGTCGTTCGATTTAGTCGTGAATTCTGACATATTTTGTCTACTTTTTTTTCAACACAGTTCATTTTGTGTCTTCACTATTATCTACCACAAATTGAACTATAATGAATTTTCGATGAAGAAACGTCAAAAAACACGACTAAATATACGACAAATTAGTCAGCTGCTCCCAGAGGTTGTGACAAAAATTTTACACTGGTAAGTGGAAACTCTACACCTAAATACAGCATTACAAGTGCTGAAATTCGAAACAATATTTTGAATTTGTAATGTGAAGTGTCATTTTCAGTTCATTCTATGTCATGCAAGGGTTGCTGAACTGAATAAAAACACGAAAAAATCAGTAGAAAAGTTCATTTCATTTAGTCGATTATTTTGACATTCAAGTACGACAAAAGATCAGAATCACCCCCCTGGAAGCCCAAGTCGGTAAAATTCTAGTTTTATTAAAGTATGTACGAACATATATGAATATGTTAAAAGCTGTTACGCTGTTTGGCTGCTAGTGGAGATGGGATGGGTTAAAACAAAGGTCATTTAGGCGCCACGTGATTTTCTTTTTCATAACGAGTTATATCACGAAACTCACATCGGCAAGATAAAAAAGTATACGGTTAGAAATTTTGGTGTAAATATTATACATGAATAATATATATATAAATCCTTACAAAAGTTAATATAAACTTTATACTTTAGCTTGTTATAGATTTCTATATCAATAGAGTATAAAATTGATACTATGGATTATGGGCGGAACTAATCCATTTTATATATTACTTTTATATGTAATTCCATATTATCTTCATTTATATTATGTTTCATATAAATTTTATAATAACTGGGATTGAAATAAATTTTATATTTTGTATATAAAGTTTATACTATATATTGTATATAGTGAATTCATATTAATTTTACGTATAAATTAATAAAACATCATATTTTAGTGAAATTGTTCATTTAAATTATTTTGAATATATATATATTTCTGTATAAATGTACAAAAAAAAACTTAAAGATCAATTAGTGATACTAACAGTAAGGTGTTATTTAACAACCATAGGTATATGTTTTGTTTGTTTTCCTCGAAATCGCGGAATCGCTTCCAAAATAATGCTTCCAGTATTGAGAGGTATGATATGTCCATCATACTATATTGCGTTATATTCGACTTAGAAATTCCTTCAGCCGCTATATATGGTGCTCTGACCCCTGTACAATTTGTGTACTCTGCAGGTGTAAGCCTTGGCTAATAAATAAAATAAGTTTGAATATATGAAAATCAAATATTTGTTAAAACCAAAAGAAAAAATAAATTAAAAACCTTTTTAAATATTACAATCCTTTCAACCACCTGCTCATCCGTAATGTCTGCTTACTTTCTTCTTTCCATTTGCAGGCGGTGGAAGAAGTCGAAGAAGATTTATAAATAATAAAGTCCAGCTATTCCAATCTGTTAAATTAATAATAAAATAAAACTATATCAGTGGAATTTTAAAATATTTACCATTTTCTCCTTCAGCTTCAGTATATAAAATTCTTTTCCCGGCATTCTTCAGCTGAGAAAATATGAGGTTGAAAGTTCTTCCATTTGTTTAGCAACAGATGAGCAGACTCCTTTTGAATCTGAACAATTTTTCTATTACTTAACGAGTATTCACAAATTAGATATACACACCGGAGTACATTTTTAATTATATTTTTACTCGAGTATAGATCTTTTCGGAACAGCGATTAAAACTCTACTGACTGATAAGTTAACAACGAAACAGCATAAAGAATATATTTGCAAAGAAAGAACCGTTATTTCTTTCAAAGAAATGGTACGCACTGTTAATTTTTGCCAAATATATACCCTAGGTAGTATAAAATTTATTCCAAAGACGTATAAAGAACACGTCGAAATCCTAACTGAATATGATATTTATAACAAAATCATATAAAGTATATACCATCAAAATATAAAAAAAAGTAAGTTATATGCGTATTTGATAGAGTTTATAGTTTCGAATATAAATTCTATAACATTTTCGGATGCATTTTATCTTATATGCGTATAGAAACAGTTTTTATAATTTTTAATTTCGTATTAACGTATTCGACTTTATCGTTTTCTATATGAAATTTGGAATAGAAAGACTTAATATTAAAAAGTATATACATTATTTTTATCTTTTACACCAAGATTTCTAACCGTGATAGGATGCAGTGTGTATAACGTTATAAAGATTTAATGTTTAGCAGAATTAGTACAATCGCGCTTATGAATGAAATATACGGATTGTAAATTAAATGCTAAGTATTTTCAATTGCAAAATACGCGCAAGTTCTCATTCGTATTTCTAAATTTACATATAATTTAATAAAAAAGAAGGTACTTAGCTATGTCTTCCTGCGTAGCTGAACCCCTAGCGGTATGAAAAATGATTCCTGTTAAATATTCCGTTTTTTTCTCTCCCAAGCTCCCGTCAGCCCTCCTTTGTGTCCGGTATTCAGTACTCCTGCCTTTTCCACTCACTATCTTGCTTAATTTTTTTGAATTTCAAATTATTTTAAATTTTTATTATTAACAGGCCTATTCAACCACTTTTGCTGTGAATGTCCTTTCTTGTGTGTTTTATTTTTATTTTATTTTTTATTGTTTTTCTGATCTTGACTACTTGGCGATCCGCCCGGGAGAGAGATAAGCTCCATCGTCACTCAAGCCCCCTCATCGACAAGATTCGATATCGAAATCAGCCACTGAACGTTAGAAAACTTATCGATTCTCACGATTTTGTATGGATGGCGTTCCAAATTAATTATGCAAATTAGAGCATAAGGCGGAGACTTTTGTTTTACCCAGACGTTAATTTAATTGGTCTTTAATTTTTCGCTTTAGGAAACCTGGGAAGAAGTATCTATCGCACATCAATTTAATATGAATAATAGCACGTAGAACTAGGAGCTCCAGATTATGCAGTCAGACCTATGAAGAAAAGTGAACCTGACCTAAATAAACTAACTCAATTCATTCTGTAAATTCAATGAAGTTACTAGCTATAGACAATTGAAGAATAAGATAACTTCTGGCTTAGCAACTATTCCTACATACTTATTTGTAAATTACATATGAAGCTCTGTGTTCTGCAATCCGTATTTCATAACAAAGCTACCAGATGGAAACCAATGAGATTGAATGCTTTTTCTGTTAGGGGCCTGTTCCAAGCCATCTCTTCATTTTCGCCCTCGTCTTTTTATTAAAATTGTAGCTATTATAAAGTTTACATGTAGGTAACGCTATAACTTATGATAAATATTTTGCTTTGCTCGATATTTATCATGAGCAACTAAACAAAGCAAGCCCTTATGTAAGTATTGATTAACTCTGGAGGCAAAAGGAAGAATTAACTTGTATACTTGTGGAGAGCTTTCTAGGTGTGACATCACCAGCTAGTATAAAAAGGCGAAGCTGAAGACATAGATTAGGATAGGGGCCAAATATTCAAGGTAACAAATAAAGGAACTATCGCGGTTTTGGTATAATAGAATTAAAGTCAGATATAATTAGTTTTATAATCTAAATACGACATTACAATGGAAAAATCTTTGTCCCTAGAACTAATAAAATATTGAAATCTTCTAATGTTTCTTGAAGTGATATCCTTTACATACCTTTTTTTACCTACCAAACGGCGAAGCCTTGGATCTAGAAACAGACAGAAATCATAGTTTCAATCTCCAGTAATGAGGGTCTCCTACGCTCTAAATATTGCAGTATCCTGTTTTATGCAAATCACCACAATCAGCATGTCACGGCATGCCGCCAACTATATTATATTCTATCTGAACTAGATGATTCCTTCAAACTATAATGCCAGGTACAGAATAAAGTTGTCAAAGCAGTCAACTGAAGTCTGGTGTAGTAGCCGTTGTGCTCTTGCGTTTCCAAATAACGAACACGTTCAATTTTTTCTGTAATCGTATATACATACTAGGTACGTCCTTCCGTCGCATCGCCACAACCAGAATTTAAATGTCCTAGATACCCTATAGAGCATAGTAAGATTGAGAACAACGCACTACACAAACGAATACTTTTGATACTCTAGGTGAAATCCCAAAGGGTATACTAAGGTTGTCATTCCGTTTTAGAGTAAACTGGATTGGACACGAACGCACAATGTTAAAGGTTATTTTGACTTTTGCATGTCTCTCTGATTGTTTGTCTGTATGTCCGTGTCTGTCTGTCTGTCTGTCTCTCTGTCTGTCCTCTGTCTGTCTGTCTGTCTGTCTGTCTATCTGTCTGTTCATCCTCACGATAACTCGAGAGCGCGGTGACTTAGATAGCTGAAATTTCGTGTTGCGTATGGCTTTTAAGGAATTTGTAGATTTAAGTTCGGACCAACCGGGCAACCCCTGCTGAAAAAGTGTAGACGTAGTGGCCTGAAATTTTTTACACGGCGTTTTCATAAAAATAGTAAATACATTTTGAACAATATACTACACCGGGCAAACCTTTCTTGGTGTGTCCATACAAAAATTTAAGTTTTTACGTGTACTGTATGTATACGTTTCTATTGTACGGAAAACTTCTTCAGAATATGAAATCCTACGAAATTGGTTAGGATGATTTTCACTGCCCGACGAATCATTCCAGAAATAAAAATCAACTTTAACAATCAACTTGCACAGAGGGGTGACCATACGAAATTACATTCGGGCATTCATCTGGGTAGCATAAAAATTGGTCTTATAGCAATTCTAGCTTTTCCATGTATTTCTTTCTTATCTAGTGATTCAAAAAACAATAAGATAATATAAAAAGCTACGTTCTCCCGTAATTGTGATGAAAAGCGTTCTTACATGCATAAATCTTAACAAAAGGCTTATAACATCATTAAAAAAAAGTTGAAAATTATGAAAATTATCAGTGTAGTCTACTACCCAAGAAGTACCGAAAACCAAAGTTAGTAATATTGTTACGTGCAATAGAAAGAGACAACTGGTGACATCTACTGGCAATAAACAACTTCAGGTTCGGAGAGTAAATGACTTCAGGTTCGGAGAATCGATTATGAAATCTACAGGAAAGTTTAGGAATAGAACAAATAGAATAGTCAAGAAGCTTTTGGAATAGAACACTCCAGAATAATCCGGAGAGTTTCTAGGGTATAAATATAACAGTTATCATCAGGGGCGGATTTCCCTATAGGCCGAGAGGCCCGGGCCTAGGGCGGCAGATTTAGGGGGCGGCAAAATGTTTGAATGATTTTTGATTTTTTCTTGTAGTTGTGGGTATTTCATTACATTTTTATACTTTTTCGTTTTTTTAAATAAAATAATTCGTTGGAAAGTGTTATTTTTAATTCTACTCCATTTTTTTCAAATCTACTCCGGTTTATGAGGCAGCCTACTCCACTAATTCTAGCCTGGGGTCCCTTCACTGGATATAGATCATTCAATTTTTCGTGCTTTACAGGGAGTAGGGGGGCGGCAATCTTCCATAGGCCTAGGGCGGCCAAGTGATCAAATCCGCCCCTGGTTGTCATCGCCAGAGAAAGAGTCTTGTTTTAGACGTTGCAGTGTTAAGAAGCTGTTACGCTCCTCTTTGAGCGCAACTAGGGATCCCGTCGACCCCTGTCCTAGCTCAGTAAGAAGGGTGGTTCGCTTAATGAAATATGAGTGAAGTGGTGGGCGCCATGTAATTTTTGCATAGAGGAAAATCACAAAACCTATTCTCTTGTTTAGTACGTTATAATTTCGGTAATATTATAAGAACAAAACTACGACTAATGTTAACTGCTTGGAATTCACATGAAGTCAATTAACAGACCGTGGATGAACATCTCAATTACTATCGATTTTACATGGGTTTTAGAACCCTAATTATGCAACGCCATGCGCCAGCCAGCCACAAAATAAAAAAAGAAATAGTATTGCAAAAAAAAATCTACTTAGCTTTTCTTTTTGTCCAGGATGCGTCAATTTCGGTTTTCCTTTTATTCTCCTGAGTTAATTAATCCGCTTATTTTTTTGACTCTTCTATATAAAACTTTTTAATGCTGGAGCACTTCTCCAGTCCTGACAAGGAAAAACAAGCAAACTTCTGGAACAAGTGCCGGTCTCTTTGCGGTCTCTGTCCCCAGCCCGCCTCCGTGGTTCCAGCCAGTTCCGAAAGGTATAATCTGACTGGATGGCGTTTAGATCACTTTCGAGTGGTCTAATTTATTTAGATTGACTTAGGTCAGCTTATAATTTGCAGACACCAACCTATTTATTTTTTTTAATTACCTCCTTTGCAATTTTAATAATTTGTTATTTAGTTTTACCTCCTTTGCAATTTTTAATAATTTGTTATTTAGTTTTACCTCCTTTGCAATTTTTAATAATTTGTTATTTAGTTTTACCTCCTTTGCAATTTTAATAATTTGTCGCTTAGCTTGCCTTCCTTTGCTATTTTAATAATTTTAAATTGAAAGTCATATTGAGACGAAACCTGGACGAATTAACCATGGAATGGGTTTAGATACGAGAGACTAGAATACTGTGGCTGAGTGGCTCGCTGGCAAAATTTCGAGAAAACAATTAATCTTAGGAAATGTTGATGCTCGCCCAAGGCTTACAAGTTAATTACAATTGTAATTTCCTCTTACGTTCTACCATAATTATGACCTTGCTTGCCGTGGGCAATGGTGGACGTGATATATAAAAGTATGGCGGAAAAGTAGTGCGTTCATGTTCCATAATTTAGCTCCACAATTCAGGACGGCTCGAAAGCAATAATAGCGCTCGGATTTGAAGAGGGCCAGTCATACCCAACTGAGAGACCTCAGACGAAAATTCTCCAACATACTTTCCCTGAAATAAAAATTGCCCACAGTATCAACAGTTCGAAATTAAGGACACATAAAACATTCACAAATCTATTTTCGTGTAGAACTGTAACACGCCTCCTCTTCCTCCGGGAGATTTCCTTGAAATCTCAATAAAATACATTCAATAATTCAATTTTAATTAATTCAAATTTAGCAACCGATTCCTTAAATTGTCAAATACCATAATGTGATTCCATAGATTCTGCTTGCTATGTGCTGCTGCAAGGCTGCTGCTTTACATAAATTCACAAATATATTATATATCCAAAGTTTAGAAACTTGAAAAGTTAACGTTATATTACTATATAAAAACAATGTTTAATCTAAATTTAAGACTCCATTTTTCTCATAATGTACGTAAGGTAAATGTAACAAGGACGAAGTAGCAGTAGAAAAACAAAAAAGTATTCAGAATGAAACTCAACCTTAAAATTAAATCACATCTCTCGACAAAAGCTTACAAATATAAGGCTTATACAAAAGGTAACAAAAAAACCACTTTAGATTACGAGATATAACTTATTTGTTGTTGTGGAAAACTTCTCTTTTCCTTCTAATATTACAGATTAATTGTGTCTAAGTCTTGACAAGGCGCACGAGAACTTATATCACCGCCATTCGAACTACTTCCGGGTAGGGGACCATTCGTTTGGTGATTTTAATTGAATTCTACGTTATTGGTTGAATGTAATCTTTCCCTTCCTAGCCCAAGTGGAAGTGCAAACTCTTGAGGTAGCTTTCGCATGATTTTACCAGATGTGATGAGTCGACCAAATCCTTCCTGGTGTGCAAAAGCACAGCCTGATCGAAGTGATCGACGAGCTCTTCTTGCTGGAGGCGTCCGTAATACATCTGTACTATGACGCGAACGCATTTGTGCAGCTCTTTGTTTAAGTCGTAACTTGTCAGATAGGCTTGGATAAACGTCGACGAAATAAAATCTCGAGCCTAATACAGGAACCATTATTACTATTACAGTTATTACCGTTGTAAACCAAAAAGTTGCTTCTTTCATGGCTTGTGTTAGAGAACCAATATAAGGTCCTCCGATAACATAATTATAAAATGAATCTAAGAATAAATACCATAACAAGCTACCCCAGATCATAATATGATTGAATACTGTCCAGTATGATGTATCGAGCGCAAGATTAGAATGGTTGTTACTACAGATCCTAAGGTCATGTGGTCACTAAGTATAAAGCCATCTGGTGATATTCCATCCTTATACGTACCGTAGGGTATTAAAAATAAACCCATTGAACTAAATATCCCATGCAGCACATCTAAACTGTGCTTGTCGGACACATCTTGCTCAAAATACCTAACGCTATGGTGATTCCATCGTGTTGATATTACGAAAATAATAAGACATCAACTAGACCCTCCCAGTACTCCCCTTTTATTAGTCATCAGGTACGTTTGATGTATAAGGCTTCAAATCTTTGGCGTGCCATATCCCCTGACTCTTCCCAGCCTCGTTTACCAATTCGTAAGTCCAAGGCGATACAATTTTAACTATTTTGAATGGGCCTATATACTTGGCTGCTAACTTAGCATTAAAATACTTACTCGCATCAGAAAGTACATAGTTCCTTCTCCAGACCTGATCGTTAACAAAGAATCTATTATCCCGCCTTCGAAGATTATACGCGTGCCTACTACTTTCTGCAGCTCGGACTAGCCGCTTCTTGACATCCGTTACAACTTCCTGTAATGCTTTAGACCTTTCTACCGAATTGTACACCCCCTTACCTTCTGACTCTACATGATCGTAGCCATTTGTTATCATCTCACGCCCGAAGTTTATAAAGTATGGCGTCAGATTGGTCACCTCTTGAACAGCCGTGCGAATAGCGCATGATATTTTTGGTAGGTGAGAATCCCAACTCTTGTGGTTTTCTGACACATATGCTCTCAGCATGGTCTTAATGACTTGATTAGTCCGCTCGGCCGGGTTGGCTTGTGGGTGATAAAGAGCCGTGTATTTGATGGTAACGCGATAGCCCTCACAAAGTCCCTGGAACTCTCGACTTTTAAACTGGACACCATTATCACAGATTAAAATCTTAGGTACTCCAAAAAGAAGGAAAATAGAGTCTTCCAGACACCTACAGACTGACGCCGAAGTAGCTGAGCGCAACGAAAAGAGCATAGGGAATTTGCTGAACTGGTCGACAATTGTTAAGATGTATACAAAACCCCGATTCGAGCGTGACAATGGACCAATTAAATCTAAGCTTATGGTTTCCCATGGTTTATCCGCTATCTTGCGAGTAGCCATTAGTCCTGCCGGCTTTTTAAGCTCGGGTTTTATCGATTGCCATGTTAAGCAGCGCTTAACGTAACGAGTCACATCTGCCTTCATTTTAGGCCAGTAGAACTGTTGTGACAGACGATGTAAAGTTTTATGAATGCCTCCATGACCTGAAGTGGGAATATCGTGAGCTTTGTACAGCATTTGGTTTCTCTGAACTTTTGGTACTACTTGTTTCCAATAATCTAACTCCGTGGCCAGTGCTGGATATCTAGGCCTGCAATGCTTGTACAATATTCCATTTTCTTCTCTCCATTCAGGGTATTTCTCCGGCTTCTTCTTGACTTGCTCCAGTATCCTGTGATACCATTTGTCCTTAGTCCCACTGTTGGCATTGACACAATCCACAGCTGGTACTGACCGAGAGAGCCAATCAGGTAGAAGATGCTCCTTCCCTTTCCGGTGTATAATATCGTAGTCATATTGCTGCATCCTCATAGCCCACCTCGCTAATCTACCGGTTGGATCTTTCAGATTGTGAAGCCAGACTAGAGAAGCATGGTCAGTAACAACTGTGAATCGTGTGCCTTCAAGATATGGTCTGAGCTTATCGACTGCCCAGAGAACCGCTAAGCACTCTCTCTCAATGGTAGAATAATTTCTCTCGCAACGGTTGAGAGATCTGCTTAAGTAGGCTATTACCTTTTCGTCTCCGTCTATCTTCTGCGTTAGCACCGCACCCAGCCCGTATCCTGAAGCATCCGTATGCACGATAAATGGTAATTTAAAATCTGGACACATAAGAATTGGAGCGCTAACGAGCTTTGCCTTAACCTCCCGAAATGATTTTTCGCATTCTCCAGACCAATGAAACTTCTTACTCTTTTTCAGTAGACTGGTAATAGGTGAAATCAAGGTGGAAAAATTTTCAATAAATCGCCTATACCATGCGATCATTCCTATGAATTTTCGTACTTCGGAGATATTTTTGGGATTGGGTACCTGCAATATACACTTGACCTTGTCTGGATCTACCTGTATGCCATTTTCTCCAACTAAATAACCTAGGTACTTTAATTCAGGCCTACAGAATTCGCACTTGTCGTAATTAATTATCAATCCTGCCTCTTGAAGCTTATTCAAGACTTCCTCTAAGATCCGTTTGTGTTCTTCAAACGATTGAGTGACAATAATTACATCGTCAAGGTATACGAAGACGTGTCTTTCTAAACTACTAGAAAGTACACGGTCAATAAAACTTTGCCAAGTTGCTGGCGAGTTGGTTAGCCCAAAGGGCATTCGAAGAAATTGAAATAATCCACGTCCCGGTACCGTGAAAGCCGTGTATTGTCTTGATCCTTCAGCCATTGGAATTTGCCAAAAGGCAGACTTAATGTCAAGAGATGACATGTATTTTGCATTGCGTAGCTTATCCAATGTGGCCGAGACGTATGGCAGCGGATAGGCGTCTTTCTTCGTTACCTTATTTAATTTCCGGAAGTCAACGCAAAAACGATAACTTCCGTCCTTCTTCCGCACCATTACAACTGGAGATGACCAGGCACTTCCTGACGGTTCGACTACTCCTTCCTGAATCATCTTGTCTAACTCAGTGTTAATAACATCCTGAATGGCTGGCGATACAGGGTAATAGAGTTGTTTTATAGGGGGAGAATCAGTCTGAATAACATGCTCCACTTCACGCGTGCAACCTATCCCCTTTCCCATTTTAGTCTTGGCCTCGAGTATTACTTCCTTCAATTCATTATTTTGCTGCAAAGATAACTTATTTTGTTTCTCTAGTGAATTTACTTTGACATCTGCATCCATAGCTATAAATCGCCAAGAATCATCTCTCAAATTGGCACAGATTCCCATATTTTTCCAAAAATCAATACCAAGTATGATTGTATGTGGAAGCTCAGGTACCACTAATGCTTCACAAACCCCAACACGACTCTCCAGTTCCACAGATAAACTTATCTCACCTAAAATGTTGACTTCTTCCCGTTAGCAAGTTTTACTGTTGACATATTAGTGGTTTTCAAGGTAATGCCCATTTTACGTACTAAGTCCCATCCAGGACCTCCAAGAACTGTACACGATGCCCCAGAATCGAGCAATGCTAGGACCTTCACATCAAAGATAGCAATCTTCAAGCACGGACGCACGTCATTCTCTGCATGTGCAAAGATATAATCCAATAATGCTGACTATGCACCTTTGTAAACTTTACTATTATTATTTCTTCCATCTCTACAGCTATCAACTTCATCACTACTACTACTACTATTATTGTTATTCTTAGGTCTTGCGGTTTCTTGAAAACAACTTGAGCTCGACTCGCCGCTTACCGTCGAGCTCTGACTTCGTTTCCCGACTCTTGTGTTACTTGTGTATTTCTATTGCCTTGGCTACTCTCGAGTCGTTGATTTCTACATTTCGAACAATTCGGACGAATAACACCTCTTGTGCCGCAACCATAACACTTCACATTTTGCTTACAGGATCGCGCTAGATGACCTTCTTGACCGCATCTAAACATTTTGGACGTGTTCCCTGATTTGGGTTAGGGTCGGACAATGCTGAAACAGATTGATTTGACGGCTCCATATAGGCCAAATCAGACTCCAATAAGTGTGTGTTCCGTTTCGATGGAGGAGTCACAAAGGATTCCACTGAAACTCGGACAGATTCTAGGCGTCTTCCAAGCTCAACAAGTTCCGCAATACTGTTTACATCCGTCAGGCCTAACTGAGTCTGGTAAAAAGGGCTAACGTTACGTTTCAAGATTCTCAGCTTCTCGGCCTCACTCATTGAGACAGTCAACCTAGAAAACATGGTAGACATCACTGCAGCATAGGTACCTAAGGTCTCTTCTTTTCCTTGCGTTCTTCTTTTTATTTCACTTAATAATCTGTCGTTATAGTCTGCAGGTAAAAACTCTTTGCGCAGTTCGCCGACTAAATCCGACCACGAGTGAAATTGACCCTTGTTAGCACGGTACCATATGAGAGCACGTCCTGTAAATAAATCAAGCGCTGGGCGATAAAGCTGTGATCTACTGACCCCGCGTGCTTCAGCAAGCTCTGTTACTCGTTCTAAGAAGGAATTCAGAGACTGATTCTGCTCCCCAGAAAATTGTATACCCCGCTTGTACAGGGGTACTACTGCGCGGGAGCTTGTTAACATCGTCGTTGTCAACGATGTTTCTTCCACCAGCTCTGAGTCGTCACTATCGGCTTTATCTCCTTCGACCTTCATCTGCAGAGAACCCAAAGCTAATATCAACTCGCCTCTAATACGTTTCTTTTCCTTCACGTGCGCCTCCTCTATAGCTTGACATCTACGCAATCTACTTAAAGCCCACTCCACCTTTGTTATGATCTTCTTATAATCGGCGGAACTAGACTCCCCGCTAAAGGTTGACAATAGCTGAGTGATCTCTTCCAATTTCTTCACCAAAGCTTCAATATCTTCCTCGCACGTCAAGGGGTATGGGTCTATGACCACTGATTGTCCCAACCTCTCAGCCCTTAAAGCCGTTCTCAGCGTTAACCTCATATCGTCCACTCTGCCTAAGGGGAGGCCTCGGATATCTAACTCGTAGGCCAATTCTTCCTGATTTAGCCTGTTAATCTCCATGACTAAATATTGCTTTCTCCAAGCTTCTCAACAAAGACAAGTAAATATACGATAGAAGAAATTAAATTGTGGAAATTCTATGTAATATTCGGAATCCAAACTCGTAATACGTAGGTTAGGACGATTCAAATTCAATTTTTTTTTTTTTAATATTAGCTCTTAACGCAAAATTACTATCAATCTATGATATTAATTACTACTAAATATATCTACGAACTGTAAAGTTTTCAATATAGGATTTCAATGCAAAGGAAAACTGAACATTCACTTTTCTATTATCTAAGAAGTACTCAAATCCAGTTTAATGAGTGATCAGAAGTACAATTATAATGAGTACAAATAGCCCAGATTTCGATTTCAATCTATTAAAGAAATTATGCCAAATGCCAATTGTCGATATATAAGTTATTACTTGTAGAGTAAATGTATATACAACTTTTTCTAGATGATTAAGTACCCATTAAGACAACGGCTCTGTTCCCTTACAAGAAAACATTTACATGTGGCAAATAAAAAAACGTAAATTTAAAAGGCAAGAAATCGATATAAATATATAATAAATTGTGATCATCTAATACTAAATACCATTTCATGCAAATGTACATATACATATTAACCAAAATTCATTCTTTTATGTATTTAATTATAGTTCAATGCATGTATAAACAAAATAAACTTAAAACTCACTGAAAAGGAGCGTGTTACAGCTAATGTGTCTGGTGGCTGGCGGACAATGCGAATTTTCAAACACGAATATGCGATATAAAATAATCAAATCAACAAAATGGGTCGATCGGGAGAGACCTTGAAAATTTATATGATCTGCTGGTCATAAAATGTGGACAATCTTAAAAAAGGAAAAAAATATTCGAAAATAAATTTTGTGAATACATATATATACGTATGTACATACGACACTATTACACTATTTCCACTTGCAATCTGGGCTCTGTAGGCTTCACCTAGATCGCAAATGTTGATGCGATCAGCCTGTCAGGAACAACAAAAATATGTGCACATCTTATCACAAAATCATTGATGCGATATATATATATCTATATGTTCTTAGTTATGCACATTCACCTTATTATAAGTATGTACCCGGTACGTATGACTGGGAATAACTACACCATTTCATTTGTGAATTTTTGCAAATAAAATTTTCTGCAGTGCCTACATATCTCCAATGTACTTTATAATATTTGGCAGGCCTTCGAAATTAAAACAAAACTTTCGTTTTACCACGTACTCGGTTTAACCTACGGAATGTAAATTAACTAACGAGTGATCTCAACACCATGACAACCCACTCCGTTGTGCGAATAGCACATATAGGTTTACATGCAGCTTTGTGATTAACTGAACGACACTGGTTTATTGAACTTTACGAATAATTGTTTTTTTTCTCTGCATATTACTTTTCAGCCGATATCATAATTTACAAAACCAAGTTCTCCTGACTGAACTGAAATGTCGAAACATTTGAGGGGTTTACCGAAATTATTTAACAATTATGATTCCATTTTGCATGATCATGTAACACTTTGACAAAATTACTATTGTTTTGATTAACACAATGATATTTCACTAACGCTTTCTTTGTAATGTGGCCCCACGTTGGGCGCCAAAAATATGTTACGCTCCTCTTTGAGCGCAACTAGGGATCCCGTCGACCCCTGTCCTAGCTCAGTAAGAAGGGTGGTTCGCTTAATGAAATATGAGTGAAGTGGTGGGCGCCATGTAATTTTTGGATAGAGGAAAATCACAAAACCTATTCTCTTGTTTAGTACGTTATAATTTCGGTAATATTATAAGAACAAAACTACGACTAATGTTAACTGCGTGGAATTCACATGAAGTCAATTAACAGACCGTGGATGAACATCTCAATTACCATCGATTTTACATGGGTTTTAGAACCCTAATTATGCAACGCCATGCGCCAGCCAGCCACAAAATAAAAAAAGAAATAGTATTGCAAAAAAAAAATCTACTTAGCTTTTCTTTTCGTCCAGGATGCGTCAATTTCGGTTTTCCTTTTATTCTCCTGAGTTAATTAATCCGCTTATTTTTTTTTACTCTTCTATATAAAACTTTTTAATGCTGGAGCACTTCTCCACTCCTGACAAGGAAAAACAAGCAAACTTCTGGAACAAGTGCCGGTCTCTTTGCGGTCTCTGTCCCCAGCCCGCCTCCGTGGTTCCAGCCAGTTCCGAAAGGTATAATCTGACTGGATGGCGTTTAGATCACTTTCGAGTGGTCTAATTTATTTAGATTGACTTAGGTCCGCTTATAATTTTGCAGACACCAACCTATTTATTTTTTTTTAATTACCTCCTTTGCAATTTTAATAATTTGTTATTTAGTTTTACCTCCTTTGCAATTTTTAATAATTTGTTATTTAGTTTTACCTCCTTTGCAATTTTTAATAATTTGTTATTTAGTTTTACCTCCTTTGCAATTTTAATAATTTGTCGCTTAGCTTGCCTTCCTTTGCTATTTTAATAATTTTAAATTGAAAGTCATATTGAGACGAAACCTGGACGAATTAACCATGGAATGGGTTTAGATACGAGAGACTAGAATACTGTGGCTGAGTGGCTCGCTGGCAAAATTTCGAGAAAACAATTAATCTTAGGAAATGTTGATGCTCGCCCAAGGCTTACAAGTTAATTACAATTGTAATTTCCTCTTACGTTCTACCATAATTATGACCTTGCTTGCCGTGGGCAATGGTGGACGTGATATATAAAAGTATGGCGGAAAAGTAGTGCGTTCATGTTCCATAATTTAGCTCCACAATTCAGGACGGCTCGAAAGCAATAATAGCGCTCGGATTTGAAGAGGGCCAGTCATACCCAACTGAGAGACCTCAGACGAAAATTCTCCAACATACTTTCCCTGAAATAAAAATTGCCCACAGTATCAACAGTTCGAAATTAAGGACACATAAAACATTCACAAATCTATTTTCATGTAGAACTGTAACAAAGCGAAAGTAATAAAGAAGCGATAGTGTGTAATTAAATTGCGATAATTGAAAGTACAGTGTTAGCGATAATTAGAGTTGAGTTGATTAAATAAATGTTTGTGAACTTTATATGATTTAAGTGTAATAAAGAACTTATATATTAATTATTTAATATTGTGTTTTAAATAACGAACCAAAGGCCACGCTCGCAACAACTGGTGTCAGAAGTGAAATAAATTCGCGAAATAAAGTGGTGGCAATTGACTAAAAATTAAAAGAGTGATTAATTTTGAGAAATTGTGTTAAATTGTGAAAGTTCTGGAAAAAAATTTATATTCATTTATAAGAGAATTACTAAAATAATGGGGCGCAAAGTGGACGAGCTTCGAACGCAGGATTTGAAAGTGGAGCTAGGGAACCGGTCATTACAAACGACAGGCATAAAGAAAGTTCTCGTCTAGCGACTTAGACAATCTTTGAATCTTTGATAGAGGAAGGAAAGAATCCTGAAACATTTGTTTTCGAAGAGAAGATGAAGGGAAGAAGATGAAGGGAAGATGAAGAAGCGCCTGCGATGAAAATGGAACAGCTTTTGAGTACTTTAATGAGTAAAATGGAAGCCCGTTTTGATGAGCAAAAGAATTCTCTCGAGGAACAAAAGAATTCTCTCGAGGAACAAAAGAAATCTATGGAAACCCGTCTGGACGAGCAAAAGAATGCTTTTGAGGAACAAAAGAATTCTCTGGAATCCCGTTGGGATGAACAAAAGAATTCTTTGCAGAATTGTCTAGAAACTTGTTTGGAGGAACAGAAGAAATTTCTGAAAGTTTCATTAGACGAACAAAATATGAAAATTGAAGGAATACAGCAGGAAGTGTTGGAAGTTCGACAACAAGTGTCGGGAGTACAACAAAATGTCACGGAACAGCTTGATAACTTTAAAGCAGATCTGGAAAGAATAAAGCATCGTCAGCCTCTAAGCGTATCAACTGAAATATCCGGTGCAGGTAGAATGAAACCTCCGATATTTGATGGACAAAATTCGTGGCATATCTTCAAGAGACAATTCGAGGCAGCTTCAGAGGTAAATGGATGGAATGATGAAGACAAAGCTATAGCTCTGGTGCTAGCACTTCGAGGTCCTGCGTCAGAACTCTTACAAACTGTACCGATTGAAAATCAACGTAATTACTCTTCATTAGTACAGGCGATAGAATTACGTTACGGAGATGAGCACATGCAGCAAGTATATCGCCTACAGTTGCGCAACAGGATTCAAAAACATGGCGAATCACTACAAAAACTGCAGGCAGATGTAGAAAGATTAGCGCATCTGTCATACTCCAGCGTGAATGCGGATTTTCTCAATGAAGTGGCGACGGAGGCATTTGTGAACGCTATTATAGATCAAAATTTACAACAATCATTAAGGCTAGCAGGAAAGAAATCAACAGCAGAAGCACTAGCCTATGCATAAGCATGCGAATCCGCCAGACAAGCTTCACGGAGTGCAGTACGAGTGAGAGAAATTTCAGTGGAAGAATGTACTTGAAACAGAGTGCAATCATCACAGAGCCCGCCTTCACGTGGTGTCCCTCGATGCTGGAATTGTAATAAAGAAGAAGAGGGGATAGAAGAATGCCAAAGATGTCGAGCCAGGGAACAAGCTTTTCGTGGAGAGACTAGATATCAAGCAGCGACTAGTCGCATCGCCTCTCCTGTTGAGCAGTCGGAAAACTAGTAAAAACCAACTTTGGGGGGCAGAAGTTGGTTGGTGGAATCGACAGCCCCGAAGTCTTCATCCAAGTAGGTCAGTTACAGAGAAATAATAGCAGTCTTGTTATATATGGAAGTGTAGGAAAACATGACTGCGCAGTTACTATCGATACTGGAGCTTCAAGATCAATTATTAGAGCAGATCTTGTTAAGAACAAATGGCTTCACAACACCACCAAATATCTACTAAGAACAGCAACTGGAGCAGCAGGATAGGTGTTTGGAGAAATAACTTTAGATGTTCAACTTGGCGAACTACTATTTCCTCACACTTTCCTGGTTTCAGACATAATGGATGAATGCATTCTTGGAATAGACTTCATGATCACATACAAAATAAATCTGGATGTCGGAGAGCGGATTCTCAAATATGGCAATATAGAAATTCCTATGAAACTAGGAGAAGGAGCAGATTATCCTGCGAAAGTAAGGACGATGGTCTACGAAAATATTACTCTTTCGCCATGCTCCGAGACACTAATATGAACAAAGCTTACTGATGACATCGGGACCTGCCGATTCTATCTGGTGGAGCCTTACCCCACAAAAGTTACATCTAGCATCATTGTTGGCAAGACTTTAGTGAAGGCAGAAGGTGCAACATTAATACCAGTCAGAGTACTCAACACATCCGAAAATGAGGTACAACTAAAAGAAGGTTCTATAATTGGAAATTGTGAACCCATTTACCAAATCGTCAATTTGGATAATGGTAGTAATGTTAAGGAGACAAAAACTATACCAGCTACTACTCAACAGGTTCAGAAACTTCTTTCGTCCAGTGCCTTAAGTGAACAACAACACAACGATGCCAAAGAGGTGATCGATGAATTTTCGGAATTATTTGTAATGAAAGATGATGACTACGGTAAAATAAATCTTGTCCAGCATCGAATCGATACAGGAGATTCCAGGCCCATTCGACAGACACCACGAAGATTGCCATTAGCCAAACAACCAGAAGTTGCAGACATGATGAACTTCATGAAGAAACAAGGCATCATAGAGGAATCTAACAGCCCTTGAACATCGCCGGTTGTTCTGGTTAGGAAAAAGGATAGCAGCACCCGATTCTATGTAGACTACCGCCAACTAAATATCGTGACGAGAAAAGATAGCTATCCATAACCACGGATTGATGACACATTGGATACCCTTTCCGGAGCGCAATGGTTTTCCACGCTGGATTTGAAGAGTGGTTACTGGCAAGTGGAAATACATCCCGAGGACCGAGAGAAAACGGCTTTCTCAGTTGGCAGTGGCTTATGGCAATTCAAAGTAATGCCATTTGGGTTATGTAATGCTCCAGCCACATTCGAACGACTAATGGAATGTGTTCTACGTGGTTTAACCTGGAAAACATGTCTTGTCTATTTGGATGACATAATAGTAATCGGAAGGACATTCAGGGAACATAAAAACAACTTACGGGACGTACTTCAAAGACTCAAAGATGCAAAATTGAAGCTCAGTGCGAGTAAATGTGCTCTATTCAAAAATGAAGTTAAATATTTAGGGTACATAGTTTCATCACAAGGAGTGAGAACCGATCCAGAGAAAATAGAAGCCGTCAAAAATTGGCCAGTTCCAAAGGATAAACATCAATTACGGAGTTTTCTTGGTTTAGCTACCTACTACAGGCGATTCATGAAAAGTTTTGCAGATATGGCAAGAAACCTACATCAACTTACCGAAAAGGGAAAGCCGTTCATATGGTCGGATAAATGCAACGAAAGTTTTGAAAATTTGAAGCAACAGCTCTGTGAGGCTCCAGTACTTCACTATCCAAAGCTAGGAAAAACATTTACGTTAGACACGGATGCCAGCAATGAAGGTATTGGTGCAGTGCTTTCTCAGGAGGAGAATGGTCAAGAAGTTCCAGTAGCTTACTATAGGAAAGCACTTTCAAAGTCAGAGAAAAATTATTGTGCTACAAGAAAGGAGCTACTTGCCATTGTAAGTTCAACAAAGCATTTTCATAAATATCTCTACGGACAGAAATTCATCCTTCGCACCGACCATGCAGCGCTTAAATGGCTTCTGCAGTTTAAGAATCCTGAGGGACAAGTGGCGAGATGGATAGAGCGACTCCAGGCTTATGATTTTGAAATACAACACCGAAGAGGTCGTATCCATGGAAATGCAGACGCCCTTTCACGACGTCCATGCAAACTTGAATGCAAGCGTTGCGCCCGGATCGAAGAAAAAGAAACAACAGCAACTCTACAGTTGGTAACCGTGGAGCCATCTACAGGTTGGGACAACGAGGACCTACGAACAGCACAACGAGAAGATCCGGACATTTCACCTATTCTTGCTTGGAAAGAAGACAGTCTGGTCTGGAAGGATATTTCGGAACGGAGTGAGAAGCTGAAAAGTTACTGGGCTCAATGGAACTCTCTTCATGTTGAATGTGGTATATTAAAACGCAAGTGGGAAGCACCTAATGGCGAATCTTTCCGAATGCAGATAGTCGTGCCGGCATCAAACGTCAAAGATGTTCTAGAAGAAATGCACGGTGGAACCTCTGGAGGACATTTGGGAGTGAACAAAACCATTTCCGAAATACGAGAAAAGTTTTATTGGTTACATATGCGAGAAGATGTGGAGGAGTGGTGCCGCAGATGCACTGTCTGTGCTGCTTGCAAAGGGCCGCAACACAGAAGCAGAGGAGAAATGCATAAGTATAATGTCGGAGCCCCCTTTGAAAGGATAGCTATAGACATCGCTGGACCTTTTCCAGAAACGGATGGCGGTAACCGTTATATATTAGTTGCCATTGACTATTTCAGTAAATGGCCTGAAGCTTATGCAACCCCTAATCAAGAGGCAACCACAGTTGCGGAGCAAATAATAACGAATTGGGTCAGTAGGTTTGGTGTGCCTCACGAACTTCATTCGGACCAAGGACGGAACTTCAAATCGCGGACTTTCCAGGAGATGTGTAAAATGTTGGGAATAAGAAAAACTAGAACAACTCCTCTACACCCACAATCTGATGGTATGGTAGAGCGCTTCAACAGAACATTGATCGAGCATCTAAAGAAAGTAGTTGACTACCATCAACGCGATTGGGATCGACATATTCCTGTATTCCTAATGGCTTATAGATCAGCCGTTCATAGTACTACCGGACAAACCCCAGCTAAAGTCATATTCGGAAGAGAGATGCGTTTACCTAGCGACCTCAAATTCGGTACCCCCAGAGGTGAACAAAAGTTACCAGAAGACTACGTATCGGAGCTCAAACAACAATTAGCCGATGTACACGAGGCCACGAGGACGAAATTAGTAACAAATACTGATCGGATGAAGACCCGCTATGACTTACGCGCTAATTCCGCAGGATTTAACGAAGGTGATCTTGTTTGGCTGTACAACCCGAAACGACGTAAGGGACGTTCTCCAAAATTGCAACAACACTGGGAAGGACCATATTCAGTACTAACTAGAGTCAATACTACGAGCATCAAGACCGTGGACCACCTGTTGTCCGGGACGAACAAGTTTAAGAAGGGGGCAGTGTTACGTGCAATAGAAAGAGACAACTGGTGACATCTACTGGCAATAAACAACTTCAGGTTCGGAGAGTAAATGACTTCAGACTCGGAGAATCGATTATGAAATCTACAGGAAAGTTTAGGAATAGAACAAATAGAATAGTCAAGAAGCTTTTGGAATAGAACACTCTAGAATAATCCGGAAAGTTTCTAGGGTATAAATATAACAGTTGTCATCGCCAGAGAAAGAGTCTTGTTTTAGACGTTGCAGTGTTAAGAAGCGAAAGTAATGAAGAAGCGATAGTGTGTAATTAGATTGCGATAATTGAAAGTACAGTGTTAGCGATAATTAGAGTTGAGTTGATTAAATAAATGTTTGTGAACTTTATATGATTTAAGTGTAATGAAGAACTTATATATTAATTATTTAATATTGTGTTTTAAGTAACGAACCAAAGGCCACGCTCGCAACAATATTATTCAACACAATTTGGGCCTGGAATACTGTTTTGAGTTTTAGTTTTGACCGAAAAAAATAAAACTAAAGTCTGAAGATTATTCATGATTTTAAAACGATAAACTTAGATTTGAGTTTTATTGTTGAGTGCATGGCGTAAAACTCAGATGTAATGATTATTAGTGATTTCAAAATTAAAACTCAAATTTTAATTTTTACTGGTGATTGAAAAAGTAAAATTTGAATGATTATGATTAAATCGTAATTTTTATTATTTTGATCGTAATGATAATGATAATTTCTCATGAAAATGTGTAGTACCAATTTAAGAGCGCTGTATCTACACTGCTGCGCTCTTATTGCAATGTGTGTCAGCGCAGCGGAACAATTTCACCGTTCATATTGCCGCGATGTCGCGCCGCGCAAAGTGAAATCTGTTTTGTTTTGTTGTTTTAAACTACATATATTTGACTGGCTAAGAAATGAGAAGGGATTGAATTTCAGTAACTGAAATTTTGTGTACACTTGCTAGGCATGATAAAAAGATTAACAAGTATGGCCGGAAAATCTGTCAATTGGTTGTTTGCCTCCTTGGCGACAATTGTCAGAAATTTATTCGTCTCAATTTCAATCGTCCTTATCATAGTGAAAAAAAATTTTTATTTGGAAATTTCTTTGCTTTCGCACTAGCATATAATTACTTTTCCTGAAGTGATTTAAAGGAAGAAACTAATGTTTGGTTAAATATTTTAATATATTCAAAACGTATTTCAGTCAGTAAAATACGAAAAATTCGAAACAAATTCGCTGGAAATGACTTTAGTCACCTCATGACGTAGCAACACAATAAAAACCTCTCGAATCGGCCATACTTGTTATCTTTGTATAATGATTGCTATGCTAGGTATGTAGAATATGAGGACTTTTTTGAGTTGCCTTTATTCACTTTATTGTCAAAGTGTACATGACTTTTTACAAAACTTCACTTGACTTGACGGTCAAAGTGTAACTTGTGTCTTTCTGTTAATTTTTAGTTCACCACAAACTGTCTGAGTTTAATATCAATAAAAAGGAAGAAGAAAAGCAATTCATTCCTTAAAGCAACCCACACACGATACAACTGTTGGTCCAACGGCTGTTGAACAACCGTTGGACCAACAGTTGTATGGTAGTCCACACATGATACAACTGTTGGACCGAGTTCTTCCGCTGTCAGTCTTGTGTAACTTTTCATACTGAGTATATCTCTAATACGAAATAATGCTATCGGTTGTCAAAAAAAAAGATAATGTTCCTTTGTTTTTCAGCTGTGATTATGTCTTTGAAAAGTAATGGTAGTCTTTGATATATATCAATAAACTCTTCACAGAAGTCCTTGTACTTAATAGACACCATTTTGGTTTGTTTCTACAATGCAATTACAATAAAAAACGATGCTCACTGTATGAAAACTTGACAGATAATGAAATCGGATCAACGGTTGAACAACAAGCACATGCACCTTACAACGGTCGCAAATACAACAGCGGTTTACTTGCATGCACCACTGACATATATAATATGGACTGCTTAACTTTCTATTTCATGTGGGCTCAATTGCTTATGTCAATAAAAGTTTTTACGCCGGTGCCAACATTGAAAAAATCATTGGCGGGAAGTTGAAAAAATAAGCGCGCAGCTCGAAAAGTGATTACAATAAAACGTTTCGTTTTCGTTTCGGCTGCTTCATATCTTATGAATATATTATATTATGTATATTGCCTTTGGTAAAACAATTTTATCAGTAATAACCCTAAATAATTAATTTAAAAAAATTTATTTCGACGAACCCATTTATTTATTTGTTGTTTACAGTTCTCCTCAGTTGGTACTTGGTGCTTAGACCGAAAGAGTCACCATTATAGAAGTGAGCCCACTTTTTGCAGTGCATTTCCATTAACGTAGTGAGTCCATATTATATATGTCAGTGGCATGCCCATCCAACCATCCAACCGAGCTTGCGATCGTTGGATGCTTCGTACAATTGGCCCACACACCATACAACGGTTGAATGCCAACACAGATTGTTACAACAGTTCGACCAGTTGTAACAGAATGCATCGCAGCCACCAAGTACAATGCGGTGGGTGGTGAAGTGTCAAAATCGTAGCCACCAAACATGGTGAACACAATGGGCATTGATGACTGCGTCAAGATGAAATTTAAATGAATTTTGTTAACTGTATTAATAATAAATTTAGACCACAATATTATTATTTTTAAAATTTTTCACCACCATAATTAAATTTTATTTGAAACTCATGATGTTCAGCATACAAAATTTTAAAACCAACAAAATGTTAATCAGCTGTGAAATGTCAACGCAATTGCGCTAAAGGTTTAAACACAATTGCGACGACAGACGACAAACGACGACGATATTACGCTGTTAAACTTCTAAAAGTACAGCATCTTATGCGAATGCACCAAATTGCGACGACCGACGTTGAGCGATCGACGCCATTGTCGCCGGGATTGATCAATTTCTAATTTTGCCGTCGTCGCTGCAGTCCTACCAACAAAATTAATCAATGAAATGGTTGTGGCATTCACTTTTTTCTTTTTTAGGTTGTAGCACGCCGCGGTAATTTTAAAATAATGAGCTTTGAGGAAAAATTGATCGAGGAAATGCGAAAACCATAAAATAATTTATAGTTTACAAGACAGGCAAGACAAATGGACAAAAAAGACGTGGTTTGGATGGATTTTTCAAAGCGTTTAATTTAGTTAATTTCTGCATTTTCAGTTTTTTTCACACTTTGGTCCATTGCATTTCTTTCAATATAATATAAAATATTTTTGATAAAAATCTCCTTTTAAAACGCTCGAAACATTTAACAAATGAAATTTCAATATCTTCTTCTTTCACAATCGTCGCTCATCACCTGTCGTTGCAATTGTGTTCCCAATTTTTCGAATGCCTGTTTCGCAGCGACATTTTCGCTGTCGTCTGTCGTTCTGTCGCTCTGTCGTCGGAATTGTGTTTAAGCCTTAAAGGCAGAAACACATCCAGCAAGCCTCATGGCAGAAACACAAATGTCAAAATTTCCAACACGGGTTTTTAAATGATACAACACAAAACCAAGCCAGCAGCTAGCCTCAAGGCCTAGCCGCAAAGCGCGCTTTGCTCAATTTTGAATATTTTTCTCTCTCAGGCCTACTTCTGTCAACAAATTTCTTTTTTTCTTTAATTTTGCTTTGTCAAACGAGATATTTGCCACTTAAGGATCACTTGAAATTTATAATCAACATTTCTGAAAACCGATAATAAATTATTTCTGCTCAAAATGTAAAAAATTGTTGCAAATACCAACAAAATTACTATGACAGTACCGAGCTCGGTGGTGTCATTTTGTTTTCATTTCTCTGAGGCAAGCCTTGAGGCGAGCTGCGAGGAAGCCTGAGAGAGACCAGGCCTGAGGCTTGCTTGGATGTGTTTCTGCCTTCAGCTTTGCGGCTAGGCCTTGAGGCACAGTATATTCTACAGTAGCCCAACTTAGAACAAGCTAATGAAAACCCTTCATTGGCAATGAAATCAAACATAACCTAAAACTTTTTCACATAACCTCAAATATTTTTTTCATATAAGAGGAAAGTGAAAGTACCATACGGAAACAGATGTGCCAAAAGTCGACAGCATGCTCGCTAAAATAAAACAATACATGTTTGCGACAATGTTTTGAGCATGTGTGGGAGGTCGTAGGCATATAATAATTTGAGCTCTTTTGATAGTGTGTCTCGTAGTCCAAATAAAAATTTCAGGTTTTTTGATAGTGTGACTCGTAAGCCAAAACCCTCGAGAAATACTTTTCCAAGCCATGAAACAGGCTCCCTCACTACCACATAAGAGCCCTAGCGTAGTCCTAACATTCTAAAATATTTGCAGTGCTCTTATGGAAGATTGACAAAAGTTTGAATTGAATAGCTCCTCCGCCCTAAACTACTATTCATACAGAAAAATGGTGTGGTGATAAACTTAAGCTTGCTTTCTTATCTTCCCAACTGCAATCAAATTTTCTTACCTTTCTTAACAAAATTATTTAAAAAAATGTATTTTAAACGAATGACTATCGTATCCCAAACAAAAATTCTCAGGAGAGAATTGCATATGTGTATGTGCCGGAGTCCGATGAATGTGAATGAATCTGCCTGCAAATGAATTCAATATAATTGTCAATAATTGTTCATCGCCTTGGTTTGACATTTGATTTTTGTCATTTGTCATTTGTCAGAAGATGAAATCAGGTAGGTACAGACTTTAAATTTAATTACAATTTATTATAAATTTTTTCTTTATTCTATCATAATTAATTTAGTGAGAAGTTCTGTGCCCCTGCGTGGTGTGAGCGTATTTTATGGAAAGGACAATTATAGAAATGGTATAATTCTGAAGCATTCATGCCAGCTGATTAGTAGAATTGTCAAACCTCTGCAATTGTCCAACGGGAGGAAATATTTTGCATTTTGCAGTAGAAATTTTCATTTCAGCGTTTTTCTTTTATTATTTGCCAATAATTAGTAAATTTCTAACAACAAAATGGAAGAGGAATTTGAGGATGATGGCTGGATGGGAAGACATAAGCCCGGAGATGATGAGGTGAATATATTTTTGTACTTTTAGTAAATTGCAATATTTCTAACCTTCATTCCTAGGAAAACAATGAAGAAATGCTTGAAAATCCCCAAGAAGTATTAAAAGAATGTCTAGATAAGTTTTCAACACCTGACTATATAATGGAACCAGGAATTTTCACACAATTGAAGAAATACTTCCAAGCGGGTGGGACTCCCGAAAAAGTTATTAATCTTCTATCGGAGAACTACAAAGCTGTAGCCCAAATGGCAAATTTACTTGCCGAATGGCTTATTTTGGCTGGTGTAAAAGTCACAGTTGTTCAAGCGATGGTTGAAAATCATTTAAAAGACATGATCCTTCGTACTTTTGATCCTAAAAAAGCTGATACAATTTTCACGGAAGAGGGTGAAACTCCAGACTGGCTGACGGAAATGGTTGATCACCATACTTGGCGGTGACTGATTTATCGGCTTGCCGAAGAATATCCAGATTGCTTGATGTTAAATTTTACGATTAAGGTTTGGTTGAGTTATCATTATCCTGAACAATTTTCTCTGACTGGATTGTGATTGTTTTAGTTAATTTCTGACGCTGGATTTCAAAGTGAAATTACTTCAATATCAACGGTGGCCCAGCAAATTGAAGTTTTCTCCAGAGTACTTAAGACTGCTATTACATAATTTCTAAATAATCCCGAAGATATTCAGGGAGCGATTCAAGAATGTGCTCGCATGGTATGTCATGGGCAGCATACTTATGTGTATTCCCAAGTATTGGTACAAGTGTTGTCCCAGGAACCTAAAGGAGGCTTTAACATGAAAAGACTATCTCAGGAAATAACAAAATACGCGTTAACAAAGTTGGTATTGTAAATCAATTGCAGTATGAAAATTGTGTCCTTTCATTATTTACAGCAATCAGAATCTAACACCTATTACGATGGCCTTAAATGGCTCCGCTGCATATCCACAGGCTTGTCAAGCATTGACTTCAATGCTTTCCCGAAAAACTTTGAATCCGGCAGATATAACAGTACTTTTTAGAAATTACTCAGCACCAGATCCGCCACCAATTGATCTTATTCGTCGTTGATCTCCTTGTGGACTCCTTGTTTAAGGCTGGTGTCAAAATTAATCCAGAACACAAATCAAAGTATATTTATCTCCTTGCTTATGCGGCTAGTGTGATTGATACACCAGGAAAGAAGGGATCACAAAATAAACGCTCAATAAACAAGGATGAATTAAGTTCAAGCTATTGAAAAAGTGCACGCGATATTCAACGTTAACAAGGGAGCAACTGATTTGATTGCAGAGCTCCAAACGATTTATAATTGCGTCAGGTTTGATTTTTTTCGCTTCCATTAAAATACAGAAGTGAACCTTTTACTTATGTAGATTTCCAGTTGTCGGAGTAGGAGTTATTCGATGGATTGAAAATACGGTCACTGAACTATCTTACTTTAAGCTATCCACTGACAGTTGTCCTCATTTGGCTATTTTAGATGAGTCAAAACAGGATGAATTAGAGATTTTGGTGCAGGTAGGCCTAGTCGATGTTTCTTCATTTTTTTTTTTTGAGAAATGCTAAATAATTGAGATTTTTAGTTAGAAATGAAGAAAATGTTACTCGATCGGATGGTGAATCTTCTTACAAGAGGCTGTGTGGTTCCAGTTGTAAAGTATATCAAGCAGTGCTGTCAGAAAGGGGACACGGATACTTCGCTTATTCGTTACTTTGTTACAGAAGTAAAATTGTGTTTTATGTTAATTAATTTGTTTTAGGTGCCTAGGTTTTCATTATTTTAGGTTTTGGAAACCATAACACATCCCTATTCCCCAGAATTTGTTCAGCTCTTTTTGCCTATGATAGAAAACGAGGACATAACAGGTTCAATGCCAGGAGAAGGTGATAATGATCCAGTATCCGAATTTATAGGTAAACAGATAGTTTGGATTTGATGTGTTTAATTACTACATTTTCTTTTTTCTCTTTCTTGCAGTTCATTGTAAAGCACATTATACAACTATGTGAAAAGGAAAAAAATTATTATTAATATTTTTTACAGATTAGTAAAATCTTAAAGACAGAAGTTATATTTTTTTTTATAGAGTAAATTATCAATGGGTATACTATCTTTTAAAAAATTACACAATAGCTCGAAATAGACCCATTTGAATTATTATTATATCTCTAATTATAATGTTGTCGGTATAGTCAGCTTATTGAGCGCAGTTCTAAATATTTCCAACGCTCAGGAATTGGACTCAATCCTCAGCCTAGCGGCAAATTTTGAAAATTTAGAGATGTGAGCTGATTAGAAGCAAATCGTCAGAGTTCTGTTTGGATAGGAAAAGCGATAGGAAAGTTTCGCCGTGCTGAAGCCTCTTCTCATTACCCTGCTACATCTTCCACATACTTCACATATATATGGAGGACCGAGAGGACTGAAATTTGGTAATAATTCCAACAGAGAATTAGTCTGGTTGGGAGTTTGAAGCGACTGCATTGGGCTTAGAACTCCACATAACATTGGGAGGCTAAACTTTATGCCATACTGGGTGTGCCTATGAGATAAAACTATCGGTTTTGGACGATAATCAGGCAGACATTATGGTTATTTGATCTAATGCAGCGATATTAAATCTTGCGTGGAAGCTGTGTTAAATTCATATGTAGGAAGATCTAATATCTGAAATAAAAATCGAAAACAGCAGCAGCGAACACAGAGAGAAATGTGCAGTGACCTCTCGACTTGCATTTTTTTATCGACAACTCTCACTCAATTATCAGAATTTTTATAGGTAAAATCTGTCTATTCTTCTTTGTTTCCTTTGTTCCCTATTAGTTTCACACAGTCGTGTCACTTGGATTGAGGTAACAACCATAATAGGGGTGAATTGGTTCCCAGCTTTTTTCAAAAAACTCCTATGGAAACTTCCATATTTATGCTCCATCAACGGAAATTTTCCTCTGCATAGCTTTGGTTACGAAGAAAGAGGGCTATACTCATATGTGCATCTGCGGAGCATAGCACAGCATCGTTTGGAAGACTCATACGGCATTTTATGGAAATTCTGGATGGAACGAAAAGCTTCTGAGGTAGACTCACTGATCACCGCCCAACTCACAACTGAGGAAGTATCTTGCCAATATTGTCGTGGTTATTACTGATTACTTCCTGTAGACTTTGTCTGATAGGATTGTTGTACGAATGTCTGGTGATAGCTAGGCGTCATGCTAATCTAGGTGCTAGGTGGTGAACCACTTAAAATAACCTGGCTTATTTTGAATTATATGAGAATTTGCGCCAAAAAGGGTTCACTTAGCAGTTGCAGCATCTTATATAACAGCTCGTCTCACAATTTAAACTAACCGATCAAACCTTTCTATAAAGCTAATTTCTGCAATTTCAGATTTTCGGATTTTCCATCTCATTTTCATATCTGAGTCTTGTAATATTAGGTGTAAGAGCCCATGACTGAAAGTCTCCGTCACAATCCAAAAGAAAAGTTAACGAATCTTGTGTAAGCTTAATCTCGGCTTATCGCGAAATTTTGCCAGGTCCGGAAAAAGGAGTAACTTGTGGCCCTCCAAAAACAGTTTTTATCGGTATGCTCCAGAGCAATGATTTTTTTTTATTATAAAGATTGCGAAGCTTAAGAGCATGTAAGTTTGGTGTCCATCTCACCATAAGTCCTCGCCAGCTCTGATATAAAGATGATTGGCGTGGGTGGTGACCCTCCCTTATGGTGCAGAAAATTGAAACAAACGGAAAATGAAAGGGTTAGACTTGTCCTTCATTGTCGTGTTTGGTTGGCGACCATTTTTATTGTAAACAAAAGATTATTGCTGCGACAAGTTGCCTTACTTCTCGCGCCACGGGAATGGTTTTTCTTATTGAAACTAAGTTATTTCAAAGCAGAAAATCAACAAATAAGTGCTGCAAATCAATTTTTGTTTTCTTGTTTCCTTCCTGTTGTGTATATGCATTTGTTTCATTGAAAAATTAAAATCGGTAGTGCATTTAAAAAAAAAATTACATAAAATAGAAAAGTTAATTTATTGTTGGTGTAATAAAATTAACACTCACAAGTACCTCACATGTTTGTAGCATGCCAGGTGAATACAAAATAAATGTTAAGATTATACGATAGCATATAGATAAAGATTTTAGTTGTATTAAAGATACAATGAATATAGGTGTTGCCGAACAAGACTAAAATAATTATGTTGAATTAAATAAATGAGATACATGTAACATAACAAAGTTCCCTAAACATTTGCAACGCGAAGATGCCCTGATTCTTTGAGCATAATTAATTCAAACAATATATGCAAAAGTGAATATCAGGTATGTTATACTAGCAATAACTAATGATCAAGCGCGTTACAACAAAAGATAACTGGATGACTTATAACTGGAAAAAGAACAACCCAACGTCAAACGTGTTGAGCAAAGACATTAACTTTGCTTAACGTGTCTGTTAAAATAAAATAAAAAGTAGTGGAAAGTAATGGATAGCAAATTGGGCGGGTTGAATGGCTCGGATAGACTCCAAAACGCCGAGATATGCAACCCAGCATCACAGAAGTCAATATCACAGTCATTTGTAAAAATATACATTTATAATTTTCATTTTAACATTTTTTTTTTTTTAATGATAATCATTTTTTCATTAATTCGTAATATGTTGTATTGCTAGCTCTTTGAACTTCTCAATTGAGCCAGCTGATCTGACTTGTCTAGGCAGGGAATTCCAGAGGCTCGCTCCTACTTGGTAGATATGTCTAGCTCCAAAGTGTGTCCTGAACCTGGGCAGGACCAGCCTGAAATTGTCATGACCACTCCAGGTCATTTTCTCTTGAATATACTTGGGTAATGAGCCGTTCCTGCTCCTAAATTGAGCTGGCATTGCAACCTTAGGGATTGGTGTGACAAGCCATGTCTTCCAGCACTTAGGAAAGGTCGAGCTCGTAAATAGTCTATTGAATAGGTGTGTAATTACGGATAATGTGTGTGGCAAGACAAGTCTCAGAAACTTAAATGGAATGTCATTTCCTGGCATTTGATTTTATATATATACATATATATATATATCTCTTATAAGGATTCGATTCCCATGAACCCACACAGCATTAAGTGGCGAATCTATGGTTCGGGACAGTTATGACTTTTAATACTGTTTATTAGATATACCTTATACTAATTGTCGGCCTATCAAATTATAGACAGTAATGAGTTGATTTAACAGGAAAACTATCTACCCTTTTTAAGCAGTCATAAAGAGCTGTGTAATGTCTTGATTTCTTTATATCTATTTACTGCATATCTAGTCTCAATACTTTACGATGGTCCAGCTTACTGTCTGGTCTCAGTTGTATCTGGTTCGATAAGGCGGATGTATGATTTGATATATCTTTTTTATTTTTTTATTTTGCTCTTTTACTAATCTAATTGATAAACTATCTAAATGTCATTTCATTTCATAAACATAAACATTCACATAAACGTTTATTTATTTGAGTGGCCGTGCCAAAGGCACGCCAAGCGCTGGGCACATCATAGCGAGTTACATAGTAGATACATATTGTAGCAAAAGCGAACATAAACAATTAATAGTAGTGGAAGTACAAAACAGCCATAGTAGCATAGAGTTACGTTGGAGCATCAAAAGAAAAGCTATACAGTACAATAGCAAACTAACAGGAAATGAAAACATAGTAGATGCATATTCTAGCATTTATTTGCATATTTTTGTATACAATGATTTGTACCAAGTTAGTCTTTAAGTTAACTATCTGCTAGAAAGCTTTGAATAATTTTACCTACTCCTATGGGGAAGTTTAGTTTCATCATTTTGTATACTAAACCTTGGTGTCAGACGGTATCAAAAGCTTTTCCGATATCTAGAGTAACTATTACAGTTGAATTACCTACTTGCAAGTTATCCTTGATATAACTTGTCACCCTTTTTAATTGATGAGTTGTGGTGTAGTTAGGTCTGAAATCGATTTGTTCCTGAGGTAAGATGTTTTTATCATCCAAATGTTTTCTGAATAACCCTTGTATTGACTTTTCAAACAGTTTGGAACTTACGTTTAGTAAACTAATTGGTCTATCGCTATTGGCTTCTTTAGAATCTTTTCTGGGCTTAAGGACGGGGATTATTTTTGTGATTTTCCATTGCCTTGGAAAATAGGAAACTTTTATACAGGCATTGAAAATGAAGGTTATAAGTATAATGCCTGTTTGGGCAGTTGCTTGTAAACTATACTTTTAATATTATCCTCACCGGCTGCTTTCTTGATTTTTAATGAATCTATAAGCGATTTGACTTCTCTGGGAGTAAAATAGATTTTAGCTGTTGTCATGGGGTTTGTTCTAGTTAGCTCTTGAATCTTTTGCTCGACAGTCGCTTTGGTTTCGCTGTCACTGTACTTTAGAGTTAACTTGTGTGCGTTGGCAAAGTTATCTGCAAGTGCATTAGCTTTATCTTCTGAGGTGTCTAAAGTCTTATTGTTGTAGGTTAATGGAGGCATGAGTTGTAATTTTTTTTTAATAACTCTTGTCAGATTCCAGAAGGTTTTGCTACCTTTTTCTAGGGAGAATAGTTTGTTCTTCCACGATTCGTTACGAAAACAAGCGATTTTGAACCTGACCTTGCGTGTTAATCTTTTGAGTTCGCGCTTTAGTGAAATTACTCTAGTATTATGCCAATGTTTCCGTACCATATTTTTGATTTTAATTAGTTGTCGTATGGTTTTTATCGTATTAAGTGAAAGGTTTTGATGTTAACTTTATTTTTAACAATCTCTTGGAAGCGTTCCCAGTTAGCTTTATTGTAGTTATAGTTATGGTTATCGGACACACTGGTGCCGTTTAGGGTTACGGTAGACAGGCTTGGACTGGCCCACCGGGGTGCCGGGAAGTTCCCTGTGGGCCGGTCGTATTGCGCAATAGTGGGCCAGGCCGGTCGTATTGCGCAATAGTGGGCCGGGCCGATGAACAATCGACTGTTGAAAAAAGATTACAATCAAAATAAATTTAACTTTGGAAACGGAAAGTAATACAAATTAAATTTGAAAAACAAAGTTCACTTGGGAAATGCTTAGTGATAAAAGATCAAATCATAAAAGTATTGATATTCAACCAACCTAAAAACAAAAGAAATCATCGAAGCATCTGAAAACCGTATTCTCATATATATTTAAAGTTATTTGGCTGTACAATTGCTTTGTCTAGATATTTGCAAGCAGGTAATCTAATCTTATCAAAAGCAGTAGCTGTGATTCATGGTACGGTGGATACTATATCAACTGATTTAAATAATTTTAAAATCATAAGGTTGGATTGTGATAAGTTCATTCATTTCATTAATAATATATTTGAAAACTATTCAGTTGATAATGAAATTGAAATGAATGATATTGTTATGTGCAACAGAAAAAGAGACATCTATTGGAAATGGATACTTCGGGTGAAATGACAAGTTATGTACGGACAACTTCCGGTGAAATCTATTACAGAAAAGGTCACCAATCGGAGAACCGATGTTTCTAGAATAAAATTTCCGAGAAGGATCTAGGATAATTTATAACGTATAAAGGCGGTCTTATTACAGACAATGAAATGGACGTAGTAAACAGAGCAGTGTTCTAATTGGATTGCGAATATTTAAAGTATATAGTCTTAGTGATAATTGAAAGTAGAGTTCATTTGTAATTGTTTGTGAATTTATTAAATTGTAAACAGTGGAGTATAATAAAGAGGTCTTCTGAATTATATTGTGTTTTGAATAACGAATTAAGGTCACCATCTATTCAATTAAATATACATACTTGTTATAAAAAAAACATATGCGAGTGAAAGGCAGAATTTTATATTTATTACTTGTACTAATCTAGTGGGTAGCTCGCAAAACCACAATCTATCGGGAGATTATGCGACAGAAAGTATTTTTATTAATGACTGATATTTTTAATTGAATTTTATCCCAGAGTTGCCTTTTTACTGAAACAATCTCAAAATTATTTGGAATAAGTTATTTCTCAATTACATATTTCAATCAGCAACATACCTAGCGGCAAACTAATTAAGACACTATATAATTTAATGATGATTTTCTTTTCTTCATGGCGTATCTTTGTTAATGAGAAAAAAAGTGAACAAAATCCTCCGTTAATGCTACTAGGGCTTTATGTATGATAGTTTACAAAAGTATTTATTTTTTGAATTTTTATTAAATCCTTAAAATGCATGTGACATAAAATGTACTACTTACAAAATTTGGACAACTAATTGAGACGCTCCAGTTTTTTTCTAAATTATTATAAAAATTCAAACTTATTTAATTTAGAATTTAAAAATTCGAACACAAAATATTCAGTAAGGTATCGTATATCCATTATTTTTAATTATTTGGGCACATCTTCGCGGCATACTATCAATAAGCTTGAGAACCTCCTCAAGCGGAATGCTATGCCAAACTTCCCTGGTTGTTTGCCATAGATCTCTCAAATTTGAAATATTTCTTGATCGTGCTTTTACCTCAAGTGTCCGCCATAGATTTTCTATGGGGTTAAGGTTAGGACTTTGCGGTGGCCACCCAAGGACATCAACAAAATTATCACTGAGGCATTGCTTCACCACTCGTGAAGTATGTTTAGGATCATAATCATAAATTTCCAGGTAAGGGGCATGTTTTCATCAGCATAGGGTATCATTGTCTCGGTCAATATATATTCGTAGACATATCGATCCATTATACCCTCAATTTTCACTACAGGTCCAACGCCTTGCCCAGATATTCCCGCCCACACCATAATACTACCTCCACCATGCTTCACTGTTTTTGCGGTATACGGTATTGTACTGGTCCTGTGGATAATTCGGTCTTGAGAAGGTGTTGTTATGCTCCATGACACTTTCTGCGTCGTTGAAAATTTATCATAATGCTTTATTGCATTATACACACAGCAACGGGAGCGCTTTATTAGCTTTGCAATCTCAGAAGTTGTCTTATTTTGCTAATACAGTCTCTTTACTATAGAACGTTCCTCAGGACTGCATTCAGGGCCTTTCCCCATTTTGAAACTATAAAATTTTATATTATAATACATAATACCACTTGTTAAACAAATGTTTAAAAAAAAATTCAATTGAATTAAATCACTCTTAACTGAGTTGGCACAACTTAAATCACGCTGTCTTAATTTTCAAACAAATATGCACAGTTTTTGTTTTAGTACACTATGCAGCGAAATTTCAAAAACTAAATTTGGTCGTACTCATGAAGTTTAATAATTGTACTTTTATTGCAAATATATTTCAACGTAATATTTGGTAAAATGTTGGAATCAAGGCAGAATTAAATGAAAAATTGTACCAAATTTCGATGTGTCTTAATTAGTTGGCCACAAGTGTATCTCAAAATTGACAAAAAAAATTATGTACCTACTTATTTGAAAATTTTAAATGCAAAACTACCAGTTCTCATCAATTACTTTTTTAGCAAAAAAGAGTTGGAAATATAGAGAAAGGACTCAATTGGAATTGAAACTCGGTATTGCATTTCTTATTTAACAAATTAACAAATTTTTCACATTTCAGGCAGTTTTCATGCATGTGTACATATTTATATTTGTTTTCATATATATACATATATTATTGAAAGTTGAATTTAAAGATATATTTTATATTTATATTTTATGCTCAGAGTTGGCAGACCAACCTGGGCTGATGTAAACCAGCTAGTTGCAGTTTAAGGTCAGAAATATGTGAGGTTAGTCTGTCTGCACTTTTGTTTTCACATTTTCTTTTATATACCTCCTCTACAGTTTTAAAAGTTTTATCTGTCCGCCTGCATACACATCTTTAGAATGCCTCGTCGTTGTTGTGTTCCTTGTTGTAAATCAAATTATGACACTTCTGTAGCTATTACCGGCCATGTTTCTACTTATAGTTTTCCGCGTGACCAGACCATTTTTAAATTATGGCGTAGAGCTATTCCACGTGAAGACTGGGAGCCCTCAAAGTATTCAGGTGTTTGCATTAAGCATTTCCGTGATGCTGATATAGTCCTTTCGGTTGCTGATCAACCTTTAAAACCTCCACAACTTATTCCCGGCGCTGTCCCTTCAATTTTCCCAGGCTGTCCAGCTTATCTCTCCAAGCCGATGTCGTCAGTACGTAACGACCCCAATTTGCGAATGGAAAAAGTCAATACAAGAGCCGAAGACGTAAAAATCAAACTTGTAAATGCCGATCGAATTAATCATTTTATTAACTTTTTAGAAAAATTTGAATCGGAGATAAACTTAGATGGGTGGTATGTATTAAGGAATTCAGAGAGTGTAGTTTTTTTTTTAGTTGATGAAGCCGATACCACAATTTGTAATTTTGCTGTCCGTATTTCTGTTTGTAATAATTTGTTTGTACGCGTTTTTATTAAAGAAAAAGAGCTCGGCAGCAAAGATCTTTCTTGTATATTGCCGTTTAATAAAAAGTTAACTCTCTGGTCGCAACTTAGAAGCGTTTTAAGTAAATATAAATGTGATCCCGAGAAGACCTTTGCAAACCGTGAAGATTACCTTCAGGTAGCATTGGAGAATCTCGAGAAAGCAGGTAATATTGAAGATGATTACGAACACGCGGTAAAATTAGACACAATAATTAGTCAAGTAAAATTGCTCATTACAAAAAGAGCACGGTACGATTCTTCGGTAATTGTAATGGCATTTATTATTTATTCGCACTCAGCCGCCGTTTATGAGTTGCTTAGAAACTTCATTTTTCTTCCAACCAAAAGAAATTTACAATACATTTCTTCTTCCTTTCATATTACTCCTGACTATAAAAATGAGGACAACGACGAGCGCTATTTGGAGCATGCCATTAAAACCTTAACGGATCAAGAAAAGGTGGTTGCATTACTAATTGATGAGATATATGTAGAGCCTAGTCTTCAATTCAAAGCCAATAATATAATCGGTATGGCGACCAATAATTCAAACGAGGCAGGTAGAACTGTTGTGTCTTTTATGATTAAATCTATTTTCAGTAAATTCAAAGAAATAGTCCGCCTTGTACCCGTTTTAAATCCTAGCGGAAAAATGTTACACTCATTAACTATGGAAGTAATTAAATTTGTTCAAAATCTTGGCTTTAAAATAGTAGTTCTAATAACCGATAATAATAGAACAAATCAGAACATATTTTGTAAATCCAGATTATCCTAATAAATATATTTATTTAATGTATGATACCGTTCATTTATTCAAAAACTTCCGAAATAATTGGATTAACTTGGATCCAAAGGAAATAATATTTACAGACTTTGTTGATGGTGAAATTAAAACAGCATCTTTTGATGATATTCGTAATTTATTTTATAAAGAGGAACACTTAAATGTTAAAAAAGCTTACAAATTAAATTTGAAAACCATAGACACAAATAATCTGGATAGACAAAAGGTTTCTTTAGTTGACAATGTTTTTCACGATTCCACAATCGCTGCTTTAGGAGTCTGAAAACTCCTGTCAGACAGCAGAGTTTTGTAAAATAATCCGTAAATGGTGGAACATTGTCAACGTTAAAAATCTCACAAAAGGTGTAGCAAAACTAAACTCCGATTGTAATCCTATTGAAAGATTATCTGACTCTAAGCTTGATTTCTTACGTCAATTTATTGGATGGCTTCATATCTGGAACAGGGCAGAAAACAATTTCGCTACACTGTCTTCTGACACATACCAGGCTGCTATTCTTACTACATCTACTCTTATTGACCTTTCAACATATTTATTTACGGAATATAATGCCAAATTTCTTTTATTGGGTAAATTTCAAACGGACGATTTAGAAAGTAGATTTAGGCTGTACCGCTCTTTAGCCGGTTGTCGGTACAAAGTTTCTTATGCCGAATTAATAGAGTCAGAAAAAAAAATCCGCATTCATAATGTGTTCTTGCACAAGAGACAGGATTACAAAGCCTTAATTCAAGATCACGGGGAGAATAGCCTACAAGAAAAATTCGACACTTCTGGTTTTAAACCTATTTTTTATTCGTCATATTTAGCAGATGCCCGGATTGATGAATCTGCTAATCTATATGCATGCGGTTATTCCTCATTTTCGGTTTCTAAAAATATTTCTTGTGACTTATGTAAGTCATTAATTGTAAAAGATAAAGGCATCCCTGCGGACGATGAGTATTTTGATAACATGCAACGCGGTGGCTTATGCATACCTACAAATACCGTAAAAATTATTTTTTTTCACATGTGTGCAATATTCCAATATATTGTTTCACAAGAAAAATATTACAACCTTTTTTTTAATGGTAAGAATCAAAAAGGGATTTTGCGCGCCTTAGTTATTCAGTCGCTCCTTTTGGAAAACTTTAATGAAGTCGATTTTGATCAGAAATGTTCATGCAGTTTGCCTAGCTTTGAACTTTACTCAAAAATAATTTCTCCGCTTTCAAATATTCTTCTAAATAATTTTGTAAAATCCTTTAATGATACTCCATCGTATAACAGACGCAGGCTACAAAACTTCATGTAAAATTTCTGACCTTAAAACGTGATAATTAATTATTTTATATGTGATAATTTATATATATGTGATATATGATCTTTTTTTCCTTTTATTTTTTGTTAATTTAGTATGGAATACTATTTTTTCTTTTTTTATTACTGCAATGTATTTTATATCGTGATATTTTTGATTTTAAGTATTATGATCTTTTTTTTCATTTTATTTTGTTAATTTAGTATGGAATACTTTTTTTTATTACTGCAATGAAATTTTATAATGTGATATTTTTTTATTTTAATATTAAATCTAATACTTTTTTGTTATTTTATATTTGAATATTTTTAAGTGCATGTTATTATAGATGAACTGTTTTTGTTTTTGTTTTTGATAATAAATATATAAATGTAAATAGTTTTTGTTTGTATTGCTTAAATTAGAATAAATGGATTAGGCCTACAGGGGATACCATATAAAAAAAGCGCATCTTGCACACTACCTCAAAGGTGATGTGGAAATGTGTGACAGTGAACAGCAATCTTTTGCTGAGCTACAAAAAAACGAACCGTGAAAATAAATACCAATCTAGAACATTCAATAGATAACCCTTATTCACTTTTCTTTTCAGGTGGTAGGAGGAAATCTTACGGAATAAACAACTGTCTCCACATCATTTCCACATATTTCCAGCGACACAACGAAAAATCGAGACAGCTATCCACCCATTAACTGGGAATAACATCACGTTTGCTGTGTCCTCCGAATCTCACGTGCGACTAGTACAAGGGATGAAAAAACATGACAGACAGTTTTTAGTTGCGAGAAAAAAAAACAAATTAAATACCTTGCAATACCCTACTCTAACAGTTTCTTTGAGTCGTTTGCTAGACTTCTATAGAATTCCATTAAAAGTTATCGCTAGTGTAATATCTTTCGTCTTTATTTAAAAATTAACATAACTTGCCACTTGTAGGTAAGAACCCGCCGTTGTGCCCTATACCGAGATTTGCCCTGAAGCCTTGGGTCAGTCTATTATTTCAACACTTTCACTAATAATAATCACTCAATGCCAACTGCACTGTTCCTCTGATCAACTACTTCTAATGCTGACGCTTCAAAACACTCTCGGCCACAACGACGGGCTACCGCACCAACACAGGGTTGGCTGGCAGATTTATGTTAGTATGCCTGGGTCCATAGGGATTTTCAGGAACCCGTGAAACTAACGCTTACACTAGTTTAAAATAATATAGGGAGGTTATTACAAACATGGAAGGGGTCCTTTAAGAGCGATTAGTTTAACTTCAAGATCTTGAATAGTGCTCAAACTACCATCAATGAAAAAGTGCACACGGTTTTCAATAATTGTAGCCAGACATGAAACAACCCAGTTTTATACGTATTATAAGAAACAATAAAGCTCTTGACATTCGGAGTGAATTAATGATGGAGGCCGGACCCTTTACTCTTAAACAAAAGCTTATGTAATTAGAAAATAACTCCAGATAATTCGAAAGAGTCTTATCTTTCTTTGCATAAAAATCGATGAGTAAATAATTTGAAATACAGCATCTTAAGTCACTCGAAATTCGCTCGTTAAGTGTTGCTACCACCTGGCATGCTACAAACATGTGAGGTACTTGTGAGTGTTAATTTTATTACACCAACAATAAATTAACTTTTCTATTTTATGTAATTTTTTTTTTAAATGCACTACCGATTTTAATTTTTCAATGAAACAAATGCATATACACAACAGGAAGGAAACAAGAAAACAAAAATTGATTTGCAGCACTTATTTGTTGATTTTCTGCTTTGAAATAACTTAGTTTCAATAAGAAAAACCATTCCCGTGGCGCGAGAAGTAAGGCAACTTGTCGCAGCAATAATCTTTTGTTTACAATAAAAATGGTCGCCAACCAAACACGACAATGAAGGACAAGTCTAACCCTTTCATTTTCCGTTTGTTTCAATTTTCTGCACCATAAGGGAGGGTCACCACCCACGCCAATCATCTTTATATCAGAGCTGGCGAGGACTTATGGTGAGATGGACACCAAACTTACATGCTCTTAAGCTTCGCAATCTTTATAATAAAAAAAAATCATTGCTCTGGAGCATACCGATAAAAACTGTTTTTGGAGGGCCACAAGTTACTCCTTTTTCCGGACCTGGCAAAATTTCGCGATAAGCCGAGATTAAGCTTACACAAGATTCGTTAACTTTTCTTTTGGATTGTGACGGAGACTTTCAGTCATGGGCTCTTACACCTAATATTACAAGACTCAGATATGAAAATGAGATGGAAAATCCGAAAATCTGAAATTGCAGAAATTAGCTTTATAGAAAGGTTTGATCGGTTAGTTTAAATTGTGAGACGAGCTGTTATATAAGATGCTGCAACTGCTAAGTGAACCCTTTTTGGCGCAAATTCTCATATAATTCAAAATAAGCCAGGTTATTTTAAGTGGTTCACCACCTAGCACCTAGATTAGCATGACGCCTAGCTATCACCAGACATTCGTACAACAATCCTATCAGACAAAGTCTACAGGAAGTAATCAGTAATAACCACGACAATATTGGCAAGATACTTCCTCAGTTGTGAGTTGGGCGGTGATCAGTGAGTCTACCTCAGAAGCTTTTCGTTCCATCCAGAATTTCCATAAAATGCCGTATGAGTCTTCCAAACGATGCTGTGCTATGCTCCGCAGATGCACATATGAGTATAGCCCTCTTTCTTCGTAACCAAAGCTATGCAGAGGAAAATTTCCGTTGATGGAGCATAAATATGGAAGTTTCCATAGGAGTTTTTTGAAAAAAGCTGGGAACCAATTCACCCCTATTATGGTTGTTACCTCAATCCAAGTGACACGACTGTGTGAAACTAATAGGGAACAAAGGAAACAAAGAAGAATAGACAGATTTTACCTATAAAAATTCTGATAATTGAGTGAGAGTTGTCGATAAAAAAATGCAAGTCGAGAGGTCACTGCACATTTCTCTCTGTGTTCGCTGCTGCTGTTTTCGATTTTTATTTCAGATATTAGATCTTCCTACATATGAATTTAACACAGCTTCCACGCAAGATTTAATATCGCTGCATTAGATCAAATAACCATAATGTCTGCCTGATTATCGTCCAAAACCGATAGTTTTATCTCATAGGCACACCCAGTATGGCATAAAGTTTAGCCTCCCAATGTTATGTGGAGTTCTAAGCCCAATGCAGTCGCTTCAAACTCCCAACCAGACTAATTCTCTGTTGGAATTATTACCAAATTTCAGTCCTCTCGGTCCTCCATATATATGTGAAGTATGTGGAAGATGTAGCAGGGTAATGAGAAGAGGCTTCAGCACGGCGAAACTTTCCTATCGCTTTTCCTATCCAAACAGAACTCTGACGATTTGCTTCTAATCAGCTCACATCTCTAAATTTTCAAAATTTGCCGCTAGGCTGAGGATTGAGTCCAATTCCTGAGCGTTGGAAATATTTAGAACTGCGCTCAATAAGCTGACTATACCGACAACATTATAATTAGAGATATAATAATAATTCAAATGGGTCTATTTCGAGCTATTGTGTAATTTTTTAAAAGATAGTATACCCATTGATAATTTACTCTATAAAAAAAAATATAACTTCTGTCTTTAAGATTTTACTAATCTGTAAAAAATATTAATAATAATTTTTTTCCTTTTCACATAGTTGTATAATGTGCTTTACAATGAACTGCAAGAAAGAGAAAAAAGAAAATGTAGTAATTAAACACATCAAATCCAAACTATCTGTTTACCTATAAATTCGGATACTGGATCATTATCACCTTCTCCTGGCATTGAACCTGTTATGTCCTCGTTTTCTATCATAGGCAAAAAGAGCTGAACAAATTCTGGGGAATAGGGATGTGTTATGGTTTCCAAAACCTAAAATAATGAAAACCTAGGCACCTAAAACAAATTAATTAACATAAAACACAATTTTACTTCTGTAACAAAGTAACGAATAAGCGAAGTATCCGTGTCCCCTTTCTGACAGCACTGCTTGATATACTTTACAACTGGAACCACACAGCCTCTTGTAAGAAGATTCACCATCCGATCGAGTAACATTTTCTTCATTTCTAACTAAAAATCTCAATTATTTAGCATTTCTCAAAAAAAAAAAAATGAAGAAACATCGACTAGGCCTACCTGCACCAAAATCTCTAATTCATCCTGTTTTGACTCATCTAAAATAGCCAAATGAGGACAACTGTCAGTGGATAGCTTAAAGTAAGATAGTTCAGTGACCGTATTTTCAATCCATCGAATAACTCCTACTCCGACAACTGGAAATCTACATAAGTAAAAGGTTCACTTCTGTATTTTAATGGAAGCGAAAAAAATCAAACCTGACGCAATTATAAATCGTTTGGAGCTCTGCAATCAAATCAGTTGCTCCCTTGTTAACGTTGAATATCGCGTGCACTTTTTCAATAGCTTGAACTTAATTCATCCTTGTTTATTGAGCGTTTATTTTGTGATCCCTTCTTTCCTGGTGTATCAATCACACTAGCCGCATAAGCAAGGAGATAAATATACTTTGATTTGTGTTCTGGATTAATTTTGACACCAGCCTTAAACAAGGAGTCCACAAGGAGATCAACGACGAATAAGATCAATTGGTGGCGGATCTGGTGCTGAGTAATTTCTAAAAAGTACTGTTATATCTGCCGGATTCAAAGTTTTTCGGGAAAGCATTGAAGTCAATGCTTGACAAGCCTGTGGATATGCAGCGGAGCCATTTAAGGCCATCGTAATAGGTGTTAGATTCTGATTGCTGTAAATAATGAAAGGACACAATTTTCATACTGCAATTGATTTACAATACCAACTTTGTTAACGCGTATTTTGTTATTTCCTGAGATAGTCTTTTCATGTTAAAGCCTCCTTTAGGTTCCTGGGACAACACTTGTACCAATACTTGGGAATACACATAAGTATGCTGCCCATGACATACCATGCGAGCACATTCTTGAATCGCTCCCTGAATATCTTCGGGATTATTTAGAAATTATGTAATAGCAGTCTTAAGTACTCTGGAGAAAACTTCAATTTGCTGGGCCACCGTTGATATTGAAGTAATTTCACTTTGAAATCCAGCGTCAGAAATTAACTAAAACAATCACAATCCAGTCAGAGAAAATTGTTCAGGATAATGATAACTCAACCAAACCTTAATCGTAAAATTTAACATCAAGCAATCTGGATATTCTTCGGCAAGCCGATAAATCAGTCACCGCCAAGTATGGTGATCAACCATTTCCGTCAGCCAGTCTGGAGTTTCACCCTCTTCCGTGAAAATTGTATCAGCTTTTTTAGGATCAAAAGTACGAAGGATCATGTCTTTTAAATGATTTTCAACCATCGCTTGAACAACTGTGACTTTTACACCAGCCAAAATAAGCCATTCGGCAAGTAAATTTGCCATTTGGGCTACAGCTTTGTAGTTCTCCGATAGAAGATTAATAACTTTTTCGGGAGTCCCACCCGCTTGGAAGTATTTCTTCAATTGTGTGAAAATTCCTGGTTCCATTATATAGTCAGGTGTTGAAAACTTATCTAGACATTCTTTTAATACTTCTTGGGGATTTTCAAGCATTTCTTCATTGTTTTCCTAGGAATGAAGGTTAGAAATATTGCAATTTACTAAAAGTACAAAAATATATTCACCTCATCATCTCCGGGCTTATGTCTTCCCATCCAGCCATCATCCTCAAATTCCTCTTCCATTTTGTTGTTAGAAATTTACTAATTATTGGCAAATAATAAAAGAAAAACGCTGAAATGAAAATTTCTACTGCAAAATGCAAAATATTTCCTCCCGTTGGACAATTGCAGAGGTTTGACAATTCTACTAATCAGCTGGCATGAATGCTTCAGAATTATACCATTTCTATAATTGTCCTTTCCATAAAATACGCTCACACCACGCAGGGGCACAGAACTTCTCACTAAATTAATTATGATAGAATAAAGAAAAAATTTATAATAAATTGTAATTAAATTTAAAGTCTGTACCTACCTGATTTCATCTTCTGACAAATGACAAATGACAAAAATCAAATGTCAAACCAAGGCGATGAACAATTATTGACAATTATATTGAATTCATTTGCAGGCAGATTCATTCACATTCATCGGACTCCGGCACATACACATATGCAATTCTCTCCTGAGAATTTTTGTTTGGGATACGATAGTCATTCGTTTAAAATACATTTTTTTAAATAATTTTGTTAAGAAAGGTAAGAAAATTTGATTGCAGTTGGGAAGATAAGAAAGCAAGCTTAAGTTTATCACCACACCATTTTTCTGTATGAATAGTAGTTTAGGGCGGAGGAGCTATTCAATTCAAACTTTTGTCAATCTTCCATAAGAGCACTGCAAATATTTTAGAATGTTAGGACTACGCTAGGGCTCTTATGTGGTAGTGAGGGAGCCTGTTTCATGGCTTGGAAAAGTATTTCTCGAGGGTTTTGCGTAAGCCCATATAAATTGAACAACACATGCTTGCGACAAGGTTTGGAGAATGTAGGGGTGGCTCGTAAGCCCATATAAATTGAACAACCCATGCTTGCGACAAGGTTTGGAGCATGTAGGGGTGGCTCGTAGCTATAATTATAATTTAATGTTTTTTGATGGTGTACCCGTTTCGTTTTCATAGTGTAGCCATTAAATGTTTTGAGAAATGTCAAATGTCGTTTTATGCATCAATTCGCTAGAGGTTGTTCTCATTGAATAAACCTTTCCAAATAGTTATTTATTAGTTACTTATTAAATGGTTATATCTGGGAAAGTGTACGTTTCCGTGAAAAATTATTGTGATATTTGTGATTTGCGAGCGAATTATAAGTTATTCGCAAAGTTTGAAGAAAATCGGTTACAGTGGCCGAATCTTGACTTATGCCAATGGTTGTTTTACGATTATTATTTTTGAGTACACGAAATAAAGAATAAATATGATTGAAAGTCCTGGAAATTGGTGTTTAATTGAAAGTGATCCAGATGTTTTCACGTAACTTATCCGAGAATTGAATGTATTTCTTTTTAAGTGGGTACATACAGGTTCGTCCTGCTGGCTCCGTTGTTCAAGACAATCGTCTCGGTAAAATATTTTCGAAGAATCAATATAAATACGAAGCAGTCTTTCATATCATGGCCTTAACAATAGATCTTCGTCCTTCTGGTAATAGTCAAGGCATTGCGAGAGTAGCGTTTGGTATTTGATTAATTTCTCCCGTCTTGTCAGAATTTATTTTGTTTTCAAATTTATTTTTAGATTTGGTTTTCATCAAATAAGATTTCTTATCAAAATATATAATTGTACGATGGTAATTATTGTGCATTCTTGGTATATTAGTCGTTTCCTGTGTTACTGTGAACTTCACAATTCAAGGAAGCGATTTGATCGGCATTATGAACTCTGAGTTCTGCTTTTACTGAAAGATCTGATCGAGGACAATCGAATTGAAGAGGGTAGCGATGGTGATTCGATGAGTCGGATAGAACTTTTAAACGTAAAAAAAAGCGATGATGATGATGACCTCGACGACTGCTTAGAGGATGATTACCTTTTAAAGAAAATTTGGGAGCGAAAGTCGAAAGAAGGGTAAGTTTACACTTACTTAAACAGTTTGCTTTATTCAAGTTTGAGAGAGTGATGCAGAAGAGACAGATGATGGCTTGGATCGCGATGCTATTGCTGGTCAATTTTTCGAGGGGAGTGACGATGTTAGAAAAATGCTTTGATTATTGCTAATTTTTTATAGTTGCAAGTCTAGATCACATTTATTTTATTTTATTTTTATTTATCATAAGCATATATTTTAATTTCAACAACCCTAGATGGAAATAAAAGTTAAATAAAGTGAAAACTCAAAGTTTTGTATGGTAACATCAAGAAGGGGTTGCCCAATTATTTTTATGAAAACGCTGTTTATAAAATTTCAACTGGCTACATCGACGCGTTCTCAGGTAGTGTCCAAATATATAGTGAAAAACCAAAGTTTTGTATGGCAACACCAAGAAGTGGTTGCCTGATTTAGTCTATTTTTGAAAATTTTTTACGTTTGCCGCATTTTCATATATTCTTCAGTTATTAAAAATATGCAGAAAATTTTATTTGATTATTTATCAACAATGAAATTACAAATATAATATATTACAGCCGGAACACCATACACCGGTAGGGCTTTTTTTATGGTCCTTGGAACAGATTTTCCGCAAACATTGCCAAAAGATTTCTTCCTTCCCAAAATGTTTCACCCGAATGTGGCATCAAATAGAGAAATATATGTAAAAACATTAAAAAAGGATTGGAAACCAGATCTCGGAATAAAGCATATCCTTCTATCGAATGTCTTCTTATTGTACCTAATGTAGAATCAGGACTTAATGAAGAGGCAGGTAAAATGATTTTGGAGAGGAACGATGATTACTCACAGAGAGCTAAAATGATGACTAAGATACATGCACAGGTATGTACATAATTGCACTTTTTCCATTAGTCATTTTTTTAATTAAAACTATCTTTAGTCAGCGAAGATTACAGCTTCAATAGGCGATGATGGTCCACTATCAAAGCATTCTGTCGACAAAAAGCTCCAAAGCAAGAAAAGGAAAAATGAAAAGAAAGTAACCTGAAGAGATTATGAGCACTGTCCAAATGTGGTTTCCTACTCTTTTAAATTTATTTTCTTCTAATATTCTCATCACAAATTTCATGATTTCTTCTTTTAAAAAATTGAAATTTATATATTGATTTTATAAGTCTTTAATTTACACTATTATTACATTTATTGTCTTCTATTTTTAAATATATACTAAACTGGTGAAACTAAGCACTGCTACTTATTTATGTTAAAATATTTTATCTCTTGATCTATCAATTAAACACATTAAAATATATTAAAGGGAATGGGGCTTGTTGTTTTTCTCATGCTTTAGCTTATCGCTCTCTTCTAGTTGGCTAAAACTGCATGCATGTCTGTGCTGATGATGGATAAAGTTTAATGTGAAATTGTTCATTACATGCATATTATTATCTTGCTTATATGAAAGTACAGCATTTCTAAACCTAAATAATTAAAAATAAGTTAATTTGATGGAATTGGGATTCTATGCAGTTCCTCGGCATTAAATTTGCAACATTTTAATTTGTCCGCCCATACGATCAACCCATTAGAAGTTTAAATGATATTATGATAATGAACACAAGAAGTCGGCTTATTTGAGAAAATTTTGTTGCGTTTATCAGTACTTTCTGATTAAAAAACTTTAATATATAAAAAAAACGGACTGGAATAAAAAATAAAATTAATTTTTCTTTCGGGAAACTGACGCGACATTTAAATGCAGGAACCTCATAAAGGATTTCAATCAAAAATCCATTTATACCACGTTCGGCAATTATGGCATCGAAAATACTGGATCATCAAGACGTTTAATATACATATAAAAGCCTTCCGGAGGAACCTCACAAATGACAATTTTCGACTTGTCGTAACTGATGATATGTCCCTAATAGATTATAGTCAGTATTTTCATTAGCGACTTTTTTAAATAAATACTAGCAAAAGAAGCTCCCGCTGTTTCTATTATTTTCTCAAGCTAATGGCTCGAGCTCATGGCAAAAATGAAATTCTTCCTCTTGTTCACAGTTACCAGTTTGTTGAAGTTACATGCAACTGGTTGGGAGTAGGATGCACACAATTCCCTAACCTTGCAACTGATTTATACTTTTAATTTTAACAATTGAATTTTGTTATTGAAAGTCTTCTTTTTTGTTGTTACAGCTATAAACACTCCCACCGTCGCCTGACCATGATCCTCATAACTTACGTATTTCACGTGTAACATGACTTGTTTACGTTGCACTTAAGCAGGCAATAATTATATATAATAATTTTGGGAACATGTGTGAAATGCGATATCTGATCAGATTGGGACTATAACACTATTAATGGAGCTATATTTTTTTTTTATTATTAAGCCAAGCTCAGGAGATACCCTATGATGCAGAAGATAGTAGACTGTTCCACATTCGCACAGTTCTGGATAAGAAAGCATCACTTAATTTTACTGTACGGCCTAAAGTATATTAAAGGGTGAGTGAATATGCGCGAGTATTGCGTGCAGGAATTAATCTACAAGGGATCAGACTAGATATTTCATGGGAACATTGCTGGTAGCGATAAGGGAGCGAAGGACATCCAACATTGCGGCGGTGCTCGAGTGAGTCGATGTGACAAGTTATTGCTAAATCCCCAATGAGATTAATGGCTCTCTTTTAGACAATATCCAATGAAGCTAAGGCTCTACGATCAGTCCAGCTGTGAGAACTGTATTCCATTCTAGGTCTGATATAGGATTTGTATTTCTTACACCTTTTCGGAAATGTAAAATATTTCGATGCTTCTTTGGCAACAGAGAAGATGTGGTCTCTCCAGCTTAATTTACTGGAAATGTTAATGCAAAGAATGCTTAGTGACGTTGAATGTGAAATTAAGGCACCATCAAATGAAATGGGAATGGATAAAACAAGATCACCTTGTTTTAAAGAAATGAAACAGCTTTGGGTCTTAGATGCATTGAAATCGATACGATTCGCTTTGCCCCAAGCGAGGATAATATCAAGATCGTTATTCAATGATCTAGTCGTGCAATCTTGTTTGACACATGCGGCATTCCCTCTGGAGGCCGCAAGAGTGTCAAAGGAGTAAGCGAAATCAAGGGTACTGCCGGCGGCAAAGCTATGGACGGGATTGAAAGTAAGGAAAAGCAGATCATTAATGTAAATTAGGAAGAAGACGGATAGATAACAGAACCCTGAGGCACACCGGCATTTATAGGGTGAAGTTCAGTTGTAATGCCATCTAATACAACACGTATTTGGCGACCAGATAGAAAACTTTCAATCCATAATAGAAGAGGATTGGCGTGACCAAGTGCTTTAAGTTTGGCTAAAAGGGCAGGACGCCAGACTCTATCAAAGGTCTTTGAAATATCCAAATCAACCATTTTGAATTCACCAAAATTGTGTAGACTACGGTTCCAACGTTCCGTAAGAAAAGTCAGCAAGTCTGAAGATGAGCCTCCAATCCGGAAGCCATATTTGCGATCGTTGGTGAGTAGATGAGTTCCTAGATACTTCATTAATTTGAAGTTAATGATAGATTAAAGAACCTTCGAGAGAATCGAAGTGATGGCAATTGGTCGATAATTTGAGGGATCGCTACTCTCTCTTTTTTTGGGAATAGGCTGAACTTGAGCTAGTTTCCAAGCTGTTGGAAAGATTCCTGTCAAATAAGACAAGTAGAATAGCTTGCGCTGAGGTTTATCCAAGGATGGGGCGCAGCTTTTAATTAACAGGGACTAGAAACCTTCAGGTCCCGCAGCTTTCGGTACGTCGATCCCTTAAGTACCTTGAACACATCTCTCGTACGAATGTGTATCAGCTCTTGTACACATCCATACGGAGGTTGCAAATCAGGTGTCTGTGAAGTGGGTGGAAGCCGATAATTTGCAGCGAATCTAGTAGCCAGAATATCCTTATCCAAGGAGTCAACTACGACTTCACCATTGTTAAGTAAAGGTTTTGAGGAAGTGGATAGGTTTTGAGGAAGTGGAAAGGTTTTGAGGAAGTGGTGAAGTTGTTCCTAATGGTGTTGACGAGAGACCAGAAATATTTGCTACCTTTGCGGCTTGCCAAGATTCTTTGTCTAATACTCTGGTCAAAGAGAAATTTCTTTCTATGTATAATGGACTTGCAGGTGTTCCGTACACTTGTTTCAGCTCTGGACATAGATATAATTGATAAGAACGAAAATCAGACTCCTTAGCTCTTATAGCTTGGTTGCACTTATAAATAAACCAACTATAAATCTAAGAAGTTATTGTAATTATTAAGCTCTATTGTAAATTATAATTTCTGGTTAAAGGTATTCATGTATTTTAAGAATTGTATAATTGTGTTTCGGTACCTGTTCAAAGACAAAACACATACATACGTACTTATACCAATATTAACGTTAGTTCAGAACTGAGAATACGAATTAAATTTTCTATTTTCCAAGCTATTCATAAATAAATCTGCAAGAAACGAAGATATTGGGGAACCCACAATTAAGCCATAATTCTGTTAATATAATTGGTTATTAAATGTAAAATAATTTTGGTTGACTTGGTTAAACCAGACGGATTAATAACCTTCTTACTAATATCTTTACACTTCACACAAAGACTATTTGTAAAATATTAGTAAAATCAAATGAGACTAGTTTGAAATTTTTTGGAATCTCTACGTCTTTAATTTTGTCTATTAAATCTACAGAATATATATGTATACATATACTGATACCGCCACATACAAAAAACTTTTGGGAACATGATTCATATGGGAGTGTATGTACACCCCCATGGATAGCGACGTCATTAGGGAGGAAATTAAAATTTAAAAAAAGATAGCACGCAATAATGGGTTTGATAGCTTAAGGTGAAGCTACACGGTGAAAGACTTTGGTCTCCAGAGACCCGTGTATAAGTTAATAGTTTCACTTATCCGTTTCTCAAAAAAAATAAATAGAACAACTTTAAATTATTAGTGGATCTTTATTCAATGAAATATAAACGAGAACTGAACTTAGAAAATAATCTGAAAGTAAAGCGCCAAGTTGAAGCTGAATCTAAGATGTTTCCCACGGCTGGCATGCAAGCATGAGGCATGATGCTAAAACTGCAATCGCTGCAATTCCCACAGGTGGCTTGGAGACGATTCGGTTTAAATGTTGATATGTGGGAGATATGATGATTACACGTGATTAGGTGTTGTATTCCTTGTCGCATGTACTCCTATTTGTTAAGTCTTCCCCTCTTAGATGCGGATGTCCTCATACGTTAAATCTCGTAGAACTTTGGCCGGCTTATAGAATAATGTTGGGCAAGATCAAAAACTGCTGGTGTGGTTAAAGCTGGATGAATATCTTTGCTTTCTTCTAGGTTAGTGAACTTTGGAGCGATTTCCTTACTTGTATTGATGTGGATTTCCGTTTGTTTTTTATTTTTTATGAAAAATATTACCAAAATTGCTAATATGATGGCTATTGAGGTAAGCAGTCCGTAACTGGTCCATTGATGAAGAATCTTCTCGGTTTCCAGAAGTTCTATTTTGTTGGTATTGTTTATATGTAGGTCTTTCATCATTTCAAGTGATAATAATTCTCGATATTGACTTTCTTCTGAACTGATTTGCAAGATGGCAGGTAAGACATGAAGGGTTGGCTTTTCTTTGGAGATAAAAGTTCTTCCGTTAATACTGATCGTCGAATTGTGGAATTTGATGAGGAAAGTTCCGTTAAGATTGTGTACTGAATCGTCGATTCTTATGGCACCGCTAAATTGGTTGAGCAGCAGAATACCTTCAGAAATTTCTTCTATTGATGTTACATGTTGATTATTGATTTTGTTGCAGGTTGCGCTTGTACTTTTTAGGAGATGGGGAATACACGTAGTATTACTAATGTCTATAATATTATCCTGTTTACAAATTGACAAATAACCTAAACTTTTACAATCTTCTGTTATGGCAAAAATACTATTTTTGTTTTTCAGGATATTTTTGTAAGTTATATCATTAATTACATTATTCCTCTTAACTGGTTTGACTAATAATTTTTCAAATGTTACTTTACTTGTTATTGGAATATTTATTACGTAAAATAATGAAACGGAGTTTGTAATTACTTTAACAATAGCAAAGTCTAACGCTTCTTCTGGCGTAGCATATGGTAAGTTCTCCTTATCTAAAATATCTGTAGCTAACTTAATTTCTTCTTTAGATAGTATTATTGAGTTTACAATTCCAACTTTGGCCCAATGGATGGCGTAAGCAATATTAGTTAATTCTTCCTTTATTAATTTTAATTTATACTGAATACTTAGTACTAAATGATCATTTAATGAGTGGTCATTTTTTATTAACTTTATTATTTGATTTGTAATATTCGTAATGTTATTTATTCTTTCGTTATACAATTCATTGATAATAACTTGTTTATTATTATTTGACAAGACATTATTTATTTTATTCTCTATCATTACAAAATCGTCATGGTCAGGATTTCCAGCTATCCATTTCCACGCTGAGCCAATAAAATCTAATGATCTTTTTGCCTTATGTGGCTTTAAATTGTTTAATAAATTCTGTATTTGCGATATCTCGTGGGAAAGATAAGGGAAGAGGGTATAATTTTTAGGAATTTGGTTCTCTAGAAGTGAAGAGATTTCGGATATAAATGTTTCGTAAATATTTAACTCGATTATGTGGATTAGTTTAAAATGACCTTCCTGGATCCTTGCAGTTCCCACGTTTAGGGCTATGACTTGCGAATTAGAATGGTCCAAGATTTGGACTTCTCCTCTGATAGAGTAGATGACATGTCTGAAATGAGAAATTTCAGTTTCTTATGTGAGTTTTGTGTATGACTTTTCCTGATTCTGTGAGAACAGTTGTGTTGCGATTTTCTTTCACAATTTCTTTGATGTACCTAACGGTTAGCTTTGATCCTATTCTCCTATTATGCTTTACGAAAATTGATTCTCCAATCTCATAGTTTTTTACAGGCTTTCTTTTTTCATTGTGATATTTAATGTCTTTTTGCTGTTTTTGTCTGAGTTTGCTGATGTTGTTTGAGCGGGATAGCTCGAAATCTTCTGGGCCGACTCTAGGGTCTCGTCCATAAAAAAGTTCAACTGGTTTTTTTCCAGTTGTAGAATGGACGGTAAAATTGTACTCATTGACCGATCGTTCCAAAAGCTCTTCAAATGAGCGTTCAACGCCGTCGCTCTTCAAGCATCGCATTATTTCAGAGAGAGTTGAGTGGAAACGTTCAACTTGACCGTTGATTTCACTCTTATAAGATGGTGTTCTGAAAATTTTTATATTTAATCCATCTTCCATCATGGAAGTTATCGTGGCAGAGTTCAGTGCCTTCTCGTTATCAATTATGACGTGTTCAGGAACACAGAAAAAGAATAATATATCTCGTAGAGGACGTTTTATATCCTCTATTGACCTGGATTTGATTATTTTTGTACGTGCAAATTTCGTAAATTTATCAAGGGCAGTAAGAACAAGGTTTCTTTCAGTAGAATAGATATCAATGTGAACAATGTGACCGGGGTAATTTGGAATAGGTGTGGGATTTATATGTTGATTGTTTGGATGTCTATCATACTTGTTTTCTTTGCAAGTATTGCAGCGTTTAACCAGATATTTTATTTTAGAACTCATTCGTGGGAAGTAATGTTTTTCCAATAATTGAATTCTATTTTCTTCGGCATTACGATGAGCTCTTTGATGAACTCTCAGAATTGTTTCTTCTTGTTCCGTTTCATTTACTATGTCTTGTACAATAGTTTGGGTAAATCTAATTTTGTAATTTCGAAAGTGTATTGGGTAAATCTCTTGTACTTTACCCATTATAGACTCGTCCGCTTTTAAACCATTTATAGTACGTGCATTAAGATATCTTTTGAATAAATTAATAATTTCTGTTGTGGTAAATTGAGGTTGAATGATGATGTGACGGAGATAATTTGGAAATGGGGATTTTAGCTGGTAACTTGTTTCTTGACCTATTTGTAGGATGATTTGATTGCGGAAGACGTTTATGGGACACTCTACTGTTGGAATGAGATTATGTGATGAACTCTCATCACTGTGTTGTGTTGTGGTCAGTGGGTTTAGATGCGTTTCTAAGGGTGGTCTTGATAGCGCATCGGCTACCACATTCGCTTTGCCAGGTGTGTGCTCGAGTTTGTAATTGTACTCTTCGAGGATAGCTTTCCATCGTTTCATCTTACAATTAGTGTTTTTGTTACTAAGAGCGTACGTAAGAGGCTGATGATCCGTATAGATTTTTACCTTTCTTGCTCCATAGAGGTAGTTTCTTAAAGAGTTTAAGGACCAAATAATTGCCAGCATTTCCTTCTCGTTGGTGGCATAGTTCTCTTCAGTTTTACTTAGCGTTCTCGACAGAAATGTTATTGGTCGATTGTTTTGAGATAGCACCGCTCCCAACGCGTGGTCTGATGCATCAGTTGCGAGCTCAAATTCTTTTTCGAAGTCTGGGTGGTGTAGAATAATTTCTTCTGATGTTAGTGATAATTTGATTTTGTTGAATGCTTCCATGGCTTCTACGCCGAGGTGAATAACTTTATTTTTCGAGAGATTTTTGGACACATGTCCATCTTCCCCTCTTAAAAGGGATGTCAGGGGTTTTGCTAGTTTTGCATAATCTCTTATGAAACGACGATAATAGCCTGACATACCGAGAAATGATCTCAAATCTTTTAGTGTTTTAGGCGGTGGCAAATTGGTTATTGCCTCCACTTTCTTATGGTTGGTTTTAATACCCTGTCTCGACACTACGAACCCAAGGAATTCGACTTGTTCCTGGAGAAATTCGCATTTGTCTAATTGAATCTTTATATTTGCTGTTTCTAAAGTGTTAAATACCTTTGCTAGGTTTTCAAAATGTTCTGATTCGTTTTTCCCGAATATAATAATATCATCGATGTAAACATAGCATATTTTGCCTATGTGTTCCCGCAGAATATCGTCTAAGGCTCTTTGAAAAATAGCAGGGGCATTTTTCAGCCCAAAGGGTAGACGAGTGAACTCATACTTTCCATTATTGATAGAGAAGGCGGTTTTCTCAGTATCAGATTCTTTGAGTAGTATCTGATGGAAACCACTTTTTAAGTCTACTATTGTGAAGAAGTTGTTTTTCCCTAGGTTTGCCAACACTTCGTTAATTTCTGGGATTGGATATTTATCCGGTATAGTGACTGTGTTTAGTTTGCGGTAATCGATGACCATTCTGTATTTTTTCTCGCCAGATGCATCCAGTTTTTTTGGGACGACCCAAACTGGTGAGTTGTATGGCGATCTTGATGGTCGTATGATACCGTCTTCAAGTAGATTTTTTACTTGGGTTTCGACTTCATCTTTTAATGACATGGGATAAGGGTACGATTTTGAATAGACTGGGTCAGTTGAGGTTGTTCGGATTTCGCCTTTAACAGTAGTGGTGTACGTTAATTTTTCATCAGGCTCAGAGAACAGACTGGGATTTTGTTTAATTATGTGATTAAGCTTAGCGATCTGTTCCTGATTCATGTGGGAAGTTCGAATATCAATTGAATTAATAGAATCAGATATGTGCTGTTTGAGTTTTACGTGAATGTTTGGTTTGATAATCATGAAATCTTGGTTTGTGTGGATAACAGCATTAAGTTCCTTAAGACTGTCATTGCCAATTATTCCGTCGAATGAAATAAGACTGGGAAGAATAAAAAAGTTTAAGTTTGCCGTTTCTGGTCCAAAAAGATTTACTATTATATGATGCGTAATTTCGATATTGCCTCCGACTGAGGTAGCGAAAAATCGTTTTTTATTCGGAATGGGATGTCGGACACAATGAGGTTGAATGTAGTTTTTGTTTGATCCTGTATCTATTAAGAGTTTCAGAACCTTTCCGCTCTTCGCTGTGTATTCAAAATAGGGAAGCGAAGAGCGCTTTAATCTAAAAAATAGATATCATCTAGTCGTTCGGGTGGATCAAAGATAGAGCTGTCAGAACTGATGTAATTATTTAGGCTTTGATCGTAGTTCAAATCTTCAGTTTTTATGTCTTGTTCATATTCGTTTTCTTCGGTTGTTTGCTGATTGGTAATCGCAACTTCATTCGGGTCCTCCTGTTCTATGTGATTTATTCTTTGCTGTTTATATGAAGGATGAACTTGTTGAGAGGGTGGTCGCTTGTTAATGAATTGGCGATTCCTGTTTGGATAATTTTGATAGTTCGCTGCTCGAGAACGTAATGAATGATCCACATCCATAGGCTCGGGTCTAGGCGATGGTTGCGGCGGCAGTGGTGTTTGCCGGGAATAATAGCGTGGCTGCTGTTGCCAATGAAAATTAGATTTTTGTATCTTCTGAGGATTATGGACAAGTTCGGGGTAAAATTGATAATTATTGTCTTCTCGGTAATTACTTCTCCTTGGAGGAGTAGGCGGTATGGGTCTATGTTGAGGTCTATTTGTAGTATGATGGGCATGTTGAACCCGGAAGTTTACATTTTCGAGTTTAAGACATAAATGTAATGCTTGGGGTAGATCTGATGGTTCTCTCATGCTGAGGAGTCTTGGTAGATCACCTTTAAGACCTCTAACAAAGGTATCCAAAGCTTTGTCCCGATAAGCTTGAGTCATATTTGTCAAGGACTCATTGCTCATCTCCATGCTACTAAGTTTGTTTAATATTAGTGACAGATGCCGATAGACTGTTTGGTAGAATTCAGGAATTGTCTGGTTTCCTTGTACCAGAGTCGTCATCTGATACTCCAGCGTTCCTAGGTCTCTTTTGTCTGCATAGTGTAAAGTGAGGCATTTTGAAATCTTCTCCCAATTTAGTGGAGTATTGTAGGACTCGAGAGCTACATCTGCTTGACCCGTAATTTTATTTCGAATCACGTTTAGGATACCGTAATATTTCGCGGTTCCTTTTAAATGTGCATAAATTGTGAGAATTCGCTCTACGCTTTTTTTCCAAGAGGAGAACTCTCCAGGTTGACCTGAAAATTCTCGAAGGCTTTTCACGACATCGGGAATTTTATCCATTTCTGATAAATTACCCTCGTTTCCAGCGTCAATTCGCTGGTCGACGTCGTTATCAATGTCCGCTGTCGGATTAAGAAGGGACTGAAGAATAGTTCTACCTTCTCTTCTAAGAACATTTATCACTAAGCTATTTACCAACTCTGCTAATTGAATCTCAGTAATAACAGCTTGCGGAGCTGGATTTGTAGTTTCGTTGGGTTTAGGAGTTGGTGGACTGGAATTTACAGGTGTCGCATTTAAATTAGGCGATTTAAGATTAGGATTTGCCATTTTATGTTTTATGAACACTAGTAGGAAAAAAAAATGCAGAATGCAGAAAACTTCTTTGAAAATTAATTGATTTTGTTTTTATGAACACTTTTAAAATTTTTCAAAATTCTGGAAAAAATTTGTTTATTTTTCCTCAAGAAATATTTAATTAACGCTCGTGATTTTTTTTTTTTTTTTTTTTTTTTTTTTTTTTTTTATATATCAGAACTCTGTAAACACTTATTTGTTTATATATATATTTTTTATATATTCACTGATCACTCTTAAATTCTATAAGATGATTAAATTCTATCTAAATATATTTTGAAATAATATTCCTGTTTTCATACCTTTTTTTATTATTCTGGATTTCCAGTAAATAATTCAACCTTCTGATGAAGTTGACTTTAAATCTTTATTTTTTCTTTCCTTGAAGTACTACTCAGTGATTTAAAAATTCTGAGCTCAATTTGTACTGTTTGATTTATTTAAAATGACACAAAAGAAAATATTTCAACAGAAATTTTTTTCCTTTTTAAAACACAAATTTTTTCTATAATACTCTTTTACTTCACTTTAAGGTGTGTTGAAAAAGAAAATATTTCTAAAAATTTCTTTTTTTTAAAAAAATAATATTTCTCTCTTATAATACTCTTTTATTTCACTTTAATTCGATAATTTGGAAAAAATAAGAGAAAATAAAATTTTATTTTAATGGAACATTTCACTCGTTCAATGTGTAAATGATATAAAACAAATCACCAGTTAAGAATGAGGAACTTTCTAATATGTATAACTTAACTCACAATATGAAAATTAGGTGCGGGGTTCGCATCCTTTCTGATGATGACCGATGCTGCGGATGGTGTCTTTAATTGAATTATTACAGGCGTGGTTGTCCTGTGTATCCTGTTTTTAGGCGTGATAATCCTTGTCTCCTATTTTCCTTGAGGCGTGGTTGTCCTGCTATAGGGATAATTATTTTACACTTTTACCGCTACACCGGTCCCTGCTCGGGCGCCAGTTAATAGTTTCACTTATCCGTTTCTCAAAAAAAATAAATAGAACAACTTTAAATTATTAGTGGATCTTTATTCAATGAAATATAAACGAGAACTGAACTTAGAAAATAATCTGAAAGTAAAGCGCCAAGTTGAAGCTGAATCTAAGATGTTTCCCACGGCTGGCATGCAAGCATGAGGCATGATGCTAAAACTGCAATCGCTGCAATTCCCACAGGTGGCTTGGAGACGATTCGGTTTAAATGTTGATATGTGGGAGATATGATGATTACACGTGATTAGGTGTTGTATTCCTTGTCGCATGTACTCCTATTTGTTAAGTTATATACTTCGGAGGCGCAAAAATCTCTAAAGAGACCTGGTCTAGACCTAGAGACTTTTTTGGTCTCCGGACTCCCATCGTGTACTTCAAAACAACCAGATCTAAAGGTTCGATCTGCGGTCTCCAAAGTTTGGTCAGTCAGTACAGAACCAGACTGCGGGCGGACACAATACTCTACACGTACACCTCGAAGACTAACTCCGCTGTAGCCATGGTAGTCATCGCAGACAACGACAGTCGACAGGTTCAAATCTGTCGCAACTCCCTGACTGGTGTAATGACTACACAGCCGAGTTAACAATAATATAGGAGGCAGCCAGGTGGGCAGCTAACCAAGAGGGCACCACGGCGATCTTTTCTGATAGCCTCGCAGCTATCAAGACCATACAGAATATCAATAACAAGAACGCTCACGCCGCAAACTTCAGAGCCACGGTTCAAAATGGCAATATCTGGATCGCCTGGTGTCCTGGCCTATGCCTACATTACCAGGACACCAGAATGAAATAGCGGGCATCCTGGCAAAACGCCAATGCATTCATAGCGTACCACCACAAAAGCAATAAATGTCCTGACATGTTCGACCTATCAAGAAGGAGTATGATAGAGATGGCGAAAGTCAAGTTGGGGCACTTCCTGGCAATTAAAATACCTTTTTATAAATCAGCCGTATCCAAGGTGCAGTTTCTCCACAGACACATCACCGCTTACTGCGCAACTTATCTTTTCTAGTGCGGGGAACTACCTAGACTACTAAATGAACGAGGCATTACGACAGAACTAACTGAACTTCTCAAATACACCAGAGAAGACATTAACGCACTCTGCACTGAAACACTAACTAAGAACTAACGAGCTGACAACTAGACAACGAACGAGCACGAAAAAGCTAGTAACGCAAGGAAAAGGAACTCCAAATCCAACTAGACAACGTACATCGTAGAACTCGAATTACTTATTAAATTTGTATTATTAGAAACAACATCATTGTAGAGACATGATTACCTATAGAATTATGTATTGTATTGGTTTTTGTAGAACTACCATTGATTCTTAGATTAAGAACTGGATTAAATTTGCTAATTGTATTTGGGGACGTAATAGTTGAATTTAGAACTACAATTAGCGTTTGGGGTTATGCAATAGGGCACTTTTTGTGAATCTTTTGTAACGTTTTAAATCACTTTGTTGTATCACACAATCTCTGCAGAAACTAACCAATTAATCAATCCTTTAACTCAGGCAATATGCATCGCAGTACAAAACAGTTGTATTCTTCTCTCATAATTATTTAACTATCAGCAGAAGTAGAACGAAATTGGAGATAGTCGGGTTGTGAAAGTGCGAATTTTCATCGATTTTCTATGGAACGGTCCTATAATTTCAATATGGTGGCATTGCGTTAACACTTAACATTTTTATTTAAATAAGAACATGGCTAAAATTTTCTTCAACTTAATTTTGCTTTAATACATAAAATTTTATTTTTCCTTTGATGTAAACTCGAATAAAAAGCAATGCAAGCTCGAATTTTAAACCTGTCTCAATAGCTCTACGTTTTGATCGCTGACCTAAAACTGGGCGCGGCTAGTAAAGATCTTCTTTGCCTTGGTACTATGTCTTCCAATTTTTCAGCTTAGTTTTCTGCAATATTAAATAATTGGTAAGCTGTTAAAATTTAAAAATCACAAGCTAAATTACCAGACATTTTCTTATCAGCAAATTCATTTTCCTTCGATCCAACTTGTAATCGTTGATATTTGAGTTGAACGTTGCGGGTCAGCTTTGGAGTTACGCCAGGGTCAATGCGTTCAACGACGGGGAAGAAGAAGAAATAAATTACCAGGTTTTGACGTTTAGAGGTGAACACTTTTTAATGAGATACTGAACAATATTTTTATTTAAAAATTAAAAATTATTTCACACATGTGTTGGTTTTTTAATTCTACAAACTTAACACTATTACATAAGCTATGTTTACTCCTTTTCCATAAAGTAAACTTGTCACTTTATTGTCTATGACACTTTACACAATCTTAAAAATCTTAATATTATACACAAAATATGTTTACCCCTTTTCCATAAGGTAAACTCGTCACTTTATTTTTTTGTGCCACTTACACAATCCTAAAATCTTAATACTATACACAAGCTATGTTTACCCCTTTTCCATAAGGTAAACTTGTCACTTTATTGTTTATGACACTTACACAACCTTAGGATCTTAATACTATTCACAAGCTATGTTTACCCCTTTTCCATAAGGTAAACTTGTCACTTTATTGTTTATGACACTTACACAACCTTAAAAACTTAACTAACACAATTATTAATAACCTTTCTGTCAGAAGGTTTCACAAACTTAACCTAATACATTTTGTATTGTTTTCCACTTTTATGTTGGTTAAATCCGCTTTAGTTTTTTTTTTACATCTCAACCTTTTTTTACTCTTTTATATGGGTAAATATAGGAAAACGGGGTAAGTCTCAAATGCGGAAACCTCACATTCGGTAGGAGCGGAAATATTATTAGATATACGGGATGATAGGTAAGTCTCAAATGCGGAAACCTCACATTCGGTAGGAGCGGAAATATTACTAGATACGGGATGATAGGTAAGTCTCAAATGCGGAAACCTCACATTCGGTAGGAGCGGAAATATTACTAGATACGGGATGATAGGTAAGTCTCAAATGCGGAAACCTCACATTCGGTAGGAGCGGAAATATTACTAGATACGGGATGATAGGTAAGTCTCAAATGCGGAAACCTCACATTCGGTAGGAGCGGAAATATTACTAGATACGGGATGATAGGTAAGTCTCAAATGCGGAAACCTCACATTCGGTAGGAGCGGAAATATTACTAGATACGGGATGATAGGTAAGTCTCAAATGCGGAAACCTCACATTCGGTAGGAAATTGAGTCGATTACTTCTTCTGTTAGCTAGAAACTGAGAAGTTCTTAGCTAGTCGAAGCTTGATGATCGACTGATTTTTCTCGGTGATTACTCGCCTTTTATAGACCTGAAAGTGTGGCCGTCTTGATGTTTCCATTCCACATTTGACTTCTCAGACATCCTGAGTTACCATCATTCATGGAACATCAAGAGGGTTGGTTCACATATGAACATTTAAATTTTACGTCATTGTAAACACATCACTTAGTCAACTTGGTTAAGCACTACTTGCTTGTTATGCGGTATGTATTAACGGATGTTTATAGATTTAAAATTCTATTTGTGACTTCGTCACAAACTCTTATTTCGGAAGGCGTGGGTGAAATCTTAGAAACAAGAGTCCTATGATAAAGTTAGAGGTTTTGCCTTTTTTTGTTGAGCTTTCACTGCCAGTACGTTTGAATCAAGAATTGTTCATATTTTGTCATCCATAAACACATAGTAAACAGCAGGTTGATAGTAATTATCGACATTTCTCTTCTGTACAGTGATGATAGAGATGATGGAGTCAAAGTGTTTGCATTCTTTCTATGTTCTGTAAAACTACCATTAACTTTTTCAATGACTTTTCTATTGTTTATGAATTTAGCTTGAGTCTCCTTAGAAATAGAAGTACAAGATAAATCGTCTGCTTTAACTTCAATTACGTAAAACATAAACATTTATTTATTTGAGTACCCGTGCCAAAGGCACGCCAAGCGCTGGGCACATCAGAGCGAGTTACATAGTAGATACATATTATAGCAAAACCGAACATAAACAATTAAAGAGTAGTGGAGGCTTAGAGCAGCCATAGTAGCATAGAGTAACGTTGGAGCAACAAAGTCTTCAAACACTATCTTATAATCTTTATTACAATCAATAATATGAACAGCCGAAGTTTATTGTTTTCAATAAAATTTCCACAATATTAATCTCTACCGGAATGCCCAAAAGATTTTTTTAATTATTTTCCTCTAAATGTTTTCATATTTTCTTTTTGTGTTCCACATTATATTTGGTGTTAACATATTGCTTCAGGCATTTGCCTAGTAAATCATCCTATCATTAGCGGCATTAAAACTAACAGTATATTCTAGTAAAACCTTTCTAGAAAAGAATAGGTATTTATTAAAAGTTTACATGAAAACCACTATCGCATTGCGTGCTTCGATTATTTATAATTACATGACTTTTATATTTAATTTTATTTTTCTAAAATGGAGAAAATTCTAAATTTAGGAAAAGAATTAGACTAGTCTTTACAGAAAATATCTAGCTAGCGAGTAAAAGATGACATTTCACTTTGTCACTTTGACATTGATCACTCAACCAGTTCTCTCTTTCCTGCTCGCAAGAGATTTTGCATATTAAAACTATCTTTTTCCCACTTATTATTTAAGTACAGATCTTTGTATTAGTTTAGGATTTTTTTATCGATGCATGGTCTCCTGCCGATGTTTCAGCCATTTTGACATTTTGACAGAGCTAATCTACTGTAAACATAAACATAAACATAAACATTCCTTTATTAGAGCACCCGTGCCAAAGACACGCAAAGTAGAATATACTGTGCTTGAGGCTAGCTGCTGGCTTGGTTTTGTGTTGCATCACTTAAAAACCCGTGTTGGAAATTTTGACAACACCTCGAGGAAGCCTCGAGGCCTGGATGTGTTCGATCACTTAATGGCATTGCCTTATAACCTACTTCTGCGTGACATTTTCCTGCGTGGTGGCTACATACTTTCATTCTGTTCCAAGGAAAGGTTTCGAGGAGGGAACTAAAGAAGGCGACATGTGACGAAAAAAGCACCTCCATCAAGTTGGCGGGTCAACTTTGACTTTTTTTAATTTTTTATTGCACATATCGATTGTGTTTGTTGGTTTAATTTAAACATTTGTTGGATAATAGTTTTTTCGAAAATCTAAGAAGAAAATTCGGCATCAAGTTAGCCGGAATATTCTTATTTTTTAATTAAATTGAATTTATAACCAGATCAATCAATGCGTAATCGTTTGTTGGACTCGTTTTTATTAATAAAATCGTTTGTTGGTCCCTCAATTTTTCGCTAATTGCAAAAATAATTTACCTAACTACACTTGAAGCTGTAGCTGATATTAGCTAAATTCAAATTTTGTAGCTGAAGCTGCAGTAACACCAACATGATAACGAAGTAAAGGTCATATATTTCATGCATGGACAACAATCGATATGTGCAATAATACAGTAGTTAGGTTGTCAATGCATGAAATATTATATGACTTACTTCATTATCATGTTGGTGTTACTGCTTGGCTAATATCAGCTACAGCTTCATGTGTAGCTAACTTCATGTGATGCTTAGTTATTTTTGAGGTTGAGGTTCAGGTTGAGGTTCTTAAAGTTATACTAAGGTCGAGGTTGGAAAAGCTAGCACTGTGTTTCGGCCTTTACTTGGATCCGGACAGGCCCTATGTCCATAAAAATGGATAAATCAAAATGAATATGGTGAAAATAAAAGTAGGAAAAAATAGGAAATATGGCAACGCTGGGTATCTGCACATCAACTGGACCTATAGACATTTTTGGGTTTGTGCTACCGCTATAGTTCAGTGGAAGAAAAGTGGACAGCTGAGGATTTGTACGTTTGTAAAGTTGAAGGATTTTGGTGAAAATTCTGAGTTTGTGATAATATTTCATGAATCTAATTGCGATCAAATCGTTCCACATTTGTTGTGCAAGATCAAAGTCAAGCGTTGTTATATACACAGAGGGAATGTAAAGAAATTGCGTGTTAAGTGTGCTGGGTTTGATTTATTACCCTAAGAAAGTGTCGCCAAGAGTTGTCGCTGTCAAGTCAGTGGTGAGTGAGTGGTCTAAAAGGATGATGGGCCTTTTGTCAAAGTAGTCTCTGCTACTGTTCTGAAGGAAACCCCCAAAATTGAAATCGAGTTAATGAACTCGCAATTTCTTAGGAAGATGCAAACCATGGATCAATTTTCTCATGATTTAACTATAGCGTTAGAGGAAACTTCTCGATCTGGTGGAGTTCGAGTAGGAAGGTGGGGTCAACGTCGAAGGACACGTTCAACAGGGAATTTGCGTAAGTACTTTGCTAAGCAAAATTTTATATTCTGATGATTATAATCCCTTTTTTTGGTGATTTTTTTATGTTTTTAACTTGGATTTATGTAGCTTGTGCTCCACAACCCACAGAGGACTCGTCCAGTAGTCCTACAGATGCTCCAAATGAGATTCAAAATAATCAGAATCAAGACGGTCTTACAAACTCTATGCTGAGCGATTCCGATGATAGACATGATTTGCGGTTGTCTTTAAAATGTAGACATGCTGGGAACTTTGAATCAGATTCGCTCAATGAAAATTTTAGCCCTGCGAGGTATGTAATTATCATTCCTTTCTTGTAAATACAAATTACTGAAACTTTCTGAAAGGTTTTTCAGGCCGAACACCAGACGAAAGAGGAAATTTAAAAGGATGGCTGTGGAATATGAGACGACTCCTTCAACTCCAGGAGCAGCTGGTGAAAATATGGTTAATCCTGTATTTCCAATTACAGGTACTGTAAAGAAGCGTGTTCTTAAACACACAACACAGGAAAATTATCGTACAAATGTGTTTTTTTGCGGTAAACGAAAGCGTTCACATAGAGATCGTTACTACGATCACGAGCATGGGAAAACGCACTCGTCAAGTGTTCCAAGACAGAGGGATATCTTCACACCGAAAAACTCATACCAGGAGCACAAGACTCGAACTCGGAGCTTTTCGTCGGCAATAAAACCATCTTGTGATCGAATTCTGCCATTAAATAAAAGTATTGTTTCCAAGATTGAAAGAATTTCTCAACAGCAGAGAAAGCCAGAATCAGCAGGATTTTCTTTTACGCCTGTGCTTAACTCAAAGCTGTCAGTTTCTGTTTCGGTTGCTAAAGATACTGTGGATGGGACTCATCAAATTTCTCAAACAATTCACGAAGGCCAAGCTATTCTGAATCAGACTATTCTTGAAGATGCAGCTCTTCGACTGGATCAAAAGTCGCCTTGTTTCACTTCAAATTTTAATGTTTGCCCACCGTTGAGCCTATCAGTGAGCCATTGCTCAGGAAAGCAACTTATTTCCAGCAACATTTGTGAACCTAAACCTATGTCCTCAAGGCGAAAACATAAGCACAGCCGCCTTCGGCGGCAGCACTTAAGAGCGCAACTTCAATTTGATGATCCGAATTCTATGGAGTGTGGTGGACTGAATGATTTTCTCAGTTCTAGCTCACTTAGCTCTTCTGACTCGGAGGCTGCCGAAACAAATGAATCAGATCGGGAAGGAGACGATGAACTTACAGACTGGCCAGGAAATGAGGCAATGATAAATTTCGCGTCGAAAAATGATTTCAAACGTAAACTTACCAAGAAATCAAATCTTCCGCAAATAAAATCTGATGATTACGCCCCTGGCGGGGATGACGATACCCTTATGAGTGGGGATGAAGTTGTATCGCCTCCAGCAGGAATAAATTTTCCTCTACCACTTCTATTTAAGCCAGCGCAATCACAGCCCATTGCAATTACATCATCTATTGGGGGAGCAGCATCACAACAATTTCGATTCCCAGTTAAGCAGATTGAAAGTGAAATGTCAGGAGAAACATCAAACCATTTTCTTTCTTCGCCCCCGTGTCAGCCTGGGGAAATAAGAGAAATCCGAGCAGGATGTAGGCGAATTCGAGAGGAGAGGCCAGGTTTCACCATTATGACGAGTGTCAACGAAAGATTGGCACGATTTCTTCAAGACGCGCGCCAGACTCAAATCCGTTTGCCCGATATGGAAATCCATGAACATGAAAGCCTCAGCAATCTTGCAAAACTCTATTCGTTGCAAATGGCGGTAGACAACGGTTGTGCAGTTCTTTCGAAAACCAGGTAACTTTCATTCTAAATTCAAATCGCTCAGTAAAATATTTTTTTTTCTATAGCAACACAACGCAATCGGTAAAAATTGATCAACCCAATTTTGGAAGTCGTTTCTTATTGAGCGATTTCAAGCGACGCTGCTACGATGGCCGAAGTGGCAGTGCTGGCAGCTGTAGTCAGGAAACTAATGATAGCTTCATTGATAGTGGCAATACTGACGTCGCCTTTGATACCCACCTTAGGAACGATGTTGAAATCGATGAAGCAACTGCAGTCATTCCTAGTGACACTTGCGGTATGACCAGTTAGCCTGTTTCATTGTGTAACTAATCATAAGATACAGAGCCTTCTTTATTCGTATTTTTGAGCTTGTTTGTTTTAAATTTCTAATTTTAAGGTTTCTTTTTCAAATTTTTATAAATTTCCCAGAATAATAAGGAAAGCAGCATGTGAGGGACGAGTACAATTTTTCAGAATGTAAATGCTGAAAGTAAATAAAGTGAACAATTTTAGGAGATTGACGCTTTTCCTTGGTAACAAAGTAACATTTTACCATAAACTGGATTATATGGATACTATTGTAATCGTTTGAAATAGGAAGCCTTATGAAGATGCATTTTTTGATAAGGTGTACGGAAGATTGATTATATTTTCATTCTTGTCAAAGCCGTACATTGCATTATTTATATTGGAAAACAATTTTGGACAAAATTATCTACTTCAATTGTTGTATCGGGACAATTTGGTAAAAAAAAATCTAAAAACAATACAATCAATAAAATTAAGATGATTGATTTCGCAATAACTTAATATTTGCAGGTTCTGTATGCTTCGCGCATATAATGGCCGTAGGCACACTTCACGTGCTTAAAATATTAAACACGAAAGAAATTGGAAATCATTTGATGTTGACATCAGAATTTTTTCTGCTTGCAAAAGCGATTGTAATTGCACTATTGATAACATCACTTTTATAGCTTTCTTCTGACTTTATTTTGCTCAGGACTACATCCATCTACGAAATGTCATAGCCGTCTCCATATCTCTGCAATGATAGTGTTTTGTGCAGTAATATTTAACAGTTGAAGGGATCTAAGAAGATACATAGGTACTTCACAGAAGATAAAACTGAACTCTCATTGGTTCACCAGTGGGAGCATTGGTGATGGGAATGCCCATTAAACCCGTACCTGAGTGGAGAATTCAATACATTTGGAAGTTAATAACGATGATTGGATTACTGAACCACAAATTTTACTTACAATCATGTGTTACTTATACCAGAGACAACTTACAACTAGATGTGCAAAACTCCATATAAACCCGGAACACTTTTTGAAAGCTCTAACTTTTTATTCAACCAAAGAAAGCTATCATTGCGATCAATTTATGTGGTATAATACAGGAAGAGAGAGAGAGAGAGAGAGAGAGAGAGAGAGAGAGAGAGAGAGAGAGAGAGAGAGAGAGAGAATGTGTAGAGCTTTCTATTAGAGGGCATTAGCTCGTTTTAGATGGACCGGTTTTTTATGAGGTTTTACACATCTAGATGTAAGTTGTCTCAGGTTATACACCTAAAATTTGATTGATTTTCAATTTTCACTAATGTCGAAATCAATGCATGAAGAATGCAATAATTTTATTACTTAGGCATTGTTTTAGATATGCATGAGTTTTAGTTTATTTGAACTGACAAGAACTTTTAATATTGTTAAAGCTGGAGCCTTAATCTTGTTATGAGTTAGACGAATGATTTTATGTTTTCTAAATAATCACTTCCACATTCGAATTTGCGTGGTCCCTGTGTGAAACAGCATTATTATTATTATTATTTTATTTTATTAGCCCATAATAAAGCTTTTAGCAACCATGTTTACATCACTTAACTCTTAAATTAAAAAATTTAATCTTGGGTTGATATATAATTTGAAACTCTAATTCATTTAGACTAAAAAACAAATAAAATACATACATTTTAATAAATTCAGATTAATTCAGATAAAAAGAGATGTGTAAGTTCACTGCACCTTACTGACTACAAATTTAAGCACTTCTCTTTTAAATACATTTAAATTGTTCTCACTCTTAATTGCGTATGGAAGACAATTAAAAAAGTTTAATGCTTTGTACATTAACCTATTTTGAGTACTACTCCTGTTACCAGTCTGAAGTCATCATTTCCTCGTAGATTATAAGGCTGAGCATCCCTTGTTGTAACCAAATTCTTGTACAAGTATTCCGGTCACATTTTTTTTTCATTTTAAAAATAAAAATCATTGCATTTCCACACAGCCTTTGCTTCACATTTGACCAACTCAAAATTTCTAGCATATCCCTCACAGGGGTGCGTAAATTACACTTTAAAATAGATCCCATGGCTTTGTTTTGTAACTTGCAGCCTGTCCTTAATCTCCTCACATGTCGTGTACAAAAGCGTAGTGCAATATGTGATATGCGGCAGTACAAGTGCATTATAAAGCCTTATTGCACTTTTTGTACTTAACATGTTCCTGATTCTGCGCAAGAATCCAATCTTCTTTGCAATTTTCGCACATATATAATTCGCTTGGTTTCTGAGTTTCAGCTTAGAATCAATTAACATCCCCAAGATATTTAATGCAATTTACACGGTCAATTACTTCACCATCTAATCCTATAGGAAAATCAGCATTTATATTCAATGTCATATATTTTGTTTTGGTCGTGTTCACCTTCAATTTATTACCTTTTAACCATGTATCCAGCAAGGCTAGGTCTTCGTTCATTTCCAGTACAATTCTACCGATATGTCTTCCACTAATATATATAAGAATATCATCTGCGAATAAGGCAATCTTGCACGATTTTAAAATCCCATTGATATCATTAATATATAGCAGAAACAAGGTTACTTCTAAAACATAGCCCTGAGGCACACCTAACGAAACGTCCAATGATTCTGATAACATGCCACTTATCTTTGTTTTTTTAGTCCTTCCGAACAAATACGAACGAAACCAATCCAATTTCACGTCTCTAATCCCCTATATCCATAGCTCCTTCAGCAGTATATCTCGCTCAAGCGTTTCAAATCCAAAAACACAGCTATCATAGCGTTTCCACTGTCGTATCTCACGTTTCTCTTCAAATATAAGCCAATTTAAAGCAGTCTCACATGAATGTTTATTCTTGAATCCCGACTGCTCCTCTATAATCAATTTCTTTCCTTCAATATATTCCATTAATTGTTCAGCAATAAAACGTTCAAATATTTTTTCGTAAGAAGGAAGCATATTTATAGGTCTAAATTCATCGCATTTGATTGTGTTATCTACCTTCGCTACTGGTACTATTATCGATTCCTTCCGGGTAGTAGGAAATGCACCCATGGCAATTGACAAGTTAAATATTTTCATTAATACTGGGCCCAGACCACTTAGATCTTTCTTCTTTTTACACCTTCTTATAACATTCAAAAGCTGTTGGCAGCTGCATTATCTGAATGGTACAGGTAAGCAATTAATTGTGCCCTGCATCCTAGGAATAGATCTGTTAATCTCCTTAATACTTTCTACAAAATAATTATTTAATCGGTTTGCTATAAGTAAGGGATCGTCAACATACTCCTGTCCAAATTGCATTGCTGATATCTCATATGACTTAGTATTTTTCAATATTAGCCTTTTAATTGTTTTCCACGGATCTCAATTTGATTCTCAACATATTTGTTTTTCTGCTTATTAACTTCTTTCTTAAAAGCATTCCTCAGTACTCTGTATCTTTCCCATTGTACTACGTTACCGCTGTAGACTGCAGTTCTGTATGCTTCAATTTTTTATCTTTTCTTTCTGTCTAAGAATACCAACTATTTATATTATCTCTTACTGCCCTATTAACTCTCATTTGTTCTAATGATAATTTTAATTTGTGGTCAAACAACGCTGATAGCTCATTAATATTGTCCATATGGTAAAGATTATCAAATCCTAATGCGTTTAACCACTCCTCAGATTTTTCACTGCTATATTTCACAAAACTTTTAGTTTTACTTCAAAATTTTCTTTGCTATTAAGTTTCACAACTATCCTTAACGGCTCATCGTTTGATATTTTGTATTCTCCATCTATAGTTACTGCTAAATTACTCACATGTTCCAGTTAAAACATAGTCCAATAGCGTACTAGAATGGTTTGTTATGCGAGTCGATTGCTCCACTAATTACTTCAAACTTAAGTCATTTATAAGACTTCTAATTCCAATGCTGCTATTGCCCGCCAACAGCCAATCTATGTTAAAATTACCGGATATCAGAATGTTACTATCATTTTCTAAATGCTGCTCACTCCAATCCAAGAAATACAATCGGAATTCCCTAATCGAGTAGCTTGGAGATCTGTATACAACCACTATTGCCCACTTTTGTCTGTCTAGCCACACATACATACGTCTTTATTATCCATAGAAAACTGCTAATTTTCCTCACCTATACTACCTTATATGCCCTCTTTTTATATACATTGATACACCACCTGTATGCCTTGAGTTTGATACACAAGTTATATTATTGTAACCACTTAATTTAACTTCAGAATCTTCAATCTCACTCGTTATATGTGTTTCAGAAAGTAACAAGTTTGGCTTTTGATCCTTCACTAATAACTCCACTTCTGCTTTATTAGCTAGCAAGCTTTGAACATTCAAATAATATATGACCATAGTGCACTTCAAATCATCTGATTGCTATACCAACCTCTTTTTCAGAACGGATACTTTTCGTTTATATACACTACACTCTTTGTTAAATGCATTATGATTTATATCCAAATTCAATTTCAAATCATTATTTACCCGTGCACAGTTTATACACCTTATATTTTGGTTGTCACATTCACTTCCAAGATGATCTCCTCCACATTTAAAGCAGATTTTATTTTCAATTTTACATTCATTGCTATTATGATCAAACCCCAGGCATTTGTAACATCGTTTCACACATATTGATTCTCTTATTTCACATCTATCCCTTTCTACATAAACTCGTCCCGTTTTTAATATGTTATTGAAACTTTCCACATCAATTTCTATACCTGCATTGAAAGACTTATGACCCCTGTTATTAATCTTTCAAATAGCCTTTAATTCAATATCTGAATGACCTAACAGCTCATTTTGTTTTTTCAAACCATTTATTAACTCACTTTCCGTATATTTCCTTGATAAATTTGTTATTTCGGATCGCGGTTTTTTCCTTACCCGTTTCCTTACTTCATAATCTTTTCCCAATTTACTTTCCACATCACCTTAGCTTGTTCACTGATTCATCATCTTCACATGTTACCAAGATTTCCCCATTATTTAATTTTCTTATAGCTGACACCTGTATTCCTAACTCCACTGGATTTAAATTTTGTTGTAATTTCACTTTTTGTTATATCCGCACGGCTTTACTATTACAGTTGATCTTTTAATTACCATACCACCTACCGGACTACTGTAGTTTCAAGCGGAGGTTCTGGCTATTAGCAAAGCAGCAAGGCTGCTGGCAACAATTTATGCTGTACGTAGTGATCGAGTTGATCAGGATATGCATTGACAGCCGAGCTGCAATCAAGGCCTTGAACACCATTAGATCGCGCCTATGGGTGCTAAACACTGGGTTATTCTTTGCTGGGTGCCTGGTCAGAGTGACATACTTTCAAACAAGGCAGCTGATGTTGTATTTAGAGAGGGCTCCGCTATGACTACTTGCCTAGCGGAGGAACCCATAGCTCGGCTCCTAGCATCAGTGAAAAGGATTCTAGACGTACAGACCTGTAAGCTGGCAGATGGGGAGAATTGAGCTCATGCGCGATATCAAGCCAGTTGTGGCCCGAACTTTGTCCTAAGAGGACCGAATCTTTGCTTAGGAGGAACCGTAATGATGTGCGTAACCTTATCGCAGTTATTACAGTTCACTGTTTGGTAAACATGCAGAGCGCATGCAAGCTCCATACAATCAGGTCTACCGGGGAATCAAATCTATATCGAATCGAATTTTTTTAAGGACCGTTTTCTACTGTTTCATATAATTGAATCGACGATTTTTCAAATTCAATAGAAAGCAATTGGCGGTTATTTTTGATTTTGTTATGGTCGTAGCGTACTGCATGTAGCAGTATGCTACACTGAGCCAAGATACATCATGTATACCCGGCCTACTGTCGTATGAACGGAGAGCGATACGTACCGAGACCCGAAGAAACGAGAGGAGAAGAAGAAGAGATAGACATCTGAGCGGTGAACAGAACGTGTTGAGAAAAATTTGTATTTTTAAAAGTAAAAAGAGAAGCGTGCTAATAAAAATAAAATACTAATCAGGTGGTCGATAAGGTTAATTTCAAGTGAGCACAGAGGAAAATGAGATGAAGGCTCGGATGGACCAAGAAAAGGCGGAAAAGCAACAGTGCGTGCATAAAGGCCCAGATAAAGGAATACGTATGCTGGACATAAAAACAAATTCCCAGGTATCATACTTTTTATTACCGTATTTTCGGCGACAAATCACCTGCTGACCTAGCGTTATATACGCGGACACAAATTTTACAACAACTAGCCTGTTATGCTGGATCGGAGAAAAAAAAACTTACCCATTTTGTTTGACTCCAGAACTCCGAAGCGTAAGGGGGCATTTACAACATTTTGGTGAAGACAAATTACTGGAAATGTCCAGGATGTACTAGGAACGACGTCTGCAGCTATGTGATATGCGGCAGTACAAGTGCATTATAAAGCCTTATTGCACTTTTTGTACTTAACATGTTCCTGATTCTGCGCAAGAATCCAATCTTCTTTGCAATTTTCGCACATATATAATTCGCTTAGTCTCTGAGTTTCAGCTTAGAATCAATTAACATCCCCAAGATATTTAATGCAATTTACACGGTCAATTACTTCACCATGTAATCCTATAGGAAAATCAGCATTTATATTCAATGTCATATACTTTGTTTTGGTCGTGTTCACCTTCAATTTATTACCTTTTAACCATGTATCCAGCAAGGCTAGGTCTTCGTTCATTTCACGTACAATTCTACCGATATCTCTTCCACTAATATATATAAGAATATTGTTACGTGCAATAGAAAGAGACAACTGGTGACATCTACTGGCAATAAACAACTTCAGGTTCGGAGAGTAAATGACTTCAGGTTCGGAGAGTAAATGACTTCAGGTTCGGAGAATCGGTTATGAAATCTAAAGGATAGTTCAGGAATAGAACAAATAGAATAGTCAAGAAGCTTTTGGAATAGAACAGTCCAGAATAATCCGGAGAGTTTCTAGGGTATAAATATAACAGTTGTCATCGCCAGAAAAGAGTCTTGTCTTAGACGTTGCAGTGTTAAGAAGCGATAGTGTGTAATTAGATTGCGATAATTGAAAGTACAGTGTTAGCGATAATTAGAGTTGAGTTGATTAAATAAATGTTTGTGAACTTTATATGATTTAAGTGTAATAAAGAACTTATATATTAATTATTTAATATTGTGTTTTAAATAACGAACCAAAGGACACGCTCGCAACAACTGGTGTCAGAAGTGAAATAAATTCGCGAAATAAAGTGGTGGCAATTGACTAAAAATTAAAAAATTAAAAGTGTGATTAATTTTGTGGAATTGTGTTAAATTTTAAAAGTTCTGGAAAATAATTTATATTCAACTGTGAGTGAATTACTACAGTAATGGGGCGCAAAGTGGAGGAGCTTCGAATACAGGATTTGAAAGTGGAGCTAGGGAACCGCTCATTACAAACGACAGGTGCAAAGAAAGTTCTAGTCGAGCGACTTAGACAAGCTTTGATAGCGGAAGGAAAGAATCCTGAGACATTTGTTTTCGAAGAGAACTTGGAAGGAACCGAATTTGAAGAAGAGCCTGAGATGAAAATGGAACAGCTTTTGAGTACTTTAATGAGCAAAATGGAAGCCCGTTTTGATGAACAAAAGAAATCTATGGACGAACAAAAGAATTCTCTCGAGGAACAAAAGAATTCTCTGGAATCACGTTTAGATGAACAGAAGAAATCTATGGACGAACAAAAGAAATCTATGGAAGCCCGATTTGATGAACAAAAGATTGATTTGGAGGAACAAAAGAAATCTCTGGAAACCCGTTTGGACGAACAAAAGATCTCTTTGGAGAATTGTCTAGAAACTCGTTTGGAGGAACAGAAGACTTTCCTGAAAAACTCATTAGAAGAACAAAATTTGAAAATTGAAGGAATCGAGCAGGAAGTGGCGGAAGCTCAACAAAAAGTCACCGAGCAGCTTGACAGTTTTAAATCAGATCTGGAAAGAATAAAGCATCGTCAGCCTCTAAGCGGAGCAACTGAAATATCCGGTGCAGGTAGAATGAAACCTCCCATATTTGATGGACAAAATTCGTGGCATATCTTCAAGAGACAATTCGAGGCAGCTTCAGAGGTAAATGGATGGAATGATGAAAACAAAGCTATAGCTCTGGTGTTAGCACTTCGAGGTCCTGCGTCAGAACTCTTACAAACTGTACCGATTAAAAATCAACGTAATTACTCTTCATTAGTACAGGCGATAGAATTACGTTACGGAGATGAGCACATGCAGCAAGTATATCGCCTACAGTTGCGCAACAGGATTCAAAAGCATGGCGAATCACTACAAAAACTGCAGGCAGATGTAGAAAGATTAGCGCATCTGTCATACTCCAGCGTGAATGCGGATTTTCTCAATGAAGTGGCGACGGAGGCATTTGTGAACGCTATTACAGATCAAAATTTACAACAATCATTAAGGCTAGCAGGAAAGAAATCAACAGCAGAAGCACTAGCCTATGCATTAGTGTATGAATCCGCCAGACAAACTTCGCGGAGTGCAGTAAGAATGAGAGACATTTCGGTGGACGAATGTACTTGTAATAGAATGCAGTCATCCCAGAGCTCACCTTTGCGTGGTATCCTTCGATGCTGGAATTGTAATAGAACAGGACACCTACAAAGAGACTGCAGAAAACGCCGACGAGTGGAATCTCTAGATGAAGAGAGGAAAGAGGAATTGCAAAGATATCGAGCTGAGCAGCAGACTTGCAATAGATTGCAGTTATCACTGAGCACACCTTCACGTAGTGTTCTTCGATGTTGGGTTTGTAATAAATTAGGACACCTTCAAAGCGACTGCAGGAAACGCCATCGAAAGGAATCAACAGAAAAGAAAGGGAGAGAAGAATGTCCAAATTGGCGAGCTAGAGAGCAAACTATTCTTAGGGAGACTAGAATCCAACCTTATGGCTTTGAGAGCCAACACAGGAAAGGACGTATCCATGGAAATGCAGAAGCCTTGGTACAACGTCAGTGGGAACCTGAATGTAAGCATTACGGCTGGGAGAAAGGAAATGAGAAAACAGCTACTATACAGTTGGTAACTGTGGACCCATCAACAGGTTGGGACATCGAGAGTTTGCAAACAGCGCAACGAGAGGATCCGGACATATCGCCTATTCTTGCTTGGAAAGCAGACATAGAAAAACCAGAATGGAAGGATATTTCGAGGATGAGTGAAAAGCTGAAAAGCTACTGGGCTCAATGGAATTCTCTTCATATTGAATGCGGTATATTAAAACGCAAGTGGGAAGCACCTAACGGTAAATCGTTCCGAATGCAAATAGTCGTGCCGGCATCAAAGGTCAACGAGGTTCTAGGTAAAGAGCATCGTGGAGCATCTGGAGAACATTTGGGAGTGAATAAAACAATTTCTAAAATACGAGAAAAGTTTTATTGGCTACATATGCGGGGGGATGTAGAGAAGTGGTGTCGCAGTTGCACTGTGTGTGCTTTTTACAAAGGGCCGCCACGTAGCAGCAGAAAGGAAATGTACAAGTGTAATGTCAGAGCCCCATTGAAACTGAGAGCGAAATTAGCAGTAAGTACCCATCGGATGAGGACACGCTATGACTTACGTGCGAATTCAGCAGGATTCAATGAAGGTGATCTTGTTTGGCTATACAACCCGAACCGATTTAAGGGATGCTCTCCAAAGTCACAACAACAGTGGGAGGGACCGTATTCAGTAGTAACTAAAATAAATGACGTAGTATACAGGATTCAACGTGGTACAGGAGGCAAACGAAAAATCGTCCATCTGGATCGCTTGTGTCAATACTACAAGCATCAAGACCGTGGACCACCTGTTGTTCGGGACGAATAAGTTTAAGAAGGGGGCAGTGTTACGTGCAATAGAAAGAGACAACTGGTGACATCTACTGGCAATAAACAACTTCAGGTTCGGAGAGTAAATGACTTCAGGTTCGGAGAATCGGTTATGAAATCTAAAGGATAGTTCAGGAATAGAACAAATAGAATAGTCAAGAAGCTTTTGGAACAGAACAGTCCAGAATAATCCGGAGAGTTTCTAGGGTATAAATATAACAGTTGTCATCGCCAGAAAAGAGTCTTGTCTTAGACGTTGCAGTGTTAAGAAGCGAAAGCAATAAAGAAGCGATAGTGTGTAATTAGATTGCGATAATTGAAAGTACAGTGTTAGCGATAATTAGAGTTGAGTTGATTAAATAAATGTTTGTGAACTTTATATGATTTAAGTGTAATAAAGAACTTATATATTAATTATTTAATATTGTGTTTTAAATAACGAACCAAAGGCCACGCTCGCAACAATATCATCTGCGAATAAGGCAATCTTGCACGATTTTAAAATCCCATTGATATCATTAATATATAGCAGAAACAAGGTTACTTCTAAAACATAGCCCTGAGGCACACCTAACGAAACGTCCAATGATTCTGATAACATGCCATTTATCTTTGTTTTTTGAGTCCTTCCGGACAAATACGAACGAAACCAATCCAATTTCACGTCTCTAATCCCATATATCCATAGCTCCTTCAGCAGTATATCTCGCTCAAGCATTTCAAATCCAAAAACACAGCTATCATAGCGTTTCCACTGTCGTATCTCATGTTTCTCTTCAAATATAAGCCAATTTAAAGCAGTCTCACATGAATGTTTATTCTTGAATCCCGACTGCTCCTCTATAATCAATTTCTTTCCTTCAATATATTGCATTAATTGTTCAGCAATAAAACGTTCAAATATTTTTTCGTAAGAAGGAAGCATATTTATAGGTCTAAATTCATCGCATTTGATTGTGTTATCTACCTTCGCTACTGGTACTATTATCGATTCCTTCCGGGTAGTAGGAAATGCACCCATGGCAATTGACAAGTTAAATATTTTCATTAATACTGGGCCCAGACCACTTAGATCTTTCTTCTTTTTACACCTTCTTATAACATTCAAAAGCTGTTGGCAGCTGCATTATCTGAATGGTACAGGTAAGCAATTAATTGTGCCCTGCATCCTAGGAATAGATCTGTTAATCTCCTTAATACTTTCTACAAAATAATTATTTAATAATAATAACAAAATAATTATTTAATCGGTTTGCTATAAGTAAGGGATCGTCAACATACTCCTGTCCAAATTGCATTGCTGATATCTCATATGACTTAGTATTTTTCAATATTAGCCTTTTAATAGTTTTCCACGGATCTCAATTTGATTCTCAACATATTTGTTTTTCTGCTTATTAACTTCTTTCTTAAAAGCATTCCTCAGTACTCTGTATCTTTCCCATTGTAGACTGCAGTTCTGTATGCTTCAATTTTTTATCTTTTCTTTCTGTCTAAGAATACCAACTATTTATATTATCTCTTACTGCCCTATTAACTCTCATTTGTTCTAATGATAATTTTAATTTGTGGTCAAACAACGCTGATAGCTCATTAATATTGTCCATATGGTAAAGATTATCAAATCCCAATGCGTTTAACCACTCCTCAGATTTTTCACTGCTATATTTCACAAAACTTATAGTTTTACTTCAGAATTTTCTTTGCTATTAAGTTCCACAACTATCCTTAACGGCTCATCGTTTGATATTTTGTATTCTCCATCTATAGTTACCGCTAAATTACTCACATGTTCCAATTAAAACATAGTCCAATAGCGTACTAGAATGGTTTGTTATACGAGTCGATTGCTCCACTAATTACTTCAAACTTAAGTCATTTATAAGACTTCTAATTCCAATGCTGCTATTACCCGCCAACAGCCAATCTATGTTAAAATTACCGGATATCAGAATGTTACTATCATTTTCTAAATGCTGCTCACTCCAATCCAAGAAATACTATCGGAATTCCCTAATCGAGTAGCTTGGAGATCTGTATACAACCACTATTGCCCACTTTTGTCTGTCTAGCCACACATACATACGTCTTTATTATCCATAGAAAACTGCTAATTTTCCTCACCTATACTACCTTATATGCCCTCTTTTTATATACATTGATACACCACCTGTATGCCTTGAGTTTGATACACAAGTTATATTATTGTAACCACTTAATTTAACTTCAGAATCTTCAATCTCACTCGTTATATGTGTTTCAGAAAGTAACAAGTTTGGCTTTTGATCCTTCACTAATAACTCCACTTCTGCTTTATTAGCTAGCAAGCTTTGAACATTCAAATAATATATGACCATAGTGCACTTCAAATCATCTGATTGCTATACCAACCTCTTTTTCAGAACGGATACTTTTCGTTTATATACACTACACTCTTTGTTAAATGCATTATGATTTATATCCAAATTCAATTTCAAATCATTATTTACCCGTGCACAGTTTATACACCTTATATTTTGGTTGTCACATTCACTTCCAAGATGATCTCCTCCACATTTAAAGCAGATTTTATTTTCAATTTTACATTCATTGCTATTATGATCAAACCCCAGGCATTTGTAACATCGTTTCACACATATTGATTCTCTTATTTCACATCTATCCCTTTCTACATAAACTCGTCCCGTTATTAATATGTTATTGAAACTTTCCACATCAATTTCTATACCTGCATTGAAAGACTCATGACCCCTGTTATTAATCTTTCAAATAGCCTTTAATTCAATATCTGAATGACCTAACAGCTCATTTTGTTTTTTCAAACCATTTATTAACTCACTTTCCGTATATTTCCTTGATAAATTTGTTATTTCGGATCGCGGTTTTTTCCTTACCCGTTTCCTTACTTCATGATCTTTTCCCAATTTACTTTCCACATCATCTTAGCTTGTTCACTGATTCATCATCTTCACATGTTACCAAGATTTCCCCATTATTTAATTTTCTTATAGCTGACACCTGTATTCCTAACTCCACTGGATTTAAATTTTGCTGTAATTTCACTTTTTGTTATATCCGCACGGCTTTACTATTACAGTTGATCTTTTAACTACCATACCACCTACCGGACTACTGTAGTTTCAAGCGGAGGTTCTGGCTATTAGCAAAGCAGCAAGGCTGCTGGCAACAATTTATGCTGTACGTAGTGATCGAGTTGATCAGGATATGCATTGACAGCCGAGCTGCAATCAAGGCCTTGAACACCATTAGATCGCGCCTATGGGTGCTAAACACTGGGTTATTCTTTGCTGGGTGCCTGGTCAGAGTGACATACTTTCAAACAAGGTAGCTGATGTTGTATTTAGAGAGGGCTCCGCTATGACTACTTGCCTAGCGGAGGAACCCATAGCTCGGCTCCTAGAATCAGTGAAAAGGATTCTAGACGTACAGATCTGTAAGCTGGCAGATGAGGAGAATTGAGCTCATGCGCGATATCAAGCCAGTTGTGGCCCGAACTTTGTCCTAAGAGGACCGAATCTTTGCTTAGGAGGAACCGTAATGATGTGCGAACCTTATCGCAGTTATTCAAGTTCACTGTTTGGTAAACATGCAGAGCGCATGCAAGCTCCATACAATCAGGTCTACCGGGGAGTCAAATCTATATCGAATCGAATTTTTTTAAGGACCGTTTTCTACTGTTTCATATAATTGAATCGACGATTTTTCAAATTCAATAGAAAGCAATTGGCGGTTATTTTTGATTTTGTTATGGTCGTAGCGTACTGCATGTAGCAGTATGCTACACTGAGCCAAGATACATCATGTATACCCGGCCTACTGTCGTATGAACGGAGAGCGATACGTACCGAGACCCGAAGAAACGAGAGGAGAAGAAGAAGAGATAGACATCTGAGCGGTGAACAGAACGTGTTGAGAAAAATTTGTATTTTTAAAAGTAAAAAGAGAAGCGTGCTAATAAAAATAAAATACTAATCAGGTGGTCGATAAGGTTAATTTCAAGTGAGCACAGAGGAAAATGAGATGAAGGCTCGGATGGACCAAGAAAAGGCGGAAAAGCAACAGTGCGTGCATAAAGGCCCAGATAAAGGAATACGTATGCTGGACATAAAAACAAATTCCCAGGTATCATACTTTTTATTACCGTATTTTCGGCGACAAATCAGATGCTGACCTAGCGTTATATACGCGGATCGGAGAAAAAAAAAACTTACACATTTTGTTTGACTCCAGAACTCCGAAGCGTAAGGGGGCATTTACAACATTTTGGTGAGGACAAATTACTGGAAATGTCCAGGATGTACTAGGAACGACGTCTGCAGCTATGTGAGAGGTAGCAATGGTTGCGACGCGTAGATGATATTTTTCGTAGAGAACTTTTTCTACAAACCGCAACCAGAAACGTACATTTCACGGAATAAGAAAAGGAAAGGTGTTTTCACACCCCAGTATAGATTATGAGAACTTAAATACGTTCCAGGGATATAATATAATGATGTCGTTGAAACTCCAGCAATTGTTTCCGGGAGTTTCAGAATATTCAATAAGTGATTAGGTCCGAGAATGAGTAGTAAGAATGTATTAGCGATTAGTACTTTTAGGTAGAGATCTTTTCTACGGTAAAAAAAATATTAATTGAAACACCAATTTTCTCTTTAGCTTTATTTCTAATTACATTCTTTCAAAAGGCAAGAACTGTCGCCTGTACTTCGTGGGAGCTTCAAGTTCATGCATTTTTTGTGTGTTCGAGAGTTCAGCAAGTTTCTTTAATGTGGGAATTGCGATTTATGCTATTTTGGTGAGAAAATGCTTACGAAGCGTCTGGTGCATATGAAGGTGTACCGGACGTGGGAAAAGTTTATGAATTTAGAATGAATTTTTTCTGTATATGGCTATGGGAATGTAAATGATTTGAGAAACTGCGATCGTTACATTTATGTATAGGGGAAGGTATTCTATATTATGTTAACGGGGGAAGGGTTATCTATAACACCCCCACCGTCACTCTGAGGCTCCGACGAAGTTTTATCTATAATTTTTCTTTTACAAAATTTTGAGATGATATTTTTGATCAGGAATATTGAAATTATTAACATTATAGTTACATTTAGAGACAAATTTATTACCCTACTTTCTCTATTATCACTTGTAATTACTTCGAGTTGTTTTCTATTGTTTTTAATATTGTTTTCGTGAAATTCTTCAAAGTTTATAGCATTCATGGTCATGTTTTCTATTATTTTAGTTATGAAAGAAATGTGGGAATATGATACTATCCTTGGTTTTTAAGAATGAATTTTCAAATGATTTTCCTTTAATTTTTATATTACAATTCTCGAATTTAACTAAATTTGTACCTTTTATACTGATGTTATAATTATTGCAACTCTGGTCAATTTTTGTCTCCACAATATTTTTCGTTAGGATTATGCCTGGGATTACTTCTTTTACTTCATTTTTATTAAATTTTTCTAAGTTACAATGAGCCTCTTCGAAATTCATAATTTCTTAAATACAATCGTCCTCAATTTTGATTAAGTTTCTTTTTAGGTTATCTCTTACATTATCGCTGTAAATATTACTATACTGATCAATTATGAATGAATTATTTCTAAGGTGTAGGGTTTTATTGTCTTTATTAGGAATTCGTTCAATTAAAATCTTAGAATAAAGTAGTTCAGAATATTCTGGAATTAACATTATGATTATGATTTGGTCGGCCTGGAATGCTACCACAATTTTTATGTCCTTAAAACTTTCAATGTCTTTAACAAAGTTTAGTTCTTGTTCGGTTAAGATATTTCGGGATAATATGCCCATTATACTTGTTCTATGCCATCTAAGTGATCTGTTAATAGGTTTATATCGTAATTGATTTGGTACACTTGTTGCATGTAATTCATTTCATTTTCTAATTCTAATAGATTATTGTTATTCTGTAAACTAAGTTCATTGAGAAACAATTTTATAACTTTTTGCTGATCTCGAATATGCTTCGTTATATTTTTAATTTGTCCTGAAACTTCGTTATTAAACAATACTTGTTTATTATTTTCTACTATTAAGTTTTTATTATTTGTAGTTAAATCCGCTAATTGTTTCTTAATTTCCATTTCGTCATTGTAATCCATAGTGCCTGTTAGATATTTTAAGCCGGTCCCTACAGCATTGAAAAGGCCTCTATTTTCTTTCGAATGGGGTTTTAAATTAGATATTTTCTGTTCTAGAGACTTGAAATTATGTGTTAGTGTGTTGAGCATTGGGTTTACTAAGTACAAGTTATTGTTTTTATATTCTCAGATATATGATTTTTAGCGATTTCGTATTCTGTTATGTTCAGCCACACCTAGAAAGAGACAATTACCTAGATTAAAATCTGTTTGCGTCAAGGTACACAATAATTACTTACGTTCGGGGACTTCCCATAGGTCCAAGTAGTCCCTCGAAAAAGGCAAATATTACTAGGGAATCTAAGAAAACAAAAAAAATAGGAAAGTCAAATGAATTGATAACCTTAATTTTTTTATGAAATAAAATGAATAAATCTCTTATAAGCAAACATGTGCATCGAAATAATAATTCGAATATATCTGATAAACAATTAAAAATAAGACTAACCTGAAATTTCAATTTAGAAGAAGAGAACAAAAAGGGGAGTAAACTCCACAAACAAAATTTACAGAACTTCAAGTTCTGTCAATGGTCACAACGAAAAGATAAACCATTTTTAAGAGCGAAACGATAAATGCAGTGAAAGGTTGCATAAATATCTATGTATTTTTGATTGTCAATAATTAAAAAAAAAAAAAAATATTTGAATTTTAAAAAAATCTCACCACGGTAATGTGCCAAATACTGAGCATACTGGTGAATAATTCGCAACAATTCACACCACAACGGCCGGTACCTAACCAAGATTGCCGACTCGCCTATAAAAAGACGACGCAGCATAGCATCGCTCTCTCAGTGTTCAGTGATTTGCCAAGAAACTAGTGTAGTAACAGACAACTTCATCTTAGTGCATAATCCTGCCTCATGGCAATTAGTACATGGTAGTTTTCACATGCCTTTTACGTGCCAATTGCATTTTTTTTTAGTTTTTTTTTGTGTAAATAGAAGTAAGTAAAATATCGAAATTGATTGAAATTGTTTCTGTGATTTAGTTTTAGAATAACTTTAATTTGCATTACAACGAAGATATAAAATATTGAAGCAATAAAGTGAAGGCAAGCCCGCATCTATTGTTTTTTTTTGTACTGTAATTCACCCACCGCTACACTATTGTTCTCATAGCCACCAAGGAATTATCAGACCACACTGGTTATGATTTGATGAGACAAATAAAAAGAAATCTATGAAAGCATTTATTGCATTTTTTTGGGATTGCATCGGAATCATTTGTCCATCAATTAACATTTTGGTGGTTCCATCCAGGAACATTGCGGTGCTCTGTCACTTTATTGCATTAATTCCAAGCAGAAATAATTGCAACGAGACGTTCGCAGAGGTGACAACGTGTGCTCAAATTACGGTACTTATATTACGGGGTACTTACATTTCAGTACTCAAATAACGGCACGCACGCGGCGATCTTGATATTACTGTACTTGGGTCTTCGCACTTACATCAAGGTACTACCTGTAGTACTCAAATTACAGTACTCAGTTTTCGGTACTCATATTGCGGCACGTACATTACTGTACGCAGTTTTTTGGCGCTCATAGTGCGGTACTTATATTACGGTACTTACATTTCAGTACTCAAAACCTGGCACGCAGTTTCAGCATGCACGCTGCGATCTTCATATTCCTGTACTTGGGTCTTCGCACTTATATCAAGGTACTACCTTTGGTACTCAAATTACAGTATTCAGTTTTCGGTACTCATATTGCGGTACTTACATTATGTACTCGTATTACGGTAAATCAATTTCGTCATCATGCCGATGCTAGACGAATTGCTCGCTACAGCGCAAATATTACGATGCAGATTAGCACAACTAATCGAAAATGGAAAGGCAATCGATCAAAGTCAGAAAACGCAGTTTCTTCGAAACAAAGAGTGCAGATTTGATCAAGTTATGGGAAAGATATGCTGCAACAGATTTTGCTGTGAGTAGCTACTTGTTGCAGAAGGATAAAACCCACGAATATTTCGAGGGAAATTATTATAGTAAATCGGAAGCAATGTTCTCAGCATACCTGAGTGAATTGACGGAAGGCTTAAAATCACATCAAGCTGCGGTAAGCCCAGCTTCAGACAAGGTCACAGTACCAACTAATGCAACTGCCTCACAAGATTTGAGTCTACCTAGAATAAATTTGCCTAAATTTAATGGCGATTATGATTCATGGCGTTCGTTCCACGATTTGTTCGAAGTGTTGATTCACACAAATACAAACTTGTCTGCAGTACAAAAGCTGCATTATTTAAAGTCATGCCTAAGTGGTGAAGTAGAGAAATATTTACGCCACACGCCCATTACTAGCAAAGATTTTGCTCCAGCTTGGGCCAAATTAAAGAAGAGATACGAAAATAAGCGGATTCTGGTAAATCATCAGCTTAAGGCACTAGTGAATCAACCTAAGCTCAGTACTGAAACATTTCAGGGCATAAAAACATTATTGAATACTACTGACGATTGCTTACAGCAATTAAAAGGCCTAGACTTAGATATAACTAACCTCTTGGGAACCAATATTAATATATTTGCTAGTGCAGAAATTGCCATTCAATACACTCAAGTTATGGGAGGTAGAATTAGGAGCATCACAAGAGCTATTTACTTACTTGGAGTTTAACAGCTTTCTAGATAAGAGGCTAAAAATATTAGAGTTAGTTTCCAAAGCCACAATCCCCAAACTGCATAAAGATAGAACACAAACATTTCATTCGACACAAAAAGATGGATGTCCAGCATGTCATAACCATCATTTCGTGATAACGTGTCCAAAATACCAAGCAATGGACACACAATCAAGGCTGAACATCATGAAAGCAGCAGGCCGCTGTTTAAATTGCTTGTCAGCGAAGCATAGTACGCAACAATGTTCTAGCAAGTACACATGTAGAAAATGCAATCAAAGGCATCACACTACACTACACAAGGATGTGCAAACCATCACTTGAACACATACTCAAAGAACAAAAACAACAGGCTTGATCAAATAGCAACGCAGCCAACGACAAAACAAGTTTCAAATAGCCAAGCTTGTACTAGGTTACAAACAACTAAAGGCTCTGATGAGAAGCAGACCTCTCAATCCGTAACTGATTACGGAACATCTTTCGCTCAGGCAACAGCCAATCAGGACAATTGCGCGACTGAGTCCCTAGTCACTAATTGCGTTACTGAATCACGCAATACAAATAAAATTGAATGATTCAATGCGACTCAAGCTTTTACGAGTAGCAAACCACATAACGCATTACTATCCACGGAAGTAGTAATCGCTCAAACACAGCATGGGGATCCACAAGCATTGCGTTGTCTCATTGACACAGGTTCACAATCCCCTTACATCACAGAGGAAGCCTGTAACAAAATAGGTGCGAAACGAATACCTACATTAGTGAATGTAACAGGAATCAGTACTAGTCCTGCAGCTACACATTGCTCCTAAGATCCAGTAGACGGAGCAACCAATAATTGAAGGAAGAATTCTTTGTTCTCAAAGAAAGCACTGGCAATCTTCCGACAAGAACAATTTCCAAAACACAATGCGAGCATTTAAAGAATTTACAGCTGGCAGATCCGATGTTTTGGAAGCCAGGCAAAATTGGTGCTCTACTCGGAGCCCGAGTTTACGCCCAAATAATACAACAAGGTATTAAAAGAGGACCAAAATCAGCACCTGTAGCAATCCAGACTACATTAGGATGGATATTACTTGGTTCAATAGCAGGAACAAGTATGGGAAATTGAAAAATCCCAACTAAGCCCACTCTGAATGAAGAGGATGAACTTTGTCAACAAATTTACCAAACAACGCAAACTCGTTTAGAAAACGGCAAATATCAGGTCAAACTGCCATTTCGGAACAACGAAGGCAGTCTAGGTCACAAGGTTTGCAAAGATTTTTGAGCTTACAAAAACAGCTAGCAGCAAAGAATCCAGAATTAAAAAAAGATTATAAGCACTGTGTCGACGAATATATTGAGTTGGAATACATGGAAGAGATTAAACAACCTGAGGCAGGTGAGCCACATTACTATTTACCCCATCATGCGGTAATCAAAGATAGTTCTACAACTATCTCTCTCTTCGCTAAACGAATATCTGTTAAAGAGGCCAACCCTTCAACCAAAGCTTTTCGCAATTCTACTTAAATGGCGGAAACACAAATTTGCAATGCATGCAGACATCGAGAAGATGTATCGGATGATGGACGTGAATCCGGCACATCGCACCTTCCAACGCATCATTTGGCTACATCCTCAAACAAATCAAGTTCAGGATTATCGAATGAAAACTGTAACATTCGGCACTTCGTCTGCGCCTTATCTGGCAGTACGAACACTCCAGAAACTAGCAGACGATGAAAAGGATACATGGCCCTCAGCATCCAAGGCTAACTTTTCTGACTTTTACGTTGACGATTTGCTGACTGGAGCACAAATACTACAAGAAGAATTGATAGCAATGATGAAAGCAGGAGGATTCAATTTTCGCAAGTGGTTTAGCAACGACGTGCAGTTGCTCGAACAATTGTCACCTGAGCTTCGAGAATCGAATGGCACGTTGACATTTTCTGAGGACGAATCTATAAAAACTCTTGGCATACTATGGCATCCCGCACAAAGTTCAGATAACACCTAGACAAAGCCGAGCAAAGAGTACAAAACGATCCATATTGTCAGAGGTAGCGTCTTTGTATGATCCTCTTGGGTGGCTGGCGCATTAATGCAAACAATGTGGGTTACAGGCTCGTCATGGGATGACCAAGTGTCAGAAGCTATTCAGAGGGAATGGACAGATTTTAAGGATGATCTTAACGCTTTACAACAACTCAAAATCCCAAGATGGATTTGATATAGCACAGGAGCTCACATGCAGCTTCATGGATTTTGCGACGCCTCAGCTAAGGCATACGCAGCTGTATTATATCTAAGAGTTGAGGATGAAATCTCTAAAGTGTGGTCTGCTTTACTTACGGAAAAATCCAATGTGGCACCCATCAAACCTACAACAACACCACGATTTGAGTTAAATGGAGCAGTTCTCTTGTCAAGGTTGCTGAAAGCAACAGTTGAAGACATGCAGTTACAAGACATAGCAATTTTTGCGTGGACAGATTCCATGATTGTGTTGCAATGGTTAAAGGAACATCCGTCACGGTGGAAAACATACGTAGCCAATCGAGTCGTGGAAATTCAAGACACATTAAAATGTGACCGATGGCATCACGTACCCACACGAGACAACCCAGCGGATGTGGCTTCGAGAGGCAGTACACGTACTAGCTTACTACAACAAAGGCTATGGTGGGATGGTCCAACCTGGTTACTAAAGGAGCCAGACAAATGGCCATCACTCAAAGCCATAGACGACCACACAGATTTAGAAGCCAAACAACAAGTTTTTAGCACTCTGGTGATCAATCCTAATGAAGACATCATGTTCAGCTACTCATCGTTTACGCGATTTGTTCGAATTGTAGCTACGTTAGTACGTTTTGCACATAATTGTAAGAATCCAAAACAAAGGCGTTTGGGCATTCTTACAAGTGCAGAGTACGGCAAGGCACATGTGACTATTTTGAAGGTTGTGCAAAGGACGACTTTTACAGAATATTACACACGCCTGTTAAAAAATAAACCAGTGAGGAATGACAGCAAACTTCTCAAACTAAATCCATTCATGGATGAAACTGGATTAATGCGATTGGGCGGACTATTACATCACGCCTTGTTATCATATGACAGGAAGCATCCAATCATTTTACCGCAAAAACACCATGTGACTTCACTGATTATCAACAAATTACATCTTGATACATTACATGGAGGTACTTCACAAGTACTAAGCATGTCGAAATAAATATTGGATTCTAGATGCATGACGTTGCATCACAAGCAATCTACACAAATGTGTCACTTGCGCTAGGCATCGCAAGAATATGTCTACTCAATTAATGGGAAATTTACCTTCATCAAGGGTAAACATAAGCAAACCTTTCACAAAAGTCGGCATCGACTACGCAGGACCGTTCACAGTAAAAACGTCGAAGTTTAGATATGCGAAGACTCACAAATCATACTTCTGCATATTTATATGTATGGCAACAAGAGCTATTCATATAGAATTTGTCTCCGACCTAACCTCCGAAGCTTTTCTGGCAGCACTCAAACGATTCACGGCCAGAAGAGGATTATGCACTGACATATATTCAGATTGTGGTACCAATTTCATTGGTGGTAGATAAGGAATTAACGCAAGCCATAAAGGAAGCAAATCCTATTGCAGCACAGCACTTAGCCTCAAAATCAATAACCTGGCATTTCAACCCACCAGCAGCTCCTCACTTTGGCGGAATATGGGAAGCCGGCGTCAAATCGATAAAGTACCACTTACTAAGGACGTTACGCAATTCAATGTGTACCTTTGAAGAATACACAAATATTTTGACACAGATTTAAGCTTCACGGCCCTTATGCAAAATTAGAAATGATCCGAAGGACTTATTAATATTGACTCCAGGACACTTTTTGATCGGTCATGCGATCAACACCCTACCAGAAGCAGACCCTGCTGAATCTCGGACAACATTATCGCAACGATGGAAGCACACTCAGCATATGACAAGGCAGTTCTGGGACAAGTGGTCAAAGGACTATCTCAACCAGATGCAACATCGACCGAGATGGTTCCGTCCACAGCCCAACATCAAGGTCGGAGAGGTGGTAATCCTCATGCATGAGAACATGCCACCTACTTGTTGGCCTTTAGGCATAATTCAGCAAGTTTTTCCTGGAGCCGATGGATTGGTTAGGATCGTCCAGGTCAAGACACAAAGCAATTCCCTTAAACGACCCATAACCAAGATCTGTCGGCTACCTGTGGAAGAAGCTTACTCCAAATGACAATTCCAAATGGCTTCGAGAAAGTAAAAGACTGCCATAAGTCAGTGTTGTCCTTTGGTGATGTCCTCACAAGAGAACATTTTACTCATTCCTTCTTTTTTCAGATGTATGATTCAACAGACAATGTAAACGATGTCCTGCACATCATGGAGGACATTCGTTTTTCGCCCCCTAATAGCCCAATGACGAAGCTTTTTGTAGAACCTGGGTGCGACATTCTAACCGGGCTACCAAAAAAAAACATACTGCTAATGTCTCAGTAGTGACAGGCGGGAGGACATCGAGCAGCATTTCCTCCATACAGTATTTGAAGACGCCGCATACAACGCCAATACTAGCAGACCCCGCGGTCATCAATGGTGGTCAGGTCGGTCAATTGACAAAATTACGACCAACTACTACCGTCAAAGAAATGAAGATGAGAGAAGACAACACGCATCAGCGTTTCATCACACGAGAAGGTGTGGACATTTTCCTGACGCGAGAAGTAATCAAGCGAATTGACTGTGAAGACATCCGGCGCAGGAAGAAAAGGGAAAAGGTGATCAATCTCCGGGAGAAATATCAAGTATGCCTACGTGTCCGAGAGGACGGCACATCAATTTTTCACCACTACCACAAACGAGGGATCGCAAAGATCAAGGCGCGGTTGAACAGATCCGTTCAACAGGGGGAGGATGTTCAGCCACACCTAGAAAGAGACAATTACTTAGATTAAAATCTGTTTGCGTCAAGGTACACAATAATTACTTGCGTTCTGGGAATTCCTATAGCTCCAAGTAGTCCCTCCAAAAAGGCAAATATTACTAGGGAATCTAAGAAAACAAAAAAATAGGAAAGTTAAATGACCACAACGGCCGGTACCTAACCAAGATGGCCGACTCGCCTATAAAAAGCCGACGCAGCATAGCATCGCTCTCTCAGTGTTCAGTGATTTGCCAAGCAACCAGTGTAGTAACAGACAACTTCATCTTAGTGCATAATCCTACCTCATGGCAATTAGTACATGGTAGTTTTCACATGCGCTGTATATAGAAATATAATTGCAGTGATCATCTCAGCAGATTTTATAGCGAACAGCTAGCTTAAAACATTTATTCCAGTAAAAACAATCAACAGCACGACCACCGTGAAATTCTGGCTTTACCAGCGCATTGGCACAAGAAATCATAGATGCGCTGCATTTGATTTTTTTACGTGCCAATTGCAATTTTTTTTAGGTTTTTTTGTTGTATAAATAGAAGTAAGCGAAATATCGAAATTGATTGAAATTGTTTCTGTGATTTAGTTTTAGAATAGATTTAATTTGCATTACAACGAAGATATAAAATATTGAAGCAATAAAGTGAAGGCAAGCCTGCATCTATTGTTTTTTTTGTACTGTAATTCACCCATCGCTACACTATGTTCTCATAGCCACCAAGGAATTATCAGACCACACTGGTTATGATTTGATGAGACAAATAAAAAAAAATCAATGAAAGCATTTATTGCATTTTTTTTTTGGGATTGCATCGGAATCATTTGGCCATCAATTAACAGTTATGTTAATTAAGTGTAAACCTTTGTAAATTTTTTGATAATATCAATACTATCGGTTTTTATTGTTATGTAGCCGTTATTGTTGTTTAAATCCTGAACTTCAAGCGTTTGCAAATGGTTATGGGAGTTGCCACCAGTAGAAGGAGGATTCGAACGTGATTGTTCATTTTTACCTGAAATAAAAGGATTTCTTATATGTTTTTTCTTGAATTTGGTTCTTATTGTTAGGTGATTGTTATTCTGAAATTTTTTGCTTCTCTTAACATGGGATTTGTAGTACTTTAACCCTGTCCGTTTATCAATGACGTGGTCTTCATCGATCCTTTCAAAGGCTGGTCCTGAATCTACTTGAATGTCTTCTCTATTTTTATTTAAGTTGTTAATCGTTCTTTCTTTAATTTTTACAATCGTTTCCCTAATTTCATTAAACTCACTCTCGGTGATTTTACCCGTATGAAAATCTATGGGTTTCTTATTGGTTGTTGCGTGTATTGTGTTGTTGTAAAAATGTATGGCTTTGAGGATTTTTTCTTCGACGGAATCGATGTCTTTATTGGGATCGTGTCTAAGTAACCTAAGGTGCTCGTTTATCGTATTATGAAGTCTTTCTATATCAGCGTTTGACATATGATTATTATTCGATGTAAAGTGAATTTCGATGTTTCTTTGTCTCAAGAAATCCCTTAGAGAGAAGGCCTTAAAGCCAAGTTCATTGTCTACAATAAATTTTTTATATCACCAGATGTACTTAAAAACTGTAAAAGCGCTCTTTTGAACTCGATCCAAGATCTCCCAGTTATTCGGATCGCTTGAGCGAATTTACTAAATTTACCTATGAATGTAAGGAACAAGTTTTTCTCGAGGCTACAGAATACGTCGACATGGATTATTTCATTTGGTGCAAGAGGGGTTTCTGAAATTTTAAATTGTTGTTTAATGGGTTTTCGTTCATATTTTTCGGTGTTACATATCTCGAAGTTATTAATAAAATGCGTTACTCTTGTATTCAATTTGGGATGAAAATATTTGAGGCGTAATTCTTTCTGTACTTCGGTTATACCTCTGTGGTTATTCCTCAAATGCTCTTCTTCTATTAGTTTATCAAGGCGTTCTTCGTCCAGAATATCTTCAAGGACTTGCATGTATTGTAGATTCTTGAAATTCTTGTTTTGGGAAAAGTACGTGAAGTAGACTGATTCTATAGTATGCAAAAAACTAGATTCTTGGGTGTATAGCGCATTAAAGGCATTTGGGTTGAAATGGTTCTTGAGAAGAGTTGTTACAGGTTCGGTGTCTAGTGTTTTGACATAAATGATTTTACGATTTTTATTGATTTGGTTTGATTCTTAATGACCCAGAATTTACCTTTTGGATAATAATTTGGTTTTCGAATATATTAAGTGGTGATTTGCTCAAGGGAATTTTGTTTTGTTGCAGTTCTTCGTTATGGTTGACCTCCAATCGCGACAAAGCGTCTGTATTGCTATTTTTTCTTCCCTTTTTGTACCTAATATCATAGTCGTATACGGATAGTTTGACTTTCCAACGAAATAGCCTTCAGTTGGGTTCTTTTACAGAGAAAAGCTATTGTAGGGGCTTGTGATCTGTTTCTACAAAGAATTTGCGACCAAATACGTATGGGCGAAAATATTTAGTAGCCCAAACAATAGCGTGCAGCTCCTTTTCAATGGTGCTGTAGTTTTGCTCGTGATCGTTGAGCGTGCGACTTGCGTAACAGATTGGGTGGTCGTCCTGCGACAAAATAGCTCCGAGGCCATATTGGCTTGCGTCAGTAGTGATTGTGAAATTTTTGTTAAAATCAGGGTATCTTAATATGGGTTAGTTGTAAGTATAAAGCGTGTCTCAATACTTCGAATATATTCTGGATCGCTTATATTGAATTTCACATTCTTCTTTAAATATATTGTGATAGGCTTCGCTATCTTCGAATAGTCTTTAATGAATCTACGATAATAGCCAGTCAGGCCAACTGTTTGATTTGTCTGGGGGTTTTCGGTGTTGGGAAATTTGTACACATTAAATTTTTTGAGGGTTGGGTTTAATACCTTCTTGAGTTACTACATGTCCTAAGAACTCGGTTTCTCTTTTGAAAAATTCCGATTTATCTAGTTGTACTTTAAGGTTTACTTCGGATAGTCTGTTAAAGATCATTTTCAAGGAGGTTATATGTTCTTGGAGGGAGGTGGAGTAGATGATGATATCATCTAAGTAGACGAGACAAATACTATTAATGTATTCTTTTAACACGTCGTTCATCAGGCGCTGGAATGTCGCCGGGGCTGTCTTAAGGCCGAATGGTATACGAAGAAATTCATAATGCCCATTCTCTACTGAGAATGCTGTCTTGTGAACGTCCTTTCCAACTATTTCTATTTGATGAAATCCTTTCGCGAGGTCTAGGGTTGTGAAATATTGACACCTACCTAATTTCTCCAATATCTCTTCAATATTGGGAATATGATACTTGTCATCTATAGTCACCTCGTTCAACTTTCTATAGTCAATCACGATTCTCCACTTTGGTTTCCTGCTTGCGTCCATCGTTTTTGGAACTATCCAAACAGGTGCAGAGTACGGTGAATTGCTGGGCTTTATGATGCCTTTTTCGAGCATCTCGTTAATTTGTCTCTTTACCTATTCTTTGTGTTCGTAGGGATATCTGTATGACTTAACGTGAATTGGATTGTCATTAATTGTGCGAATCCGATGCTTTACCGCATTCGTAAATGTTAGGTCTGACTCTTCTTGATAAAATATATGGCGGAATTGGTTAATAAGTTTCGATAAGTTTTGTTTTTCTTCTCTATTAAGATGACCGCAACGGATTTGTTCGATAAGAGGTTTATGGTCGGTTTGTTCTATTATATTAAAAATTTCTCCATTCACGATTTCTGTAGCGAGCGGTTCGATATTTATAATATTATTACTCTTTTCTATTACTTCTACTGTAGCATTTACTTCATAATTTTCTACATTATATATATCTTCTTTGATCAAGGCATTTCCGCTTAAAGACTTCTGCTCTTTTAGGTATGCTAGACCATCTCTTTGTAATACAGGGACGGTTACCACCTGTTCCCCGATATTATTTAATTTGAGTTTATATTTTTCCGTTTCTGGGTCGAAATGTAGGTTAATTTTCTATCGTTTATGTGGAGAAGGTTACTTTCAAAGTCGGTTTTTGATTTGAATGGTATTAATATATTATTGCCGATGAGTCCATAATACTTATCGTGGAATTGTCTAACAAAAAATTTTATTCTTTCTTGTGAACTTCCTAATTCTTTAAATAAAGGAATGTTTGCTTCTTCGGTTATTTTTACTTCGTGGTTCAACGTTTTAAGTTTGATAGGAGATTTTAAGGAACTGATGTACTTCGGGTGGGATAGGCCTGGATTTATAATGGTGTGTTGCACCAGAGTCTATGATGAATCTAAGGGGTCTTATATTTCCATTTATTAAGATATGTGGAAGTTTGTTTCCGAGGCTGTTAATTGAAAATTTTCGGCTTGCAGCTGGCTATTACTTGATTGTTCGTAAGCATTGATTTCCATGGGTTCGGGTGTTGGTAATCTATTGTTATTAGGCTGAGAGATGGGGTTTAGGTTTCGATAATGCTGGTTATCATTAGCTTGGAAGGTGGGGCTGTAATTGGTTTTGGTTTGTAAAGTTCGGATAAGGGAGATTCGTGTTATTAACTACGGGTTGTCTGTAAAAATGGGTTGTAGTATTAGATGGAGATTGAAATTGTCCTCTATAAAAAGAATTATTGTTATTACTATTTTTGCCATTATTCGTCTTGTAATTTCGGAAATTGTTTGTGGGAGGTGCGAAATTGTTGCGATGGTTAAGAAGGGGTTGGTTTATAGGTTGACTTCTTCTAGTCTGCTGATTTGGATTATTTCTCCTTTTATCTATTCTGTCCCTATGAATTGGGTGATTGGAATTAAGGGAAAGGTTATTTGCGATCTGGGTTGAGTGGGGTTGCAGTATGCATAATTAGATTCATGAAGTATGTTGATAGCTTCTTCTAAACTCTCTGGATTTCGGCAATATAAGATCGATCGCATTGGTTCAGGGAGTTTATTTGTGAAAATTACCAATGCGGAGTTTTTGTTAGTATCAATTGTGGTACGAAGTACTGTTTGATCGCTTTCCATTACTAGTTTCGCTTTTACATCAAGTCTCCTTAGCATGGTTTTATTTCGTTGTAAAAGTCTACTCTATTTGTTTTGAATCGTGCGGATCTAAGTTCGTTGAAAAGCTCCTCTAAATTTAATCGTTCACCAAAGTTATTTATTAGGCTTGTTTTATTTCAGACCACTGTGTTATTTGGTTATTGATTTCAATTATATCCCGAGCCCTACCTATAAGTCTTGACTTTATTGTATCTGAGAATATGCTTTGAGAGATTGCGTCATATCGACAAAGAGTTGGAGGAACCCTGGCAACTAGGTCAATACAATTTTGGAGTTCTTTAGAATCACCATTAAATTCTGGTAGTCGTGATAGATACCTAAGAGGATCGATGCTTAAGGCACTTTCACATCAAACACAAGAATCGAAAAAATGTAAACCGAAAAACTCAATTTATTCCACTTTAAAACAAGATTTTTGGTCCAATGATTAATATAATCATGGGAAGTAAGATAAACTAATATTTTTACTAATAAAATAGTATACTTATCTTAGAATTTTTAAGAAAACACAACTTTTATGATTATCGGACGAATTTTTCCGCCGAAAAAGTTTTTCGGTCGATAAAACATAAAAGTTGTGTTTTTTCTTAAAAATCTGAAATAAATATAACTATTTTCTCAGTAAAATTCTTAGTTTATCCTATTTCTCTGGATTTTATAAATCATTGGAACAAAAATCTTGTTTTACAGTGGAATAAATTGAGTTTTTCGGTTTACATTTTTCTGTTCTTGTGCCTTTACGCTCAGCATGTTGCCGTTTGTTGCGGCACTAGGGCTTTCTTGACCATTATTAAAATTATTTAAAATTTCAGAAATTTGTTCGGATTGCTGCTTAGCAAGATCTAAGTAATCAACACAATTATCTCCTTCTGACATAATATACCCGTATATATAATATATACATAAAAATACGTGAGTTTGATTATATTTTTGACTTATAACTAACACTCAATATAAAAATACAAAAATTAAAGTGATTCTATCTGACCTGTCTTTAATATCGGTAATATGTTGAGAGTTGAAATATTGAAAGTGATATGTTGTCTCTGAAGAAGAAAAATTTGTTGGATTTGTGGAATTTCCAGTTCTTTTAGTTGAGTTCCGTGGTAGTCCTGAGTATCTTGGTGGAGGTTCGATGAAGCCAAAGGATTGAAATCCACCAATCCGTCGATTCGGTTTGTGCTTCCCAAGCTATTTATGCACTGCACGACGTTGTTATAAGTTGTAGCTTATATCATCTAAGCACTGCACAACGTAGTTATAAATTGTGATTTATACATTTTTTTTATTCACTGTGACTGTACAACGATGTTAAAAGTTGTAACTTATATCATCTAAGCACTGCACAGCGTTCTTGTGAGTTACCACTGATCGAATTATCACAAAAACTTTTTTTCTAGTTTTCTTAACTATCCTACCGACTGCGCCACTTTTAGGTAGAGATCTTTTATACGGTATAAAAATATTAATTGAAACACCAGTTTTCTCCTTTGATAACTTTATTCAACTAATCGCTTTAAAATCTTAGATGGAACTAGCTTAGCTTTACTTCTAATTACATTCTTTCAAAAGACAAAAACTGTCGCCTGTACTTCGTGCGAGCTTCAAGTTCATGGGAAAAGTTTATGAATTTAGAATGAATTTTTTCTGTATATGACTATGGGAATGTGAATGATTTGAGAAACTGCGATTGTTAATTTATGTATAGGGAAAGGTATTCTATATTATGTTAACGGGGGAACAATTAGTCTTAGTTTTTTTTTTTAAATTATTATTGAATTTTTTGATAACCTCTTGCTAATCAATAACTGAACTTACACTTCCGCATCGCTGCCATTGACTTAGCTTTTAATCAATTATGGAATTTTTGGGCAGCTCATGCTAATTTATTCGATAACTAATTTATACTATGTAGGGCTGCCAGCGACATTAGTGTCGGCTAGGAAACGAATTAATGTATATCTCTGTAACGGGAATCCCGGCCAGACTTCTTCGGTTATATATTTTTTTTGGACTTTTCCTTTTTATAATTTCAGGAGCATCGTTACTATCCAGGAGGCCTTCATGGAGGAGCATGTTTCGCTCGTCGTATGTGCAAACCGATATTAGAAGGTAATTAAAAGAATATGGAGAGAGATCCCAGACAGGGCTATCTTTGTTTTTTTTTAAATAATTTTTTACCATGTGAGATATCGTCACGGTTGTTTATATACATTCCTGAGAATTTTCTTTCTTTTGTAAACATTATTCAAAGTGTGCCATCGTTCCAGGAAGCACTTATTATGTAGTGATTTGTTTAACTTCCTTTAATTTATCTTATTACTCATTTAGTTAGGTGCATGAGGCACCCATTCCTCTTGCATTTAGGGTTCACAGTACGCTTTTACACACTTATATTAGTACGTAGTCCATAGATATATTAGAGATATATTTTGTCCACGTATGACAATAGAGCGTTGTTACATTGGCTTCACGGCTAAGATCAGGAATTAGGTTAGTTTTTGTATGAAGACAGTAGAATGCGAGGAGTGAAATCTTGAATTAAAATCATCTGGATTGGATGTGTGCGACGGCCTTTATTTGGTTAGGCACGAAACATTTTTGTATATGGCTGGTGGCAGCGGCAGGTTTTTCGTGGGATCTCCCCACATTCTCCGCCAATAGCCGAGGCGAGCTAGCGTGCCACCCTGCACCTCAACGCTGTCCACCGAGTGATATGTCAGCGCATGCTGGCAGTCTGGACTTCACGTCCGATGTCAATCACTCTACATAGTACCATAACAAAATGGCGTTCAACGTGGGGCCACCTCAGTCAACTTCGGTGTGTAAATGTGTTTGACACTGGGGACTGCCTTGAGGGTATGAATATTTGGCTGTTAGCTAATTATCTGACTCGGTAGTCTCATATCTAGTGGAAGATGCATGTGGACCTAAGGCTGACTGGTTTGTTATCTAAAGAGTTTGTAGAGTAAAGTTAAAGACTTTAAAGTTTTGAGAAAGTTTAGAGTTTTTGAAATTTTTGTGATTAAAGTCAAGTTTTGTTTTTGAAAGTTTAAAGTTTTAATATTGCTGTATTACCAAAAGTTCGACTTTAGGTTTGACGTTGGTCAAGCCTTAAGTCTTGGAAATTTTTAAATTTGTGTATTTTTGAAATTTTTGAATTGATATCTTTCCCACTAGCCTTCTGCTATGGAAATAGTAGGTGGCCTCACGAATGAATTTTCGTTTGTGCTCTCAGGGAGGCATGTCTCTGTTGGCCGACCGGCTGGACTGAGTCATGAGTCTGTGAGATGACTTTTTGGATTTTGGCTAACTAGTTGACCAGACTCATGGCTTTGCCCAACTGGAAGGTTAGTTGGACATGGCCATCGAACGAAGAGGAAGGAAAGAGTTGTTAGAGGATGCAAGTGATACTGGAGATATACTGCTAACTGCCTGACTGAAGAATCTCAAGGAACATTTTCAGTCTTTGACATCTCCAACCCGACTTTTCCCAGATTTCTCTGAGAACTTCAATTTTTTCATGCACACATACACACTACCTACTTTTACTGTATAGTTTCTGGCCTGATTGGGGGGAGAATGGGCCTGGGAGACACTTGTGTTGATAGTTAGCTCTTGGAGAGAGGGGGGGGAGATAACTTTTATGATTTTTATTCGTGTCGTTACGATTTTGAGTTTAGCTTATCGGAAGTTCCGAGGTTTTTTTTTACTTTGGTCTCTTGAAATTGTGTGAGTGTAGCTCACGACAAATTTTATGACTGTATGTTATAGTTTGGTTTTGTTTCTTCAAATTTGGTCGATCATCGACACCGACATTTGTTTTGGATTTTTTTTCTTCTGTGATTTAGATTTGGCGTGTCTCTATAGACTACAGTCCATATGAATCTCTTTTGTACTGTTTTGATTTAAGATGCAGCAACACTGAAGTTGCACTGTATAGTTTTAATTTCACTATCAATGTCCGTGATAAGACTTTTGAATTTCGGAAGTAGTAAGATTTGGTGATCTTGGCTCTGACTATACCTGACTGTCCTTTGTTCGGAAATCGTATATAATGGCTACAGTGAGAACACCACCTCCCGGAACAGACAGTTCGACCAAGTTGCCTGACCAGTGTACCATCTGTCAGGATCGAGACTGGTCAGTCAAAAGAAAGTCGGTTGTGACGACCTGTGGACACGGGTTCCATGAAGCATGCTTGCGTATGTGGATAGGCGAACAGGCAAATTGCCTGAATTGTAGGTGCCGCCTCACGCAGTACGATTTCACGGTCTATACAGGAGCTGTTCCGAAGAAAACAATTACGAAACCTGTAAATCATGAGTTTCGGCAGCCCGTGCCGGGGTTCGATCTACCACAATTATCGGTTCCGCTAGTCAGCCGTGGATCTTTGTCACCAGGTATGGCAAATCCTCATTCGACCACCTTTTTCCATCCTAGTTCACGGCGAAATAGTCCATTACCTACTGCTCATGGTCAGGGTTTAGTAGCAACAGAGGCCCTGATGTCAGGTCTTCGCATGCAGCTGCAAGACCTAGTCCGTGAAGGCTTCGAGAAAAGTTTGGAGACGCTGCGTACGGAGATATCCAACAACATTCGACAGCAATTATCGGCGGTTATGCCTCCAGTAGATGTCTCACGTCGACCTCCTCCTGTGGGTGAACCGATATTACCGAGATATTTTGCGGATACCAATAGATCTTCGAATCCAACGGCATCGTCTGCAAATGGTCAGTATGGACCAAATAATGCACGCTTTTCACAAACTCTATTCAGTTGAGTCCCGTCCAGTACAGGACAACGACTTTCTGGTAGATAGCTCTCGACTGACTGTAGATGAATTCGTCTTTCGAGTGGAAGCACTCACATACTCGGCCTTGGACGAAGACCTTGATCTCTTGGTCCGACATATGACAACCTTGCTTTCTGGTCCAGCTATGGACTGGTACTGGTATCTCCTGCGACAGACCTCCACGCCTTCGAGGGAGTACGTAAAAGCAGTTTTGTTAGCTGAATGGGGAGTACCCAAATATGACCTTAAGGTCAAAGTACAGTTGATGTTTAGAAAGCAGAAATCAGGGGAATCCATTGCTATGTATCATCAACACCTGGTACCTTTGCGTGACCAATTACAGAGCCTCTTGCCAGATGTAGAGTTTCTGGAGATAGTAAAATCAAACCTGTTGCCAGAAATTCAACAGATAATCTGCCTACATCCTACAAATACGATAGCCCAATTGTGATGTCTTGTGACTCAAATACAGGATACACAGCAGCGAATCGCGACTGCGTGCAGCTGGAATACCTATCGCAGTCCAAGAGCTAGCGAGAGAGAGGATTATCGGCCGACGTATCCAGATCAGTCCATATCGCCTGAATACAGTGAAGAAGCATCAGCAGCATCTGCTATTTCCGCACAACCAAAAGCTGTCTGTTGGAATAGTGATCAGCGAGGTCACTTTTATCAAAACTGTTTACAAGAACGACAGCAGATATTCTGTTATGGATGTGGACGCAAGGATGTATTTAAGCCAAACTGCAGACAGTGTTTACCGAAAAACTCGTAGCGGGTCGGGAATCACAACACCTTTCCTCGACCGAGTGTAACAGCTTCAACAACTCTAGATCAACCACTGAGCAAGGAAAACAGTTTGCTCAATCAGCAGATCTTATCGAACAGACATTAGATTGGTCGTTGATATCACTCAGTGATTCTGGTGATAGTAACAATCCTTTAGACAGTCTCAATGCTAATTATAGTTCCTTGATGGAAACAGAGAACCTAATTGATTTCTCTGCAGATTTTCAAGCTCCTGTTTCCACCTGTAGGGAGCCCACGATACTCTTGATGGACACTTCCTTGGAAGAGTCTTTAATATTTGACGTCCCGTTAGAAACAACAGCACTTTCTTCTGGTAATGTTGTTGAGTAGGAGGTTTGGTCTCCTGGCGTTTCTATCTTAAAACGGCCACCAAGCTCTGTTATGACGGGTGGGCGTGAGCCTGTTTTATATCCGCGGACGCCGTATCATACGCGTCTGCAGACCTACCATGCAGTACGAGACCGCAACTTCTCCTCGGTAGCTGAGCTTGTAGGAATTATGTATCCTGACTTGAACCTTGGACAAAGAACGAAACGATCGACCGTTCGTTGGCGGGAATACTGTCGGCGAATGAAGCATGAACGAAAGAAACTGACACATATTTCCGAGTCGATGCCAGATGAAATTCGATCGTACGCCGAAGTAAGACTGCTCGGGCGAACTGAGACTGGGTTATTTCATAGTGGTGCCACTGTCAGTATCCTAGGCCAGGGAGCCCTAGAGAAGCTAGCTGGAGCAGATGTTGAATCGAAGAGGTATCGTACACAGATACAAGTGGTTAATGACGACTGTTGATGGTCATGTGGACTTGGACGTCACTTTCTGTGGTAAGACCCAAAACGTACGTCTTTACGTGGTTCCTGGGCTCACAACAGGCACTATATCTAGGAATAGACTTCTGGCGTCTATTTGGGTTGGCTCCAGATATCCTGGGTTTAGTCGCAGAAGTGACACCAAGCCTAATACCTACCTCTGATAACGACTGCCATGTTGTTTCTGTTCTAGACCACCATCGTCTAGAACCTACGAAACAACTTTTCCCTTCTTGCGCCTCTCTAGGCCTGGGAAAAACATCCTTAGTCACACACAGGAATGAAACGAATGACGCAACTCCAATAAAACAGAGATTTTATTCGATTTCACCGGCAGTGCAGAGTGTGATGGATGCCGAATTAAGATTCATGCTGGCAGGTCCCACTAGACACTGATTCTAGAGAGAAAACCGTTTTTTTTTCTTAAAAATGTTCTCGTCTACTTGGACGATTTGGTAATACTGTCATCAGACTTTGAATCTCATCTCACTCTGCTATCCCGGGTAGCGAATTGTTTGAGGATAGCTGGCCTTACTATCACCGTTGAGAAGAGTAAGTTCTATATTGAAGAGACTAAATATTTGGGTTTTATTGTCGGAAAGGGAGGAATACGAACTGACCCTGACAATATTTTAGCCATAGTTGACTATCCGACACCTAAAACTGTTCGGCAGGCCCGACGCCTACTAGGTATGGCAGGATGTTATCGACGATTTATTCCGAACTATGGTGATCTAACTGCCTCCATTACAGACACCCTGAAAAATCCAAGTCAGTTCCAATGGAGACTCGAAGCCCAGACGTCCCTGGAATTGTTGAAACAAAAACTTACCTTTGCTCCGTTGCCAGTGAGCCCAGGTTTTACCAAAGCGTTCATTATCCAGTGTGATGCAAGCCAGCAAGGTATTGGTGGAGTGCTGTTTCAACTAGATGACGATGGCCACGAGAAGCTGATAGCCTACGCCTCGAAAAAGTTTAACTCAGCCCAGCGAAACTACACCGTGAGAGCAGGAATGCTTAGCAGCAATATTAAGCGCATAGAAGTTCCGGCCCTTCATACAACTTATGCTGTTTAAGATAGTGCGTGATCATGCGAGCTTGAAATGGCCCGGTGGAGTTTGAAGATTCAAGATTTCAACTTCACCATTGAACACCGAAAAGGAATCCTAAACATCTTTCCTGATACACTGTCACGGATTCACTATGACAGCATCTCACCATCCGAAGATCCTGGTCCGGATGTTGACTTTAGTTCTCCATATTTCAACTCGTTGAAATATGAGAAGTTGAGGCAGAAAGTTAAATCAACTTCTAATAAACTAACAGATCTCTGTGTCAGGGATGGCTTCGTTTATATTCGGGTTGTTCCGAGAACAGGCGATCCGATGGAGGAAGAACCTTGGAAGCTTTGGATTCCGCGTGGGAATATCTCTGACGTCATTTGTAGGGCGCATGATCCGCCACTAGCTTCTCACGGAGGTATAGGGAAAACACTGGAACGATTAAAAAGACACTTATATTGGCTACGAATGACAGTTGATGTCAGAAATTACGTAGGCTCCTGTGACGTGTGTAAAGAAACCAAGGCCCCCAGTACCACTCTTAGACCACCGATGGGAGTTCAGTCTGTGACAGAAAGACCCTGGCAAAAGCTGTATGTCGATTTCTATGTCCATATCCCAGGTCAACGAAGGGAAACGTCTGCATACTAATAATCCTTGACCACTTTTCTGAATTCCCGATTGTCAAACTGATGAGAAAGGCATCTACTCTTAATGTACATATGTCAATTCCTCGAGACAGAAATATTTCATGTGTTCGGAGTTCCGGCCACCATAGTCTCTGACAATGGTGTCCAGTTTTGCTCGGCTCAGTTCGCCGGATTACTGGATAAGTATGGGGTCAAATACTTATGAACGGCAGTCTACTCGCCGCAAGCAAACGCCTCAGAGCGAGTGAACAGGTCTCTATTGGCAGGGATTAGGGCATACATCTAGAAGGAACACACCAATTGGCATTAGAAGTTGAGCCAGATAGCTAGCTCTCTCAGGAGCTCCATCCACCAAGCAACTGGCTTCTCACCCTACCGAATACTCTTCGGTCAGCAGATGATTGATCATGCGAGCTCCTATCATATTCTTAGAAGCCTTGGGACTCTTAATGAACTCCTAAGAGAAGATGCTGAAGACAAACTAATATTGATTCGTGTGACAGCGCAGGAAAATTTGAACTACGCATTCGAACAGGGTTCAAAAGCTTATAATCTTAGAGCGAATCCTGTTAGTTTCAAAGTGGGTCAAGAAGTGTACAGACGGAATTTCGCCCAAAGCAATTTCCAGCAGCAAACCAGTGCTAAATTAGGACGTAAATTTGTGAAGTGTCGAGTTAAGTCAAACAAAGGAAACTCCCTATATGAGCTTGAGGATCTGCAGGGAAGAACGTTAGGAGTATATCAGGCCAAGGACACCAAGCCATGATGCCATTAGTTCCCGGAGACGTTGTAGGTCTATTGTAAACTTTAACCCTGGTAGCCCAAATAAGGCATCCAGCCAGCTTAACTGGTAAACTACAGGATGCCAATGTGCCGCTTAGGAGCTTCCCAGCCTAGTGGTTGGTATACCTTTTCATAATAGAGACGTTTTATCCAAAATTCCTCACCTGATAACACTTCAGAGCCCCTCCTATATGATACCCTACGACATATGGGTTGCCGTAGGTATTCTACTTGTATGTAGATTTCGGAGATTTAAGGAAGAACATTTGTCATGTCACTACTCCTTGGGGACACACCCTTGTCGGTCTAAGGTAAGGGTAAGATGTCAGGACTGGGGAAGCTTTCAATCAGTTGGTTAGGTTACTGACCGCGGGGCTCCTTCGGGTCAACGCAGTGAAGGAAGCCAGAGTGGTACTGGCCGAACGGATTTTTTTGGTTACCAGCTTCTCGGTGCACCTCTGGTTTCCAGCACGGTGAACGATGTCGAGGTCGGATCAAGGGCTAACGGGACTTCAAGAATGTGCCTCTGATTCGTCACACCTCAAATAAATCAAATTGGCGTGGACAATCCTGCTCATTCGCCTAGCAGTTCTGACAGGAAATGCTTTCATGGGTCGTGGGTCGAGTCACACATTGGGCGCCCGCAACGATGAGGCCTATGGTTTAAGACCGGCTAGCTCAGTCGACCATTTTTCAGTGTCATCTGGACCACAGGTGGTTTAGACTACCATGCCCTGTTATGGTCGTAGCGTACTGCATGTAGCAGTATGCTACGCTGAGACTAGACACATCATGTATATCCGGCCTACTGTCGTATGAACGGAGAGCGATACACACCGAGACGCGAAAAAACGAGGGAGAAGAAGAAGAGATAGACATCTGAGCGGTGAACAGAACGTGTTGAGAAAAATTTGTATTTTTAAAAGTAAAAAGAGAAGCGTGCTAATAAAAATAAAATACTAATCAGGTTGTCGATAAGGTTAATTTCAAGTGAGCACAGAGGAAAACGAGATGTAGGCCCAGATAAATGAATACGTATAGTTGGACATAAAAACAAATTCCCAGGTATCATACTAGCGTTATATACGCGGACACAAATTTTGCAACAACTAGCCTGGTAGGCTGGATCGGAGAAAAAAAAACTGATACATTTTGTTGGAGTCCAGAGCTCCGAAGCATAAGGGGGCATTTACAACATTTTGGTGAAGACAAATTACTGGAAATGTCCAGGATGTACTAGGAACGACGTCTGCAGCTATGTGAGAGGTAGAAATGGTTCCGAAGCGTAGATGATATTTTTCGTAGAGTAACTTCTTCTACAAACAGCAACCAGAAACGTACGTTTCACGAAATAAGAAAAGGAAAGGTGTTTGCACACCCCAGTATAGATTATGAGAACTTAAATACGTTCCAGTGATATAATATAATCAGGTCATTGAAACTCCAGCAATTGTTTCCGGGAGTTTCAGAATATTCAATAAGTGATTAGGTCCGAGAATGAGTAGTAGGAATGGATTAGCGATTAGCCTTAGTTTTTTAAAATTATTATTGAATTTTTTGATAACCTCTTGCTAATTTAATCAATAACTGAATTTACACTTCCGCATCGCTGCCATTGACTTAGGTGTGGTATACATTTATCCTTAGCTTTTAGTCAATTATGGAATTTTTGGGCAGCTTATGCTAATTTATTCGATAACTAATTTATACTTTTGTAGTGCTGCCAGCGACATTAGTGTCGGCTAGGAAACGAATTAATGTATATCTCTGTAAAGGGGAATGCCGGCCAGACTTCTTCGGGTTATATATATTTTTTTCGATTTACCTTTTTATAATTTCACGAGCATCGTTACTCTCCAGGAGGCCTTCATGGAGTAGCATGTTTCGCTCGTCATATGTGCAAATGGTTATTAGAAGGTAACTAAAGAAGCCCTGTCTGGGATCTCTCTCCATATTCTTTTGTTTTTTTAAAATAATTTATAACCATTTGAGATATCGTCAGGATTGTTTATATATGTACATTCCTGAGAATTTTTATTTCTTTTGTAAACATTATTCAAAGTGTGCTATCGTTCCAGGAAGCACTTATTATGTAGTGATTTGTTTAACTTTCTTTAATTTTTCTTATTAATCGTGTAGTTCGGTCCATGACGCACCCATTCCTCTTGCATTTAGGGGTCAGAGTAAACATTTATAGGCACGCTTTTACACATTTATATTAGTACGTTGTCCATAGATATATTATAGATATAGGTTGTCCATGTATGACACTAGAGCGTTGTTACATTGGCTTCACGGCTAAGATCAGGAATTAGGTTAGTTTTTGTATGAAGACAGTAGAATGCGAGGAGTGAAATCTTGAATTAAAATCATCTGCTGTGGAAGTTTAGCTGGACTACTTAGGGACAGTGGTCCGAATTAAATAAAAGAATTTTTTATAACGTCATGGAAATGCACTAAGTTTTCATTTCTCCTTCCACTCTCCTGGAGCCTTCTCAATATAGGGGTTGACTAGGTCCGCCCTTTTGCACTTTTCAGGTCAGCAAAGGGACACTGAAACCACTTGCTGCCCTCAGTGTCGAATGGATGGATGGGGCAAGGCAGCAGAAGGTTTTAACACCTATGACCTTGACGTAAGTATTGGTAGGTAGTGTAAAGGTCTCTTCTGGACTGGATGTGTGCGACGGCCTTTGTTTGGTTAGGCACGAAAACTTTTTGTATATGGCTGGTGGCAGCGGCAGGTTTTTCGTGGAACCTCCCCACACTCTCCGCCAATAGCCGAGGCGAGCTAGCGTGCCGCCCTGCACCTCAAAGCTGTCCACCGATTGATCTGTCAGCGCATGCTGGCTCTCTGGACTTCAGGTGCGATGTCAATCACTCTACATAGTACCATTACAATTTACACTGGACAATATTCGATGCGATTAATGTTACTAGTAAAAAATGCTATATGAAAATCCTTGATTCGATGGAATCTAGATCGAATCGAATTCCTCGGTAGACCTGAATTACTTCTGCAGAAGCTGTATGGATGAGGAGGAGGTTCAGAGAGCTCATAATCCGCTGTGTAAATGCCCTAACCTTGCCAAGCATAGGAGAAATACACTCGGCAGAATTGGGGATCTAACAGACAAGGATCTGGGGATCTGGTAAGCCTCTTTAACTCTTGTGGCTGGTTCAGAGCCGCTCTAAATCTGAGGTATCTTTTCCAGGTAGGGTTCCATTAAGGTGATATCACAATGTACCACAAATCATCTAAGTGAGGCTGATCGCAGAGGTTCACGCGAAGGCCGCCACTCTAACCTAAGCTAACCTACCCCCCGATTCTACAGAGATTTTTAAGAGATCTCTTAATCTCTTAAATTTAGCAAGTAAGATATTAGCAGAACTAGTATTCTACATACATTTTTGTGGAGAAATATTAACTTTTAAAGCGTAGTATTGTGTTCATTTCGCGGATAAATTTTATATAGAAATTTAGTTGCGAAAGTGGTATTGTGTTTTATCAGCTAAAAGTTTGTTTCGTTTTGACAAGTAGATGGCAGTAATTTCCACAAACATATATTTGTCAAGAGATTTATCCGCTCAGTACCTTTTTTCCACGCTAAAATGTTGACGTTTGAAGTTGAAAGAAATTAGAATACAGTCCAGTTCAAGTCCGGTCCAAGTCCAGATCTTCGCGATTAATGAAACTAATTTCAACTATGACGATTTTAACAGAACCCATATCCCGGGATATTTGCTTAACATTTTCCTACAGGCTTTAAGTTTGGCCTTGAATTCACTTATGACTTTATTTTACTCTAACACTTTAACTGTCCGAAAAGATAGAAAAAACTATAAGTTACGCGATGTCTTTATCTTACAGCTTGTATTATTATTACTTTTTCCTGATAAAAAAATTCCGTCTTCATTTAGACAATTCTTTTGAAAAGAAATTAAAATAGTAAGTATAAATAAAATTTTCCTTACTATTTCGAGATTGGGTAATTGCAATACAAATGCAATGCAAATACACGACAGCTGATTGTCAAAGCAGCCACCTATAGTTTGAGCCGTAAAAAAGGTCTTTGTCCGATTGCTCTAAATATGCTAAATGAACACAATACCGGGCTTTAGTGGTAATATCTGCAAAAACCACTCGCTCTACGTTTACTTTCTTCCCGTTGGTGTTGGTCTGTTATAGCGTTCTTTTCCGGAGTATCGGTTGCAATAAGACTTCTTCCTAGTTTTCTTGCTTTCTCTTAGTGCGCGGTCCAGCTTTCAACGGTTTGCGGAACATTTCTGGTGTTATGAAAGAGCATGACGGTCTACCTACCTGTCGTTCGAAGGGATCTGAAAATGTTCAGTAGAATAAGAAGAAACTCTTATGGAAGACGTAACAGTTGAGCAATTTGTTGGAGAGGTAATCTCTGCAGGTACTATTGTTATTGAACTGGAAGGCTCACTTTTTTTCTTTGTTTGCGATTCTGGCATATGAGTTGTCCCCAAAGAAATTTCGTCACATATATGTAGGTCTATCCGTTACTGTACTCGGCAAAAAGTCCTCGTCACAAAAAATATCTTTTGTGTGGGAAAATTCCACACTTCCTAAAAGCACTGCATATATTAACTAGTGTCATAACTCTTGAATATGCATAGTCTACGCATTCAGCAACTTCGTAGATCGTCAGTGGTTTCCCTGGATTGCGCAAGAGCCAGGAGCTTTACTGCTGAGTTTAAGTAATTCTTGAATGGTGATAGTAATCCCACATCTAGTGGTTGCAGCTTTTCGGTTGAGTGCGGAGGAAGCGTAAAAATGCTTACATCAGCGCTTCTGGCCAAATCAGTGGCCTCTATAAACAAATGATTCATGTTTAAAGTGCCAGCTGGAGTGCCATTTAACATGAAGGTCTTAAATATTTTTTGAGGGTATACTAGTGCTGGAGGTAGTGCATGTGCAGATGCACTAACAATACAGCCAGTGGTTATTAATACGGCTTTCTCTGCACTCGTCACTTTTGCAAGATTTTTAATACCTTTCGGTGCTATGACTTTCAATCGTTTCTGGACTATAGTTGTCGCCGTTTCGTCAAGATTAAAGATTCTAGTTCCATCTGAAAACTTGGGTTCGCGGGCTATGGTATCGTGAAGATTATCGAAGAACTTCTTAACGCTTTCCGGATTAAATGCTGTAGCACGTGCAGGGCTGCAAGCTTCAAGTTATCTTAATGTTAACTCCGGATGTTTTTTTCTAAACGATCGTAGCCACTCCACTCCTGCAATTTGCTGTCGCATCGAAGAACTTGGCATTTTAATATTGTTTAGTCGACCATATAGTAAGCAACTATGCGACACTCATTCGCGCTCAAACCATGAGAATACTTTGTTAATTTCATAATTGGGAATTAATTTAGTATATGGACGTCGCATAACTGATATGGTAATGCTTGGCAGCTTCTCTTATACTAGAACCCCCTGTTACCATCTTTATAGCCTCTTTCATATTTTGCTCTGTGTGGCCACCAATCTTCCGGACTTCCGTTTTTGTTCGGGAACCAACAGACGTGGACACAGCTAATCAAGAATTGGACACTCTGAACCAAGAAATCTAATAGAATCTGGGCGGTGCTGATGTGAGTGGTTTGCTCCAAATTGTTTCCAATGGTTTATGGTCCGTCTCTACCTTCTGACACCATGTAACGTTCCTTTATCTCGTTTCCCCAGATATAATCGTGAAACTTCCTGCATCCATATCTAATAGCGAACGCTTCCTTAAGAATTAGTGGGTAGTTTTGTTCAGTTTGAGTTAACGATTTCGTAGCATAGGCCACTGGTTGTCCTTTCCGCATTAGAGCAGCTCCTAGTGCCTTTGACGAAGCATTAACCGACAATACGATTTTTTCGTTGACATCGTAGTAACGCAGTATTGGTGCTTGCGATAGAGTTCTTTTAATCTTCTCAAATGCCTCTTGCTGCTCAGCTTCACATTTCCATTCCATTTCCTTCTTCAATAGAATTCTAAGTGGCTCTGGAGTGCTGACAAGTTTTTTATAAACTTTCCCAAATAGGTAATCATACCTAAAATCCTAAAGAGTTCCTTCTTTGATTTAGGTACCTTTAGCTTTTTAATTGCTTCCACCTTACTCTCATCGATTTCCAAGCTTTTTCAGTAAGTACGTGACCCAAGAATTTTACTCGTTGTAGGGGAGAGTGGGTAGGAATGGGACGTTTTTAATAAAATCACTTTTTTACCTATACAGAGTACATTCTACAAAAACATATTTTGACTTGTTGGATAGTATGTTATAATAACAGAATTTGCCAATGCTAAGGTTGTGTGTAAATATAGTAAAACAACTTTTAAGAGTGTTTAAATACACATTTTACCTACCTGCTGTAGAAATGGGACAACGATGTGTAGGAATGGGACAAGAAGGATCTTTTGAATTAAAGCAAATTATTATAATACCAAAATAAATTTATTTTCAAAGTTGTTAATAAAAATATAATCTGACTTCCTGTCATGAAATTTTAAAAGAACAAAATTAACATAATGCTAAGTTTAACAGCCTCTGTTGAGAGAGTTAAAAAAATTATGTTGTCTTAGGATAGTTTTGAAAATTTAGATTTTATATTCACATTAAATGAGTAGATATCGCGGGGGTTTCTTTTAGTGGAAGCAACACGATATGGTTCCGGAAGCTTAAAAACAATGTCATCTTTCATTACGACGCTTTTGTCCTCGATGTCCGCATAAACGAAATATATGGAGACGTTTCCTTTTTTCCTCAAAAATGTGATTTCCCAAAGACCATCATGTTCCCCTAAAAGTACTTTAACCACATAGTAAACCGTTGTTTTCTTAGTAGGAATCTACTACAAATCACGTTCCGTGGGGGACGTTAAATCTAAATTTAAAAAATCAGAATCTTCCTCTTCAAGCGCAAAATTGTCGTCATCCGACGAATCTTTTAACTGTTGTTCTTCTAAATCAGATGAACTACTATCAGCATCAAGGCGAAGACTTCTTTTGCTTTGTTTCATTTTGACGACCTTCCTCTTCGAGTTTACTTCTAACTCGTCCTTTGCTGGTGTGTCCGTGAGAATTCGAGTAGTACCTCGCTTTCTGCCTTTTCGCGATGCTACACGAGGCTTTGATTTAGGATAAGGGCGAACATCTTCAGGTTTAATAATAATTGTTTCGGGCGAAATTGTCTCATCATTCCAAGCGTGGCTGGTGCTTGGTTGAGGGTCATTTAAAATATCGTGTATTGCCGTTGATGTAAGTGGCACTTGTTCGAAAGAATTCGTGTTAGGATTGGGTTGATTCGTTACACTCGACATTAAAAAATCGTCCTCTGAAAAGTTATCCCGATTAAAAGGCCGCACGCCACTTTTGCGAAATCCGCTACTGATATTTTCTCTGGAAAATGACAATGAAAACGCTCGGTTTGCTAGAGAGGCTATCTCATATATGCTTATAGTTCTTCCCGGATTCGTTGCCATTCAATCAGAGCATGCTTGACTATATCAAGTTTTGAAGGGCCCTAAACTGAAATATCCAAAGGCTGTAGCCTGTGACTACAGTGAGGTGGGAAGGTCACTAAGTAAACGCCATTACTTTTAGCTTCTTCAATTAGTTCTAACTGGATATGACTCTCGTGATTGTCAAAAATAAGAAGCACAAGGTCTTCTGACGTGCCGAATGAAATGCTTTAAAACCTTAAGAAAGCAGTTTGCGTTCATCCACCCAGATGGATTTGCGAGTTCAAGACTATCTGCTGGCGCATTATTTAACATCGGGCCTTTAAAGAACTTTCTTGGGAAAATTAATGCTGGCGGTACAGTATTTCCAGAAGCGCTTATAAAGCAATAAATAGTAAGTAAATGTCCACGTTCCGCGGAGGTTGCTTGTACAACTTGTTTTACTCCCTTAGACGATATGACCTTCGGGGGCCTATGAACGGTTCCAGGGTCATCGCAATTCCAAACTCTATCTGGTTCGAAAGTATGCCTTGAATAAACTGCTGCAAGGTTCGAGGAGAACTTATCAACATTTGATTTATTAAAACTTGTGCATCGAGACAAGCTTGTGGACTCAGGAGTCCTTAAGGACAAGTCGGGATGTCTCCGCATAAAACCAAACATCCATTCTCTACCAGCCATTTCGGTTTTTTCCCACTCGTCCGGCACCTTAATATTGCACGCCTTTGCATAACAGTACGCCAAAGTACGCGTTTGAGCACTAGATAATCCATAATGCATATAGGAGGAAGTGACGAGGTACTTGGCAATCAGTTTCACTTCCTCATAAGAAAACACTTGACGTTCTTTTGTATTGGGCTTATATGTGTAAGTTTCACCCACTTCCAAAGTCTTAGCTCTACTTACATGACGAGCCAATGCCGACTTAGATATTTTACAACACTCAGCTACCGAACGAATTGAGGCTCCCGTAAGTACTTTGTTTACAGCTTCTGCAATTACATTTTCCGTTGGCCTTTCCCTTTTGGTTTTACGGATCCAAATTCTGGGCATCTTCGACTAAAAATCATAATTATATAAAAAAATAATAATAAATTACTATTAATAAACTCTAATAATTAAGCGTTTTCCAATCTTTTATTTGGAATTCTTGTTTAAAATAAATGCAGGAGGATTGGTACGGTGTCCCATTCCACCTGCGTACCACTGTCCCAGTCCTCCTGCATCCTCCTTAATAGTTCTTGATAATTTATTTCGTAAACTTAAATGAAAATATTCCATGACTGTACATAACTTACTTTTTAATATTTTCTAGAAAATATATTTCATACACACTTCGCCAAGTATTGTTATTAATATTTAACTGCGACCCAAAATATGAGGGCAGATCTTACTTTTACCGCAGAAATTTAAATTTTTGGGTGTAAAAACTAAGCAGTAAGCCGCATGCACATGCGCACTTGTCAAAAATTATGTCATGACTGACGCTCAAATTTTAACCAAAACAAAGAGAGCAGCTGGGTGCAGGTAGTCGAGTGTGGCTCTTGTCCCATATCTCCTGCGTCTCATTCCTAACCACTCTCCCCTACATTAAAAATACATTTTTCCTTGTTCAGTTTTAATCCTTTCTCATGTAGTTGCCTGAGCACTCTGTTTGTTCTATTTTTTAACTCATCCACGGTCTCAGCGTGAATGGGTATATCATCTATTGCACATTCTACTCCCTGCATATCGTGTAGTATGTATGCCATTATTTGCTGGAACAATTCCGGTGCTGATGACAATCCAAATGGAAGTCTAGCAGGAAAATCTTCACCATGGTGTTGAGAATATAAAGTAAGCCTGTCTCTTCTTAATCTGCCAAAATCCTTTTGTGCAACCGGCAGGGTGAAGTATTTACTGCCCGAAATTCTTGCTGTAATTGCCTCAATGGTATTTAATGGAAATTGCCGTCGTTTGATATTTTTATTCACATCAGTAAGATCGATGTAAAGACTTTTTTTACCTTTTTGTTTAACTATCACCATTGGAGAGACAGCCGGAGTTGGCTTCGTAGTAGATTTGATGACGTCCATCTTTACCATCTTGTCAAGCTCTTTTTTAACATCAGAGCGCATCGTTAGTTGCATCGATCTCGCCAGATAAATTTCGAATTTTGGATTTTCAATTAGATCGATGTCATATTCACAGTCTTGAAGACACCCTAATCCTTCGAACAAGTGCTGTTCTTCAGTAGCAAATAACGAGAAGTCCTTTCTTTTTAATTTTACCTCTTGAATCCTCAGAATCAGCTTTTCTTTCTCGCACGTTGCTATTTCCCGTATCGGTGATACTTACTACCCGACGGCTAAGAAGTTTATTTTCGTTTTCTTTTTTCTTATCTTGCAATCTATTCGTAATTCCCCTATGACTCTTAGTTTGTGGTCACTAAATGAAATCAGCGTTGATATCTTGACTGTTTCAACATTCGTTTCATTCCTAGTTTTTCAACTATGTGCATTGGTAGGACATTGCACTGTGCTCCGGTGTCGAGTTTCGCATGGAATGCTTTTCTTTCTATTTTAATGATTTCTGTCCACACGTCATCTGTTGTTTTGTTTTTAACTTAGTTTATATTTAGTATTTCCCTACTTGATGTCGATGATTCTGACTGTGTGCTCTTGCGCAAAAGGTGTACTTTTTTCCTTGCTTTGCACATTTTAATGAAATGTCCCTGCTTGCCACATGCTTTGCATTGTTTTCTATATGCTGGGCAACATTGTTTACCATGTTTAGTCCCGCATCTATTACACTGGAACACTTCTGATTCTTTATTATGAATCACCTTTTCATTTTTGTACTTCCTGAAATTTCTCTTCACTTCTGAGATTATCTGACTATCGTTATTTTTGCTCATATCTGTTGCTTGTTTTTGAGCTATTTCACTTGCTCTGCACAGACCAACTGCTTTGTCGTAACCTAAGTTGGAAATAGCAAGTAATTTTTCGCGGACTTTGTCATTTTTAATTCCACACACTATTTTGTCTTTCAGCATTCTTTTTTCCAATCGACCATAGTTGTATTTTTTGACGTGATTCCAGTCAGATACTGTTCAAAATTTTCGTCTATTTCATGTGACATTTTATATGTTTTACATGTTTCATTATTCTTTGGTATGAAATAGTCTGCGAATCTCTGAATTATTACATTAATATCAGATTGTTGCGTCTCTGTCAAGTTAAATGACTCGAAAAATTCTTCAGCTTCATATCCAAGTGTGGACATGAATGTAGCTACCTGGACTTCTGGCGGTTCTTGATTAAACTGTGTTGCTTTCGCACACCAGTCGTATGACACTTTCCAGGACTTCCAGTCTTGTGCCATGTTTTTTGTAAAAACTAGCTGTTTTGGTTGCCTTAATTGTCGACGCGGCGTCTCTAACCTTTTCTGAGTCTCTTCTGCCTCAGTCTCATTCCTATTCAAGCTCATTTTGTAGTTTGTTGGCTTGTTTTTTTACTTTTCGTTTAACCTTGTTTAACGTTGTTAGTTACTTCTGTAACTTTGTTTTTACTTTTGACACCATGTAACGTTCCTTTATTGCTTAGGGACGTTGCTTAAAGAGAAATTAAAATATATAATAAAAAGAATATATGTATATATAATAAAAAGAATATATATATAATAAAATTACTCTTTATTTATAACTTGATTTGGCGTGGTCTATTCGAAGTATGTTCTGACAACTAATAATTCTTCTTCTTATTTCAAACATATTGTTGCGAGCGTGGCCTTTGGTTCGTTATTTAAAACACAATATTAAATAATTAATATATAAGTTCTTTATTACACTTAAATCATATAAAGTTCCCAAACATTAATTTAATCAACTCAACTCTAATTATCGCTAACACTGTACTTTCAATTATCGCAATCTAATTACACACTATCGCTTCTTTATTGCTTTCGCTTCTTAACACTGCAACGTCTAAGACAAGACTCCTTTCTGGCGATGACAACTGTTATATTTATACCCTAGAAACACTCCGGATTAATATGGAGTGTTCTATTCCAAAAGCTTCTTGACTATTCTATTTGTTCTATTCCTGAACTTTCATAATCGATTCTCCGAACCTGAAGTCATGTACTCTCCGAACCTGAAGTTGTTTATTGCCAGTAGATGTCACCAGTTGTCTCTTTCTATTGCACGTAACAATATGTATATGACTCCTGCGAGTCAGCTCGAGATATCGACGAGTCTCGATATCGTCACAATAAACGTTGCTTTTATTTATTTAAGTTTTTAACTTAACAATTTCCAAATGAGAAAAACATATTAAAAGGAATATATACAATATAGAATTTAAGAGAATTTAATAGTTAAGATTTTTTTATTATTTTCTTTTCTATATTTTGTTAATTTTACTGTTTTTGAATTTAATTATTATTTATTTGTAGAATTATTGTTAGTTTGTAAGCATGCGCAATAAACGTATTAAAAGCAGGTTAAATCTTTCAGTCAGCAATATACCTATTTTATTACTTCCATTTTGTCACTTTTATTAAATTTTTTATGTACAGGCCATAGGAGCTGTAACAGAATGAGTTTAATTCCTTATAAGCGATTAAAATATCGCTTGGGCACAAGAAAAAATAGTTTTTTAATTAAATTCGATTTACGGGTGTAAAATTTCATCTGATTGACTGAGTTTTACATGTTTTTTATGTAATCGCTTTAAAGGGTGCTCTAACGGTGATATACAGAAACACAATATTTTTTGTGCCACATGAAATAGCAAATCGCTCAGTCCATTGTTATAAGTCAGTGGTCTACGCTCATAGCAGTTGTTGTCGCCCTCCAAGAGTGCGTATAAATTCTAGGAAAAAATTTTCAATTAAATTTCTAAGAAAAAATTGCTGCCTTCCCAGATGGAATTTATATTAGAGCTCTCGACCTCGGCCAATGCATGAAAATTCCAAGGAAGAAATTTCCAGTAAATTTCTAAGAAAAAATTGTGGCCTTACCTTTATCGGGTCGTGGAAATGGTGATTTGGTATGGAGCAAGGCATTGCTGACTTTCCTTTGAGCACGTCATCAAGGGCCAAGTCGAGAGATCGTCGAGGCATCGTTAATTTAAATTCTAGAAAAGCGTTGCTTATGTTTGCTCTACGCATTTGGACTTCGTATGTTATTAGTTTGTCAAATCCAGAACGAATTGTAAAATTCTAGGAAAATTGTTAATTTCGATAGGAGAATATTTAGTTGGTGCTGCAAAGCCGTCATGCAATACCAGTACAAAACATTACTCTCAGGCGCAAATGAGTTTAATAAAGTTATTTCTTTTAAATCAGAGCAAATCCTAATAACTACAGCGAAATAAAAAGTATTTCCAAAAACGAGACAAGAAAGAAGTAACTCCCACCGCACCGAATATGATGTGAGATGTGATGTGCATCATTCCTTTACTTTAATCAGAAAAGCGACATGAAAAGAAAAATGATGAGAGTTACGTCGAACGATTCATATTTTCCCGCATCTACCATGTTGAGGGAGTCGACCAAATGTATACAAAACTGCTGTCAAAGCAACATTTGTTCTTGGTGCTTCAGAAACATGTTCTGGTCTATTCCGGAATGGACCACCCATTTAAAATCTGTATACGTTTCTACGGTATGCTATGCGACATCTAGTTCTCATGCCATCTATGGTAATATTTAACGGAAATATTTGGGAAAGTGTGGGATAACCGACAGGTCTGCGCCTGTGTCTACTAGAAAGGTAAGAATATTGTTGCGGTCTTTAACGAATAAACGTGGAAAATTGTTGTCCTTCTGCCTGCCGGAAGTATCGAAGGAATTATTAGTTTTTTGTTGACCGTTCGTAGCTTGTTGTTGGATTTGGAAATTCGCAAGGAGCTATACATTTTTGAGCTGCCAACCCATTTCGTGAGTGGTGTCAGTATAACTTATTTTGGCTTGTTGTCCGGATTTTTCTTCGAATGCATTACGACTATGGTTGTTATTACGATTAAATGCGCGATTTCTTGGTTTTTGCATAGATTTGTGCGCGAGACATTTAAATTTGAAATCATAGCCTAAGCTCTGATATTTCCCGAGAGAGCTCGTGATTCGAGGGTGTTTGTGGTTTTATTTGCTGTTCGTTTTCCCTTTGGAAGGTGTGCGTAACGCTATCTTGTATGGCATCTATTCCTAAGCATTTGAATGTTTCCGACAGTTTATCTGCCAATGCAGTCAGATCTGATATATCTCGCTTATCTTGCGGTATCAGAGTTAAATTGATTGGCTGTGGAAGTCTTCTTAGACATAGGGTACTTTTGAACTCATCACTGATACTTGCAGACGTGCCTGCAAGTTTTCGCAAATGCCTGTAGAAATCAGAAGGGCGCTGATCCCCCAACTCAGCGTTGGAAAGTAATTCCTGGAGTCTGCGCTCTGCACTGAGGGAGTGTCATTCAATTAAATGTTTTTTAATATGCTCGTATTTGTTTTCCGATGGTGAATTCTCAATAATGTCAGAAATGCAATTGACTACTTCCTGTGGAAGTGAAAATAGTACGTGGTAATATTTCTGAATGTCTTTCGTTACTTTTTGAATCGCTAACTGAGCTTCTGCTTGCGTAAACCAGGCATTGGGAGTGCTAGGCCAAAATGACGGTAATTTTAGGTTAACCGCGTATAAATCTATATTAGTTTTGGTGTTTTCATTCTCTTGTTTGTCAGTTGCGATTATGCTACCGTGAAGGAATTGTGAGGATTCTCAAGAAGTAATTATGAACGCGTTTATCTCGAAATCCTAACCTTATATTATTTTAACTGCACAAATAAAATTTCTGAAGAAAAGGTAAAGAAAGGCAAATATATTCCTTTTACTAATTTTGCAAATACTGTACTTTTATTCTATTTTTTTTTGTGCTATATGACACGCTTAAAATATCTATTACCACTGCACACAAATTTTATTTATTCATAGGAAGATAGTGATGAGATAAAATAATTATATCGTAATTATTGTTCAGCAAAAAAATTACGAAAAGAATATTTGCTTAAAAGTTTTCGTAAATAACAATCAATTGCCCTCTGGTTCTCACTAATTGTTGTATGTGTTACACCTTGTTGTGTTTCTTAACTAGCAATAAAAAAAAGAAGAAATGACATTTTAAACTACGGGAGCCAAAATAAACTGAGAAATTTAATCAGATATGGCAGGTAACGAAATAAGAATCCATATTCTGTGCTGTCAGATCTAAGTTGCAGGTGTGGATATTCACTAGAAAGTTCAGGTTCCTGGCGTCTGTGTCGCCCCACGCTGTTTGGCTGTGTGGTGTGTGCAGCTGCAAGTTTTTCTGCTTTATTAACTGCGTGCCTTTGATTGTTTTGCTGGTGGTACTTGCACTGGTGTTTGTGATGCTCTTTTTTATACAGTTGATGATGGTGTTGTACAATATTTCGTGTTATATTTCGCCAAGTTTATGCGGCTTAGAGTTTTTGGCCAATTGTTTGTCTATTGATTATGTAGAACGACAAAGCGCTTTTATTTTCTGCCGTAGTTCTGGCACGTGTTAAAATTCGGAGTCACCATTTGTAGGTTGTATGCCGACAATTTATCCTGTTCTTCATTAAATGAAACACAAACAAGGTAAAAGTAAAATCACAGTGTTCAACTTTATTCCAATCCTAATTCTACTACACTAATTCAAACTTTACAAATGGCTACTCTAGAACGAGGCGGACGCGATTTAACTCTATGGCGACTACTTGTAGAAGAGGGTGAATACCAGAGTGCTTGCTTGTACTTGGTTCAAAATCTGCAATCTTCATTCTTTTTTCTTGCTGTGTGTGCGTGGGTTTGTTTATGAGTAGCAAGTGTTGCACGATACTTGTTTAGTACCACGTGTTTCCTGATGCAGGTTTATTAATGTCTTTTTGTGTCGTGTGCCGCTACAAAAAATCATATACAAACAGTTCATATACTTTAGTTGCTAATATTCAACCCGTTCCCTAGCGATCTTTAATTTCCTCTGATATACACTGCAAAATTTATCTCTACAATCATGATCTACTCTCAATTCAATCTTCAGCTTTTCTTTCGCTAGTACACAGCTATTGCACTTTAATACAGTAGGTACTATCACACTTTCTCGAATCATGCCCTTTACCACACCTTGCGCAAATTTCCTCTTTCTTATTACAGTCTTTGGCTATATGGTCGAAGCCCCAACATTTAAAATACAGGTATGTACTCAAAGACATGGCATGTGTCCCACCCAATACTTATTTCTTCCAGCAACATTATCTTTTTATACAAATCTCTCTCTACCTCCAATACGGCCCTGTATGTTGACTTTTGTGCGTTACTGTAAGTTCTCCAACATTTGAGGTGACCTTCTAGATTATTTTGTCTCTTTATAGCCTTTTCTAATTCCTCTTTTTCCCAACTCTCTTTTAAACCACACACTAGCACACATGGCTTATTCAACTTTGGGACACTAACATTATATTTGCTCCCCATTTTCTCTTTAATTTCACTGTATATTTTTTCTCTTGAAGTGTCATCTGCATAGTTTATTGCAATAATTCCGTTTTGCCTCTTATACATGCCGCTCACTTTCACTGATAAGTTTGCTGGATCGATACTTTTCTTGATTTCTTCCACTGTTACGGCGTTTTCCTGATAACGTTTAGGTTTCACAAGAATAGGTGGTTTTTTTATTTGGTCTGCATACGTAGGTTTAGATTTAGGGTCCTTTGCGCATACTTTCTTGAATTCACTTACTACAGTTGCTTTATCATTACTCATCTCATTTAGATAATTCGATACTTTATCCAATTGCTCCATCATGCGCTGTTGACACTCGTTTTGCTTTTGCACGTGATTCATTATAGCTCCAAATTTTTCTGGGATTGCTTTCCTACATTGCTTAATACGTGTGCTGCATTCAGAACACATAAAGAAAACGTTCTCTTTGGTATTTATTAAATTAATATCATACTCCGCCAGATTTACACATTTAGCATGAAAAACGGATCCATATATTCCATTACAAAGTATTGCACTCTCACTTTTGGTTATTCTCTTGGAAGACCTGCATGTAGCACTCAGTTTATTTTCAGTTTTAAAGAGCTATTTTCCGTTAAATATTAAACTATTCACTCATCTTAGCGTCTTTGCGCTTCACGAAAACCTATAAAAACTTCACCATTAATTCACTGTATATATTTTGTTTCAGCCTTTTGCGCTAGTATTATATGTTTATGACCATTTTATCCACTTTTTAAACCGATAACGACTATATTAATTATCAACAACACAATAATAATAACAATATTCCAATCTAACTAAACAAGTCTGTAATTCTCTGCCGTACGTACGCGTTGACATAATAATATGTCTTAAAGTGCTCGAATTTCCAGTTAAAGTCTAGGTCAGAATCCTAGACTTGTTCTTGGAATGGTCAGAGCAAAACTGACTGGTCAAGAGTTCTTCACACGCGATAAACGAAATAAAACAAATTATGGCGAAATTATAAACCGAACCGATATCCCGGGATATTTGAAAATATTTACGTACAGGCTTTAATTTTGGCCTAGATTTCAGTTTTGTCTTTGATTCACGTTTGTCTTTGATTCACTTTATACTTTAATTGTTCGAATAATTATTAACTTCAGGTTACGCGATGTCGAAATTATTACAGCTTGTTGCGCGACAGCAAGCTGTGTTCTTGTCTGTTTATTTAATAATTTTGGGATATGTGAATTTAAAGGAATAGGGAAGCTGGATGGGAGTGGGAGGTATGACTGATCTTCAGCTCCGTCACAGTATATTCTACAGTAGCCCAACTTAGAACAAGCAACTGAAAACCCCTCTTTGGCAATGAAATCAAACATAACCTAAAACTTTTTCACATAACCTCAAATATTTTTTTCACATAAGAGGAAGTAAGAAGTACCATAGGGAAACATATGTGCCAAAAGTAGATAGTATGCTCTCTAAAATAAAACAATACATGCTTGCGACCTCGCTTGTAAACCAATAAAGTGAACAATACATGCTTGCGACCTCGCTCGTAAACCATACAAAAGTTTGAAATCTTTTGATAGTGTAGCTCGGAGAAATGTCAAATGTCGTTTTATGCATCAATTCGCTGGAGGTTGTTCTCATTGAATAAAACCTTTCCAAAAAGTTATTTATTAGTTACTTATTAAATGGTTGTTTTACGATTATTAATTTCGAGTACACGAAATAAAGAATAAATATGATTGAAAGTCCTGGAAGTTGGTGTTTAATTGAAAGTGATCCAGATGTTTTCACGTAACTTATCCGAGAATTGAATGTGTATAGGATGTGAAAGAGTGCAAGTAGAAGAATTATGGGTAATGGATAATTATTATTTTGTTATCACGGCCTAATATTTCTTTTTAAGTGGGTACATACAGGTTCGTCCTGCTGGCTCCGTTGTTCAAGACAATCGTCTCGGTAAAATATTTTCGAAGAATCAATATAAATGCGAAGCTGTCTTTCATATCATGGCCTTAACAATAGATCTTCGTCCTTGTGGTAATAGTCAAGGGATTGCGAGAGTAGCGTTTGGTATTTGATTAATTTCTCCCGTCTTGTCAGAATTTATGTTGTTTTCAAATTTATTTTTTAGGTTTGGTTTTCATCAATAAAATAAGATTTCTTATCAAAATATATAATTGTACGATGGTAATTATTGTGCATTCTTGGTATATTAGTCGTGACCTGTGTTACTGTGAACTTCATAATTCAAGGAAGTAATTTGATCATCATCATGAACTCTGAGTTCTGCTTGTACTGAAAGAACTGATCGAGGACAATCGAATTGAAGATGGTAGCGATGGTGATTCGATGAGTCGGATAGAACTTTTAAACGTAAAAAAATGCGATGATGATGACCTCGACGACTGCTTGGTGGATGAGGATTATTACCTTTTAAAGAAAATTTGGGACCGAAAGTCGAAAGAAGAGTAAGTTTACACTGACCTAAACAGTTTGCTTTATTCAAGTTTGAGAGAGTGATGCAGAAGAGACAGATGAGGGCTTGGATCGCGATGCTATTGCTTTTCAATTTTTCGAGGGGAGTGACGATGTTAGTAAAATGCTTTGATTATTGCTAATTTTTTATAGTTGCAAGTCTAGATCACATTTATTTTATTTTATTTTTATTTATCATAAGCATATATTTTAATTTCAACAACCCTAGATGGAAGTAAAAGTTAAATAAAATGAAAACCCAAAGTTTTGTATGGTCACATCAAGAACGGGTTGCCCAATATAGGACATTTTTGAAATTATTTTTATGAAAACGCTGTTTATACAATTTCAACTGTCTACATCGACGCGTTCTCAGGTAGTATCCAAATATATAGTGAAAAACCAAAACTTTGTATGGCAACACCAAGAACTGGTTGCCTGATTTAGTCTATTTTTGAAATTTTTTTACTCTTGCTATGAGAACACCATGTGCTTAGGCAGTGCCCAAATATGTAGTGAAAAACGAAATTTTGGTAATACTAAATTTTGAATTTATTTCACGTGTTATCGCATTTTCATATATTCTTCAGTTATTAAAAATATGCAGAAAATTTTATTTGATTATTTATCAACAATGAAATTACAAATATAATATATTACAGCCGGAACATCATACACCGGTGGGGATTTTTTTATGGAAAAGATTTTCCACAAACATTACCAAAAGATTTCTTCCTTCCCAAAATGTTTCACCCGAATGTGCCATCAAATAGAGAAATATATGCAAAAACATTAAAAAAGGATTGGAAACCAGATCTCGGAATAAAGCGTATCCTTCTATCGAATGTCTGCTTATTGTACCTAATGCAGAATCAGGTCTTAATGAAGAGGCAGGTAAAATGATTTTTGAGAGGTACTATGATTACTCACATAGAGTTAAAATGATGACTAAGATACATGCACAGGTATGTTCATAATTGCACTTTTTCCTTTAGGCATTTTTTAATTAAAACTATCTTTAGTCAGCGAAGATTACAGCTTCAACAGGCGATGATAGTCCACTATCAAAGCATTCTGTCGACAAAAAGCTCCAAAGCAAGAAAAGGAAAAATTAATGAAAAGAAAGGAACCTGAAGAGATTATGAGCACTGTCCAAATGTGGTTTTCTACTCTTCTAAATTTATTTTCTTCTAATATTCTCATCACAAATTTCATGATTTCTTCTTTTAAAAAATTGAACTTTATATTTATTTTATAAGTCTTTAATTTTCACTATTATTACATTTATTGTCCTCTATTTTTAAATATAAGTTAACTCAGTTAACGCAGCAACACGCGCCACTAACAATGCATTTTTACCAGTAGAATTAAAATATCATATTTCAATAAATTGCTAGCTAAGAAAAAGATTGTTAGGCATAAGTTCGTTTTAAGCAGGTAAAAGTAAATTTTATAATTAGGTAGAATCAGATTAAATCGGGAATTGTTTGAAATCGGTTGTTTAATTTTTTTTTAAAGAAAACAAAATAAATTTTGTTAACTGGCGCCCGAGTAGGGACCCATTGTTAAATGACCAAAGAATAAGGTGATAAAAAGCAAGAAAGTTTTTCTTTCCTTTTGGTTAATTGTTTGAGATTTAAGTGCGTGTGATCTAAGTGCGTACCACAAGTAGGCGATTTACAATCTCAAAGTCTTTCGCTAAAAGGGAGTTCTACGGCTTATCCAGTGCATCATATCCACCAACAACGGAAGTGATAGAAGTTCGTACCACGAGTAGGCTGCTGACAATCTCAACGCGGTAGGCTAAAAGGGAAATATACGGCTCATCCCCCATCATCCGGTAGCAACAGTTCCTAAAAATTGGGAGAAATAAGACACGCACTCCCGTTATGAAATTCCTCATTCTAATGTAAGTAAAAACTCTCACTTATGTTATATTATATCAAATATATTGAACACACTGAATGTGAGATCTAGTCTCGTTCGTGAGGGAGGAGAGCCGGTTCAGAGGATAACTCAGTTTTCTATTATTTCAAATATAAAATTTTATTTAATACTTCAAGTATAAATTCATTTACTTAATCTAATATCATAAAATTCAGTTTCAATATAAAATAGTTCAATGTAAAGTTAACCTACAAACTAGTACAATTCACTATAAAATTCAACAAATTAAAAATTAAAAAAAATGATGCACCTCCTTGCTTGCTTTACTTCTGAAAAAAAGGAAGAAGAAGATCTGAGCAACTGTCATCAAATTAAATTTCAATATTTAGTAACTGTAAAATACCTTGTTGGTGCATGAGGGCACAAGGAAATAATCAGACATTCAGATTTATCTCTGGTCCGAATTATGGTACGTGTGGGTTCAAGGAAGTAAAAAACTTCTATGAAAAGATTCAGCCTCAGATTTGTCAGACTTATGGTACGTGTGGGCACAAGGAAGTAAAAAACTTCTATGAAAAAATTCAGACTCAGATTTGTCTGACCAGAATTATCTTCTGTGTAAAAGGATGTGAAGCTCAGGTTATCCCTGATCAGAATTATCTTTTGTATAATAAGAAATTCAGGTTATCCCTGACCAGAATTATCTTCTGTATGATGGGAAAGGAAATTCAGGTTATCCCTGACCAGAATTATCTTCTGTATGATAGGAAATTCAGGTTATCCCTGACCAGAATTATCTTCTGTGGAAAAAGGTAGGAAGCACGATTCTTTTTACTCAGATTAGCTCTGATACAGATCAACTCTGCCAAAAGAATGGTGGCATCTACTGAATTTCATCGGCTTTATATAGCCGCTGTAACCAGTTACGGCTTCTCGCCTCTTGGTGTTGCCCTAGCAACGATTGATGTGATGTCTGAATGTACAACAGACAGCTGGCTGACGTAATGTCATTTGCTGTCATCACAAAATGTAAATATTAGGAGGTAAGTATGCTTTGCTGCATTTTTATATTGATTTATTTATTTTATTAATTAATTTTGATTGCTTTAAGGTGAACTGCAGCACCCCAGGGTTCTAGTGGATGTTTAGTTTGAGCTAATTTAGGCGAGCATTTCTGATGGAAATGTGAAAATTATCAGATAAGTATTTTTGTTTATGGTTTCAGAACTTGGTTCTTTGTGTTTCTTTTATTTTATATTTTAGGAAATATACTCATCAACAAGGAAAAGCATCGTGGGATGACACGTTGGTAGAATATTCATCGGGGGATGACAATATATTGTTACGTGCAATAGAAAGAGACAACTGGTGACATCTACTGGTAATAAACAACTTCAAGTTCGGAGAGTAAATGACTTCAGGTTCGGAGAATCGATTATGAAATCTACAGGAAAGTTCAGGAATAGAACAAATAGAATAGTCAAGAAGCTTTTGGAATAGAACACTCCAGAATAATCCGGAGTGTTTCTAGGGTATAAATATTACAGTTGTCATCGCCAGAAAAAGAGTCTTGTTTTAGACGTTGCAGTGTAAAGAATCGAAAGTAATAAAGAAGCGATAGTGTGTAATCAGATTGCGATAATTGAAAGTACAGTGTTAGCGATAATTAGAGTTGAGTTGATTAAATAAATGTTTGTGAACTTTATATGATTTAAGTGTAATAAAGAACTTATATATTAATTATTTAATATTGTGTTTTAAATAACGAACCAAAGGCCACGCTCGCAACAACTGGTGTCAGAAGTGAAATATATTTGAGAAATAAAGTGGTGGCAATTGACTGAAAAATGAAAAGTGTGATTAATTTTGTGGAATTGTGTTAAATTTTAAAAGTTCTGGAAAATAATTTATATTCAACTGTGAGTGAATTACTACAGTAATGGGGCGCAAAGTGGAGGTGCTTCGAATACAGGATTTGAAAGTGGAGCTAGGGAACCGCTCATTACAAACGACAGGTGCAAAGAAAGTTCTAGTCGAGCGACTTAGACAAGCTTTGATAGCGGAAGGAAAGAATCCTCAGACATTTGTTATCGAAGAGAACTTGGAAGGAACCGAATTTGAAGAAGAGCCGGAGATGAAAATGGAACAGCTTTTGAGTACTTTAATGAGCAAAATGGAAGGCCGTTTTGATGAACAAAAGAATTCTCTCGAGGAACAAAAGAATTCTCTGGAATCACGTTTAGATGAACAGAAGAAATCTATGGACGAACAAAAGAATTCTCTCGAGGAACAAAAGAAATCTACGGAAACCCGTCTGGACGAGCAAAAGAATGCTTTCGAGGAACAAAAGAATGCTTTTGAGGAACAAAAGAATTCTGTGCAGAATTGTATAGAAACTTGTTTGGAGGAACAGAAGAAATTTCTGAAAGTTTTATTAGACGAACAAAATGTGAAAACTCAAGGAATACAGCAGGAAGTGTTGGAAGTTCGACAACAAGTGTCGGGAGTACAACAAAATGTCACGGAACAGCTTGATAACAGCAGATCTGGAAAGAATAAAGCATCGTCAGCCTCTAAGCGTAGCAACTGAAATATCCAGTGCAGGTAGAATGAAACCTCTCATATTTGATGGACAAAATTCGTGGCATATCCTCAAGAGATAATTCGAGGCAGCTTCAGAGGTAAATGAATGGAATGATGAAGACAAAGCTATAGCTCTGGTGTTAGCGCTTCAAGGTCCTGCGTCAGAACTCTTACAAACTGTACAGATTGAAAATCAACGTAATTACTCTTCATTAGAATTACGTTACGGAGATGAACACATGCAGCAAGTATATCGCCTACAGTTGCGCAACAGGATTCAAAAACATGACGAATCACTACAACAACTGCAGGCAGATGTAGAAAGATTAGCGCATCTGTCATACTCCAGAGTGAATGCGGATTTTATCAATGAAGTGGCGACGGAGGCATTTGTGAACGCTATTACAGATCAAAATTTACAACAATCATTAAGGCTAGCAGGAAAGAAATCAACAGCAGAAGCACTAGCCTATGCATTAGCGTATGAATCCGCCAGACAAGCTTCACGGAGTGCAGTACGAGTGAGAGAAATTTCAGTGGAAGAATGTACTTGTAACAGAGTGCTGGAATTGTAATAGACCAGGGCACCTTCAAAGAGACTGCAGAAAACGTCGACGAGTGGAATCACCAGAAGAAGAGGGGAAAGAAGAATGCCAAAGATGTCGAGCCAGGGAACAAGCAATTGGTGGAGAGACTAGATATCAAACAGCGACTAGTCGCATCGTCTCTCCTCTTGAGCAGTCGGAAAACTAGTAAAAACCAACTTCGTGGGGCAGAAGTTGGTTGGTGGGAATCGACACCCCCGAAGTCATCATCCAAGTAAGTCAGTTACAGAGAAATAATAGCAGTCTTGTTATATATGGAAGTGTAGGAAAAAATGAATGCGGAGTTACTATCGATACTGGAGCTTCAAGATCAATTATTAGAGCAGATCTTGTTAAGAACAAATGGCTTCACAACACCACCAAATATCTACTAAGAACAGTAACTGGAGCAGCAGCACAGGTGTTTGGAGAAATAACTTTAGATGTTCAACTAGGCGAACTACTATTTCCTCACACTTTCCTGGTTTCAGACATAATGGATGACTGCATTCTTGGAATAGACTTCATGAGCACATACAAAATAAATCTGGATGTCGGAGAGCGGATTCTCAAATATGGCAACATAGAAATTCCTATGAAACTAGGAGAAGAAGCAGAACATCCTGCGAAAGTAAGAACGATGGTTTGCGAAAATATTACTCTTTCGCCATGCTCCGAGACACTAATATGGACAAAGCTTACTGATGACATCGGGATCTGCCGATTCTATCTGGTGGAGCCTAACCCCACAAAAGTTACATCGAACATCATCGTTGGCAAGACTTTAGTGAAGGCAGAAGGTGCAACATTAATTCCAGTCAGAATGCTTAACACATCCGAAAACGAGGTACAACTAAAAGAAGGTGCTATAATTGGAAATTGTGAACCCATTTACCAAATCGTCAATTTAGATAATGGTAGTAATGTCAAGGAGACAAAAACTATACCAGCTACTACCCAACAGGTTCAGAAACTTCTTTCATCCAGTGCCTTAAGTGAACAACAACACAACGATGCCAAAGAGGTGATCGATGAATTTTCGGAATTATTTGCAATGAATGATGATGACTATGGTATAACAAATCTTGTCCAGGATCGAATCGATACAGGAGATTCCAGACCCATTTGACAGACACCACGAAGATTGCCATTAGCCAAACAACCAGAAGTTGCAGATATAATGAACTCCATGAAGAAACAAGGCATCATAGAGGAACCTAACAGCCCTTGGACATCGCCGGTTGTTCTGGTTAGGAAGAAGGATGGGAGCACACGATTCTGTGTAGACTACCGCCAACTAAATAACGTGACGAGAAAAGATAGCTATCCATTACCAAGGATTGATGACACATTGGATACCCTTTCCTGAGCGCAATGGTTTTCCACGCTGGATTTGAAGAGTGGTTATTGGCAAGTGGAAATACATCCCGAGGACCGAGAGAAAACTGCTTTCTCAGTTGGCAGTGGCTTATGGCAATTCAAAGTAATGCCATTTGGGTTATGTAATACTCCAGCCACATTCGAACGACTATTGGAATGTGTTCTACGAGGTTTAACCTGGAAAACATGTCTTGTCTATTTGGATGACATAATAGTAATCGGAAGGACATTCATGGAACATAAAAACAACTTACGGGATGTACTTCAAAGACTCAAAGATGCAAAATTAAGGCTCAGTGCGAGTAAATGTGCTCTATTTAAAAAAGAAGTTAAATATTTAGGGCACATAGTTTCATCACAAGGAGTAAGAACCGATCCAGAAAAGGTAGAAGCCGTCAAAAATTGGCCAGCACCAAAGGACAAACATCAATTACGGAGTTTTCTTGGTTTAGCTACCTACTACAGGCGATTCGTGAAAGGTTTTGCAGATATAGCAAGAAGCCTACATCAACTTACCGAAAAGGGAAAGCCGTTCATATGGTCGGATAAATGCAACGAAAGTTTTGAAAATTTGAAGCAACAGCTCTGTGAAGCGCCAGTACTTCACTATCCAAAGCTGGGAAAAATATTTATATTAGACAGGGATGCCAGCAATGAAGGTATTGGTGCAGTGCTTTCTCAGGAGGAGAATGGTCAAGAAGTTCCAGTAGCTTACTATAGCAAAGCACTTTCAAAGTCAGAGAAAAATTATTGTGCTACAAGAAAGGAGCTACTTGCCATTGTAAGTTCAACAAAGCATTTTCATAAATATCTGTACGGGCAGAAATTCATCCTTCGCACCGACCATGCAGAGCTTAAATGGCTTCTGCAGTTTAAGAATCCTGAGGGACAAGTAACGAGATGGATAGAGCGACTCCAGGCTTATGATTTTGAAATACAACACCGAAGAGGTCGTATCCATGGAAATGCAGACGCCCTTTTACGACGTCCATGTAAACTTGAGCGCAAACATTGCACCCGAATAGAAGAAAAAGAAACAACAGCAACTATACAGTTGGTAACCGTGGAGCCATCTACAGGTTGGGACAACGAGGACCTACGAACAGCACAACGAGAAGATCCGGACATTTCACCTATTCTTGCTTGGAAAGAAGACAGTCTGGTCTGGAAGGATATTTCGGAACGGAGTGAGAAGCTGAAAAGTTACTGGGCTCAATGGAACTCTCTTCATGTTGAATGTGGTATATTAAAACTCAAGTGGGAAGCACCTAATGGCGAAACTTTCCGAATGCAGATAGTCGTGCCGGCATCAAACGTCAAAGATGTTCTAGAAGAAATGCACGGTGGAACTTCTGGAGGACATTTGGGAGTGAACAAAACCATTTCCAAAATACGAGAAAAGTTTTATTGGTTACATATTCGAGAAGATGTGGAGGAGTGGTGCCGCAGATGCACTGTCTGTGCTGCTTGTAAAGGGCCGCAACACAGAAGCAGAGGAGAAATGCATAAGTATAATGTCGGAGCCCCCTTTGAAAGGATAGCTATAGACATCGCTGGACCTTTTCCAGAAACGGATGGCGGTAACCGTTATATATTAGTTGCCATTGACTATTTCAGTAAATGGCCTGAAGCTTATGCAATCCCTAATCAAGAGGCAACCATAGTTGCGGAACAAATAATAACGAATTGGGTCAGTAGGTTTGGTGTGCCTCACGAACTTCATTCGGACCAAGGACGGAACTTCGAATCGCGGACTTTCCAGGAGATGTGTAAAATGTTGGGAATAAGAAAAACTAGAACAACTCCTCTACACACACAATCTGATGGCATGGTAGAGCGCTTCAATAGAACATTGATCGAGCATCTAAAGAAAGTAGTTGACTATCATCAACGCGATTGGGATCGACATATTCCTGTGTTCCTAATGGCTTATAGATCAGCCGTTCATAGTACTACCGGACAAACCCCAGCTAAAGTCATATTCGGAAGAGAGATGCGTTTACCTAGCGACCTCAAATTCGGTACCCCCAGAGGTGAACAAAAGTTACCAGAAGACTACATATCGGAGCTCAAACAACAATTAGCCGATGTACACAAGCCCACGAGGACGAAATTAGCAACAAATACTGATCGGATGAAGACCCGCTATGACTTACGCGCTACTTCCGCAGGATTTAACGAAGGTGATCTTGTTTGTCTGTACAACCCGAAACGACGTAAGGGACGTTCTCCAAAATTGCAACAACACTGGGAAGGACCATATTCAGTAGTAACTAGAATTAATGACGTGGTATACAGGATTCAGCGTGGCACAAGAGGCAAGCACAAAATTGTTCATTTGGACCGCTTGTGTCAATAATACGAGCATCAAGACCGTGGACCACCTGTTGTTCGGGACGAACAAGTTTAAGAAGGGGGCAGTGTTACGTGCAATAGAAAGAGACAACTGGTGACATCTACTGGCAATAAACAACTTCAGGTTCGGAGAGTAAATGACTTCAGGTTCGGAGAATCGATTATGAAATCTACAGGAAAGTTCAGGAATAGAACAAATAGAATAGTCAAGAAGCTTTTGGAATAGAACTCTCCAGAATAATCCGGAGTGTTTCTAGGGTATAAATATAACAGTTGTCATCGCCAGGAAAAGAGTCTTGTTTTAGACGTTGCAGTATAAAGAAGCGAACGCAATAAAGAAGCGACGATAGTGTGTAATTAGATTGCGATAATTGAAAGTACAGTGTTAGCGATAATTAGAGTTGAGTTGATTAAATAAATGTTTGTGAACTTTATATGATTTAAGTGTAATAAAGAACTTATATATTAATTATTTAATATTGTGTTTTAAATAACGAACCAAAGGCCACGCTCGCAACAATATCTTGTGATATATGTGTGAGGACTGAACACTGAATATCTTGGAAAATTACACATTGAAATAATTTTTTTTAACAAGAATAACATAGCTTAGTTGAATTAAAAATATATGTGGTAGTGAATAAAACTTCTCGAGAGTGCGTTTAAACCGATAAGAGCTAAGAAATAGCCATAATTATCTGAAATTTGATAAGTGAGGAAAAGCCAATAGAATAGAAAAAGTGAGTCTGGTTGAATTAATTATTAAAGTTTAAAAAGCCAGGGAAAGTGTCTTTTCAGTTGATAATAATTTCAATAATATACTCGTACGGGTAAAATCCCCTTCTCCCTCTCTAAGGTTATAAGTGATAATTTCTAAAATCTGTTATATTAACGTTACTAATATTCGAAAATGGAGCAATTACATGAGGCAATCAAGCAATTGACAGGAGCATCTAATGCTCAAATCGCGTTGGTAAAAGAAATCGAACGTCGACTTCAGAAGTTAGAAAAAGAAATAGCTGCTTCCAAGGTAGCTCCAACTCCAACTAATGATATACCCCAAGCTCCAAAAAATGAAGAGGAATTAAAGGATATCTGGAAACTTCCAGATAGTGTAAGAGAACTGCAGGCATTTGATGGAAATCCAGTGCAATATATTTCTTGGATACACGCAGTTGAAAACATATTAAACGACCACGAAATTATTCGTAATAAACCAATTTATCGTGCGATCCTACAAAGTATATGGCAAAAAATAAGAGGTCCCGCTGACACTGCTTTAATTTCCTACAACATATTTAGTGACGATTGGCCTTCTATAAAAAAGTGTTTATCTTTACATTATGCTGGCAAGAGGGATATTCGCACTCTTGAACATCAATCAAACCTTCTTAGCCAAGGAAACATGAGTTTAGATGAATTTTATGCAAATGTTAACCGCCAATTCTCTTTAATAATTAATAAAATTAAAACGGAAGATTATTCTCCAGAAACAAGCAACGTACTGGTTGAAACTTATCGCAATAGAGCACTTGACGTGTTTATGAGAGGTGTTGTAACGAACCATTTTGATTCGTTCAAAATTTAATATCTAATTTTCTTGTAAAACAAAATACGGCCCTGACTTTACCTTACCAAATACATCCCTGACTTCACATATGATTCCAGTTGCATTCGTTTCGCCATTCGACAAGTTCCCAGTTATATATGCCCCGCCACTCAACCAAGCTTTGAAAGAAGCTTTAGAGCTTTGAAGCTTCCAAGGGTATATAAGTCCCAGCACAAGGCCTGACGTTTTAGTCTTTTCCCGAACTCAACCGAGTATGGTCCTCTTGGTACCTCACCTCCAGCTGCCGTGCCGTATGGCTGTAGCTATATTTCTCCTCCAGCTGCCGTGCCGTATGGCTGAAGCTATATTCCTCCTCCAGCTGCCGTGCCGTATGGCTGTAGCTATATTCCTCCTTCAGCTGCCGTGCCGTATGGCTGTAGCTATATTCCTCCTCCAGCTGCCGTGCCGTATGGCTGTAGCTATATTCCTCCTCCAGCTGCCGTGCCGTATGGCTGTAGCTGATTTCCTATATGTTCTCGGACCGATTCCTCCTTCTAGCTGCCGTGCCGTATGGCTGTAGCTATATTCCTCCTCCAGCTGCCGTGCCGTATGGCTGTAGCTGATTTCTTATATGTTCCCGGACCGTTTCCTCCTTCTAGCTGCCGTGCCGTATGGCTGTAGCTATATTCCTCCTCCAGCTGCCGTGCCATATGGCTGTAGTTGATTTCCTATATGTTCCCGGACCGTTTCCTCCTTCCAGCTGCCGTGCCGTATGGCTGTAGCTATATTCCTCCTCCAGCTGCCGTGCCGTATGGCTGTAGCTGATTTCTTATATGTTCCCGTACCGTTTCCTCCTTCTAGCTGCCGTGCCGTATGGCTGTAGCTATATTCCTCCTCCAGCTGCCGTGCCATATGGCTGTAGTTGATTTCCTATATGTTCCCGGACCGTTTCCTCCTTCTAGCTGCCGTGCCGTATGGCTGTAGCTATATTCCTCCTCCAGCTGCCGTGCCGTATGGCTGTAGTTGTTAACCTGTCTGATCATTCGCCCAGCCCCCAGTATGCACAGTCGAATAAAATCTATCACAAACAACTAAATCTATCTCTCTCTCTTCGGCAGTACAAATGTATATATGTATAAATAGAAAATATTATGTATTAATAAGATTAAGGACAAATACACTCTGTATAGGATAAGATCCGTAAAATAAAGATATATTTTATTTTGTAACTAAGTCTTCTCAATTATTAAACCTTGGACTACTCCAGAGCTCCCGGCAACGCCTACCATTGGGAAAACAGTAGAGAAGGTCGTTACAGTGTAAATGGTGATCTTTGCAAGATGCTAGTTTTACAAAAACCCCAAACACTCCCAGAAGCTTATGCTGTGGCTCCGTGCTCGCGTTTTTATAGCACGAAAGCTCGAAATGGGAATAGAGCCATGCGCGCCATCTGTTGACGACTAGTAAATATCTAGTTAGACTCCAGTGGCAGTGGTGACAAAAAGTATGTTATTTGGACATTTGGACAGTGGTGGCGGTGATGAAAATAGTTTGTTTGGTCACACAATATGAACCAGAGAGGGTGTTCGACGAACCTGAAAAGGACAAAAAGGAATTTGCCATGTTAAAAACAAAAATTATGCAACGCATGTTACCGGCACCTGGGGTATGCCACATGTGCAAAGATCCCTCGATGATCTAAAACGAGAAAAGAGAAATGAAGATAGATTTTTTTTTTTTTATATTATTAAGCCAAGCTCAGGGGATACCCTATGATGCAAAGCACAGCATGGCAGGAAGGATATAGGGAAAGGATTAGGGGATATGAGGAAAGTGGCGGAGGTGTCGATGTATGTCTCCCTTAAACTTCCGCAGATTGTATGCCGGAGGAAAAACAGAAGATGGTAAGCTGTTCCACATTCGCACTGTTCGGGATAAAAAAGCATCTCGGAATTTTACTGTACGGCCGAAAGTAATTTGAAGGGTTAAAGGATGTGCGCGGTTTGCAGCGCGAGTATTGCGTGCAGGAATCATTCTACAAGGGATTAGACTAGATATTTCATCAGAACATTGACCATGCATATAGCGATAAAGGAGCGAAAGGCATCCAACATTGCGGCGGTGCTCGAGTGAGTCGATATGACAAGTTATTGCCAAATCGCCAATGAGCTTGAAGGCTCTCTTTTGGACAATATCCAATGAAGCTAAGGCTGTGCGACCAGCCCCGGCCCATATATGGGAGTTGTATTCCATTCTAGGTCTAATGTAGTACTTGTAGAGGAGCGCTAGATTTGACGGGCTGAAATATTTCTTACACCTTTTCAGAAATCCAAGACATTTCGATGCTTCTTGGCAACAGAGAAGATGTGATCTGTCCAGTTTAACTTACTGGAAATATTAATGCCAAGAATGCTTAGTGACGGTGAATCAGAAATGAATGCTCCATCAAAAGAAACGGGTGTGGCTAAGTTATGATCTTGTTTTAATGAGATAAGACAGCTTTGGAACTTTGATGCATTGAATTCGACGCGATTCGCTTTGCCCCAAGCGAGGATATTGGCAAGATCGTTATTCAATGATCTAGTCATGCAATCTCGTTTAACACATGCAGCATTCCCCCTGGATTCCGCAAGAGTGTCAAAGGAGTAAGCGAAATCAAGAGTACTGTCATCTGCGAAACTATGGATGGGATTGAAAGTAAGGGAAAGCAGATCATTAATGAAAATTAAAAAGAGAGTTGGAGAGACAACAGAGCCTTGGGGTACACCGGCATTTATGGGATGCGGTTCAGACGTAACGCCATCTAATACAACACGTATTTGGCGACTAGATAGGAAACTTTCAATTCATAATACAAGAGGAGGGGAGAGACCAAGTGCTTTAAGTTTGGCTAAAAGGGCTGGATGCCAGACTCTATCAAAGGCTTTTGAAATATCTAGGGCAACGATTTTAGACTCACCAAAATTGTGAAGACTACGGTTCCAACGTTCCGTAAGAAAGGTCAGCAAGTCTCCAGATGAGCGTCCAGCTCGGAAGCCATATTGGCGATCGTTGATGAGATGATTAGTTTCTAGATACTTCATTAATTTTGAGTTAATGATAGATTCAAAAACCTTTGAAAGAATCGAAGTGATGGCAATTGGTCGATAATTTAAGGGATCGCTACCCTCTCCTTTCTTAGGAATAGGCTGAACGTGAGCTAGCTTCCAAGCAGTTGAAAATTTTCCTGTCGAATAAGACAAGTAGAAGAGTTTGCGCAGAGGTTTAGCCAAGGATGAGGCGCAGCTTTTAATTAACAGGGGCGAAAAACCATCAGGACCTGCGGCTTTGGAGACGTTGATCCCCTTAAGGACCCTGAACACATCCCTCGTACGAACGTGTATTGGCTCTTGTACACATTCACACGGGCGATGCAAAACAGGTGTTTGTGAAGTTGGTGGAAGACGAGAATTAGAAGCGAATCTAACAGCTAAAATATTAGCTTTATCCAGGGAGTCAACAATCACTTCACCATTATTAAGTAGTGAAGGTATAGAGGAACTGGTGAAATTGTTCCTGATGGTTTTGACCAGGGACCAGAAACCTTTGCTACCTTTGCGGCTTGTCAAGATTCTTTGTCTAATATTCTGGTCAAAAAGAAATTTTTTTCTCTGGATAATGGACTTGCAGGTGTTCCGTGCAGTCTTGTAGACTTGCTTCATTTCCGGACATGGATGCAATTGATAGGCGCGAAAAGCAGACTCTTTCACTTTTATAGCTTGGTTGCACTTATCGTTAAACCAGGAGCGATCATGCTGTTGTTGAGACCTGCTGTAAGAATACGGAATGTATTCACGCATGCCCAGATTTAGTATGTTACTAAATTGTAATGTGCATTCAACAACATCCCTCGAAGCAAAACAGACCGACCAATCAATTTGTTTAAGATACTTATTGAGACTTTCCCAATCAGCATTCTTATAGTGCCAAAGAAGCCTACTTGTAGGTGGAGCAGTTGGGCGGCACAGGTTAGAGGTGGTAAATTGAGCCGTGATTAAACAATGGTCTGAATTACCAAGAGGGGAACCGACTGAAATGGAATATTTGTCAGGATGAGATGTTAGAAACAAGTCGAGTAAATTAGCTTTATCTCCAGCTGCATCAGGAATTCGCGTTGGTGCATCCACTAGCTGTTGCAAATTAAATGATTCACAGAAGAGCTCAACGAAACGGCCCGCAGGACTTGTGGTAGAAGAATGTCTGAGCCACGGTATATTATGAACATTAAAATCGCCTGCCAGGACGATTTCGGAAGAGGGGGAAACAGAAAGCAAATGATCAATATTGTTGGAGATATTGTCAAATACGGATACCGTGTCGTCATCAGACATATTTGGGCTGCGATAAAGGAAACAGAAGTATATGATGTGCTTGTGAAGTTTGAACCTAATCTAGATATAATTAAACTCTGGATTAGCAGAAGGAAAATCTTGAAGAATAGTAAAGGCCACATCATTCCGAATATATACTGCGATCCCTCTATGCTGAGAAAAAAGAGGCACGAAGCTGTAACCAGGGACGTGATACTGATTAATATCAGCATCAGAAACGACCTTGGTTTCACTTAGCGCAAGAATTGCCGGATTTTTTGAGTTAAGGTGGCAGTACACCGAAAACCGATTTGCTCTTAATCCGCGAATGTTGCAGAAATCTAAAATAAAATTCTGCATGCTGAAGGCAAAAACAAAAAAGCAAAAAAGAAAAAAAAGCGACACACAACAACACAAATATTTGGGCGCCACCAGCAGCAGTCAACGACACAGCGAGGTAAAAATGAAATACAGAAAATTTGAACTATTAATATAAACAAGGGAACAAATAAACATTGAAAAACAAATAAAAACTAAGTAATTACACATCCAAGGTGTTTTTTATTAACATGCAAAACATATTAAAGCACACAAACTAAGCAACCATGCAACACAAGGGTAATTAGTGGACATTTCAGGTGAGAAAAACCACCCAAAACAATCTCACCTGTACAGGTGTCCACCAATTATAAAACTCAGGAAAACCTACAATAATCCACCAAATTTTTATAATTACCTGCGTAATATAAGCTCCAGAGATGAACTATCCACAAAACACTACACAAAACACGATTAAATTAAAAAAATTTAACAAAAAAAGAATCGCGCGCGTTTGACAGTTCTCGATTTAAAAACACGGCGAAACTTCATGTTCCCATGACATTTGACTTGCTAAGCCGGGGTAGAATCTTCGCGCGATTCTAACTCGGGGATTACACGATCAGTAGAACTGACTCTGACAGCGATTGACACTTACACAGGCTCGTGTAATTCCCTACTAACTACTGTTTTTTACTGACCAGTCTGTACTGACAAGATTTCTGACGAGTCAGTACGGACTAGTCAATAAACTGTCAAACGTACAATTAAGATGGCGGAAATTGAAAATAAAGGGTAGATGTTAGTGGATATTTGTGTTTATATTCCTAATCTGCTCTCTTTTGAGTGGGAAATGACTAAAAAGTGTTTAACATACATTTTATTGTTTATTTTGTAGAGAATAAAGACGGATTAATGAAGAAATTGTTTGATATGCATATAGAAGAGGAATGTCTGCACCGCTTGACGACATTTTATTATGAACAGACTGGTCAATTGATAGAACGCAAATCGTTTTTTGTCAGTAAATTTGACAGACGAAATCAGGACTGTCCGTCAGCTCTATTGACTCGTGTAATCGTTGCGTAATGGTCGCGTTCGTTTCGCGGTATTTTTCGCGGGATTCGCGTAATTCGCGATATTTACAATTATAATTTGCACTAACGAGTGCGAAAGAGAAGTACCGTGTGAACAAGACAGAACAGCAAAAGTCATGAGAGGAATTATTTGCAATGATATGGCATATGGTGAATTAAAGTTTTCTTGTAAAGTTTCAAAACATTTTTTTTTGTGGTTCCATCCAGGAATTCATTGGCTCATTCATTTGGTCATCCAATTCATTTATTTTGTTCATTACACTAAACATCGCATTTTGGGACAAAGTATAATTCACAATAGTTTCACATTGTACAGAGGTGAATCTAGTACCTTTTCAAGTCACTTACATTTATCAAATCAAATTCTACTAAATTGCTGCAAGTAGTCAGTTTTTAGTACAATTTGTGTAAGTTTCAATTCAATTTCCAAATTTAACGAAACTTAATTCTAAAATTAGCACAAGTAATTTGCATTTGATTACAATTTAGTTAAAAATTTAAGTTAATTATACTCAAATATTTTAAGACAAATTTGACAATGACAGAATTAAATAAATAAGGAACAAATTACTGTATATATATAGGTGGACTGTATGATGCAATCCATCCCACAACAGAATTGACAGATTCCACATTATTGTTAGCACAGCAAACACGTGTGGAACAACAACAACAACAGAATGTTCTCCCAAAAATTACATTACCAAAATATGGTAGTGATTATGATAGCTGGCGTTCCTTCCACGATTTGTATATAGCTGTAGTACACAATAACACAAATTTGAAAGATGTTCAAAAATTATATTATTTAAAAGGGTCATTACACGGAGATGCAAAAAAACTATTACGGCATACTCCAATTATGAACGAAGATTATCTACCTGCATGGAACAAATTAAAGGCGAGGTATGAAAATAAGAAGATCTTAGTGAATCATCAATTGAAGCTATTAACAAATCAACCAAAATTGAGTACAGAGACTGGTTTAAATTCTCTAATTGATACTACAGAAGAGTTCATGCAGCAATTAAGGAGCCTTCAAGTGGACACATGAAACTGGGATGTGCTACTCGTATATCTAATAGTACAAAAACTACCTTTTATAACAATAAGGTTATGGGAAGAACATCAGGGAGCATCACAAGAGCTTCCTCAATTTCAAGAGTTCAACTCTTTTTTAGACACTCGATTGAAAGTACTAGAGGCAATCTCAGATACATTGGTGCCCAAACCAAGTCAAGCCAAAGGTATCAACAAACCAACTATAACCCAGGCATATTATGTAGTCCACAAAATGTTCTGCATGTAATGGAGATCACTTCTTACAAAAATGTAACAAATTCCTAAGAATGAATGTACAAAGCAGAAAGAAATTCGTTGCTACAAACAAACATTGCTACAATTGTCTTTCTAAAAAGCATTCAGTTACAGAATGTTTAAGCAGATATAGGCATCATACCACACTGCACGAGGATGTAAAAGCAAACAATTTGCATCCCAGGAATGTAGAGGCAATCAATCTACACAACAACACGGATAATGAGGCCAGGCAAACAAGACCAGTACTTAGTACTAATACTGAATCTTCACAAGTGACTCAAACCTAAATGTATAGGGAGAGATCATATGCCTTATTATCAACAGCTTTAGTTAAGGTTAAAGCTCCATCAGGAAAGTCACAAACACTTCGATGCCTCATCGACTCAGGGTCCGAGTGCTCATTTATTACCCAGGCTGCATGCCATAAATTACAGGCCGACTGCAGATCTACAGCGGTAATTGTAACAAGACTAAATAAAAGTTCAATGAGCAGTCTGGATAAACAAACCAAACTATGGTTACAATCCTGTGGTCCAAACAAGGTAAAAATCGAGGAAACTTTCTTAGTGATTAACAACATAACTGATAATTTGCCAACCAAATCAATTCCCAAAGGAAATTATCAACATCTAGATAAACTAGAATTAGCAGATCCCACCTATTGGAAACCTGGCAGAATAGACGCTCTACAAGGTGCCAAGGTATACGCTAAAATTATACAGGAAGGAGTAGTACAAGGCACAGACACTAGTCCAATAGCAATAAGGACAATTTTCGGTTGGATATTCCTCGGGACTGCAGAGAAGATAACGAATGAACATCATGTTAAAACATTCATGGCTACGACTAAAGAGCTAGACAAACAGCTCAGACAATTCTGGGAAACAGAGGAAGTTTCCACAAATCGCATCCTAACAAAGGACGAACAAGTATGTCAAACCATATATGAAAGCACATGCATGAGGTTAGACACAGGAAGGTATCAAGTGAAACTACCTTTCACAGATAACACGATACCAATTTTAGGTAACTCTAGACAGCAGGCAGTCAGGCGTTTTGAGCGCCTACAGAGGCAACTCTCAAAAAACTCTGAATTTAAATCTGATTATGAAAAATGTCTAGATGAATATATTGAATTAAAGCACATGGAAGAAGTAGACTTACCACAGGACCAAGAGCAGCATTACTACATTCCACATCATGCTGTGTTTACCACAAAAAAACTACGCGTTGTATTTGATGCCTCTGCAAAAACTACGAATGGAATGTCGCTTAACAAGTTTCTGTTAAATGGACCAACTCTTCAGCCTACGTTATTTACAACACTATTAAATTGGAGAAAATATAAAATTGTAATAAATGCAGATATTGAGAAAATGTATCGCATGATTCAAGTACATCCGGATCATCAAGAGTATCAAAGCATTGTATGGCGACACCCAAAAACAGGCATGTTAACAGATTACAAACTGAAGACAGTGACCTTTGGTACCACGTCTACTCCATATTTAGCTATCAGGACACTCCAACAACTAGCTGAAGATGAACGTCACAAGTGGCCTCTAGCAGCAGAAGCAGTATATCAAAAATTCTACGTGGATGATTTGTCAGCTGGAGCTGATAACTTGAATCATGCAAAGATGGTACAACATGAACTCATTCAAATGTTGAAATCTGCAGGATTCAATCTACGTAAATGGTCCAGCAATGACAACAGGCTGTTACACGATCTTCCTCCAGAATCCAGAGAGCTAAAAAATTCATTTATATTTTCAGAAACTGAGTCAATAAAAACGCTAGGAATTATATGGCATCCAACAAATGATTACTTCATTTTTAGAATTAAACCTCTGTCTGAACCTAGAATTCTAACGAAACGAAGTATTCTATCAGGAATTGCATCTTTATACGATCTACTAGGCTGGTTGGCTCCAGTTGTGGTAGAAGCCAAAATCCTAATGAAGAATTTATGGTTAACAGGCTCATCATGGGATGACTGTGTGCCAGAAACAATTAGTCAGCAATGGAGAACCTTTGTAGCCAATTTACAAACACTTGAACAAGTTCGCATCCCAAGATGGGTACAGTATACTACAGGAGAACGTATGCAGATTCATGGATTCTGCGACGCTTCTTCCAAGGCATATGCTGCAGCAGTGTATTTGCGAGTGGAGCAGGAGAATGGTGAAATAGTGTCACACTTACTAATTGCAAAAACTAAGGTGGCACCTATTAAACCAACAACAATACCACGGCTAGAGTTGAACGGTGCCTTATTACTGGTGAAGCTAATTAAAGTGGTAGTGCGAGGCATGCATTTACAAGAAATTCCAATAGTAGCTTGGACGGACTCCACAATTGGCATGAATTGGATTAAAGAGCATTCCTCTAAATGGAAAATTTATGTCGCCAATAGAGTAGTAGAAATCCAAGACTCATTGAAATACAATCATTGGCGACATATCTCGTCAAATCAAAATCCAGCAGATATAGCGTCACGAGGCATTTCATCTACGCTCTTAGTAGATAACAAATTATGGTGGTATGGCCCAACATGGCTCACACAAGCGCAAGAAAAATGGTCAAGGCACAATCCAATTACAGAGTCAACAATACTTGAGCAAAACCCTCCGTTAATAACGAGTCTATTAGTAAATATAGAAGACAACATCCTGCTAAGATACTCGTCATTCACACGTTTAGTACGTGTCTTAGCAACAATACAACGAGTTTGCTACAATTGTAAAAATCCCAAAACCAAAAGGGTTCAGTTTCTCAATATAAGCAAGCCGAAAAAACCATATTTTAGTTGGTTCAATTGACAGCATTCCCAGAGGAATATGAAAACTTATTACAGAAAAAACCATTATCTAAAGGCAGCAAACTCCTCAGACTAAATCCTATGTTGGATAATGATGGATTAATGAGAGTCGGAGGTCGATTAGATAATGCGTTGTTACTGTTACGGTATTGCTTCACATAGTCATCATCACAACATCATAAAACCATGTAACACCATTTCACTTGTTATGACATAAAAAATTTGACCTGCATTAATAACTTTGCAAAATGTAAGTCGGATCAAATGTCACAACATATCGATACCAGAAGTGGTTCAAAGTGAAATATGGAAAATGATGATTAATTCATTTTTTGTTTAATTGCAAAGTGAATTAATGAGGTGATGACGATGTGCAGCAATTTGTTTATTTCTGTAGAATAAGAATTTTTTATGATATGTACATATGTAATAAACTTGGAGCTGAGTAGAAGTAGGTTAGCAGTTAGTGAGTAAGTCGGCTGAGCTTGTTCTAGTGAGTAAGTTTCTAAAAGTTATATCGAGACAAGAAGTGATTGCGGTCAGTGATAAATAATGATTTTACAAGAAAAAGATTTAAAAAACAAGTTATCGTGAATTATATATATATTTTTAAAGAAAAACAAATAAAAAGCAAGTTATCGAGAATTATATATATATTAAAGAAGAATAAATAATTAAAGTGTTTGTTGTTAAAACTCTTATTGTTTGTGTGTGATTGATGATTGGTAAGGTACAGTTCGGCCAATCGTGAAAACGTTACATTATCGCAGCCGGTAGGATCGGGGAAGCCAGTTTTTGCCTATATATATACATATATAAACATAAGAGCTTGAAAACCCTCGATTCTCCACGAATAAAAAAAGAAGGGGTAATAAGGATACTATAAGTTCGTTTAAGTTACCCCCCAACGCTCGAGGTCGGTCAACTGTAACTGCCTCTGCTGATAAAAGCAAGCAGCCACCTCCTCACCAACGTGCAAAGCACCAACGCGGGATTCTAGAGGGCCTCATCCCTGCCCAAATTGAAGAAGGAAGACGGCTAGTAGATCCCAATAATCAACATTTCAATAACCCTCCCTCCCGGACGACATTAGGGATACCTGATTTTGGCAGTCTGGCAACATCCCAGGAGAATTAATAAAATAAATAAATCTGCAAAGTAAGCTATTGAATATTAAATTATACTATACAATTATATACAACTATATATATCATATATATTACACAATTAAATATATATTATAATTAAGTAGGAAACATTTTTTTGTGAGATTTTGTAAAAAGAGAAAGAATGAAGTGGTAGTGAAATAATTTGGTTATTTATAACTCAATACCTTAGAAACGTAAGTCCTAAGTGATCAGTGCAAAAATTTTTTTTTTCCATCTCCCTAATATAAATACATATAAATATGATGTTCGTGCGGTAGATGATCAAAATTTGTTCAATAATTTTTAATGTTTTTCGGATTTTTGTTCCCCTCTAAAAAACTGTTATCTTCCTTGTCGGAACTACGGGTACGTGTTGTTTTTCTTTTTTCTTTTTTTTTCTTTTTTTGTAGTGGTTAACATTACATCAAAATCTTGTGCTGATACCTGTTTCTTCTTCAGTTTGTTCTTCAGCTGTTAACTGTTTTAAATTTTAATTTTCCAAAAATTTCTATGGTTTTGCCTACTCGATGTTCTTCTTGTTCCGATTTTGAAACGGCAATAAATTCTCTATCTTTTGAAAATACAAGCCCTCCAGGCAGCCCGAGAACGGAGCAAAATTCACATTGTAGCAGACCATCCACAAATTGGTATCGCGAACACCGTTCGGGTAAACGTTTCCGATGACTTAGCTTGGTTAGATTTCTTACAAAATCTAGTAGTTTACCAACTTTGGTATCCGCAAAGACCCGCACTAAGTCAGTTTCAGAAAATTTTGTCATTACAAATTGTAATAAAGACTCTCTGGAATACAACGGAAAAATGCCACTAAATTATGAAAAGGTAGTAAAATTAACTGCCCAAATGGTGCCCCTATTCTCAGGTGAGGCTAGTCCTCAACTTGTAACTGAGCTGCAGACTTTCATTGGATGTTGTAGACAAGTTCAACAGTGCTTAGAAGTTGAAGAAAAATCTGCATTTCTACACATTCTCCAAACAAGATTGCGAGGGAATACGTACATGCTTGTTTCCTCCAGCACTTTTTCAAAGTTTGAAGAAATGGAGCAATTACTTAATCAGTCCTATTTACCACGGGAAACATATCAGGAGTTAATAAATAAGCTGATTACATGTAAACAGTACCCCATGGAATTGCTCACATCTTTCGCAAACCGTATCAAACAGCTTCGAACGCAATGCAAGGAATTTGCAGAATACATGTATGGTGCGACAGGTCTCCAAGCTGTGACTACGCAACTAGAAGATTTTGCTATAAATTCCCTAAAATGCGGTGTAACGAATCCACTTCTCAGTACACATCTTCTGTCATTAAGTGAAGCAACCTTAACCAGTCTAATAGAAAAATGTCTGAACATGGAAATACTACTTCAGGGAAATCCCCACATGCAGCAAGGACACCCATATCTATATAACTTCCCAAGTGCATATATGGGTATGCAAGGAAATATCCATTCAGTGCAACGCACTGAGGATTTCTCGAATTCGTTTATGCAAACTCCATCTAATGCCATCCCAGTAGCTGGTCATATAACCCATCAAGTAGCCAGTGCACTGCGTACACCCCAAATATTTCACCCAATTCCGCAACATACATCACTTATTTCGACATACCATTCTCCGTCTAATAATCATGAAATTTCTAGGCATCAACCTCACCCCACTGATAAAAGTGCACCAATTGCTGCCTCATTAACTGACCAATTCGCACCAAAAAACCATTCAAACAAGCTACCACAAAGCCATAAGGACCAGCTCAAATCCGCATTATCTAGAGTTTTATGTTCATATTGTAATTTTAAGGGACATACTTATGACGACTGCCTAAAGCGTAAAAATACCCCATATTGCGTGAAATGCAAAATAGGTGGGCATGATGCTAAAAACTGTAGAAACAGGAATAATTATCCACCCGAGAACTCACAAACGCATCATGCCCATGACACAAGCCGAGGTAACCCGAGGGCTTATCATCTGCAACTAAAATGCGATTACTGTGGAAGACGAGGACATTCCATATCTGAGTGCATGCAGAAACAAAGATGGGAGGCCAGACTTTAAAATCGCATTCTCGACCACTATTAGGGTACTCCCCGCCGCCTGCCAGTAGCAGCGAAAATATATCACTGGCTCACTTACCTTTAGATATAGGCAAAAATAATTCGGTTCGGCTAGTAGTGGATACTGGAGCTGAAGTCAGCTTAATCAAACAAAACGCCTTAAATACTAGCGATTCAATCAACCGGAATGATACTACTGTGTTGAAAACTCCCTTCGGTGTAGGTAAAACACTAGGTAGCTGCCACGGAAAAATTTCTTGTGAAAGCCCAATACCATGCAATTTTCAAGTTGTGAAAACCAGCACACCGATCTCGCACGACGGGTTGCTAGGAAACGACTTTCTTTCAAAAAATTGTAACATCGAGGGCCCTAATCGAATTCTCAGATTTCCTCGCACGGAAATCAATTCGACAGAGTTCACAATACCGCTTTTGGCTGCAATTAATGAGAAACATTGTTGCGACACTGGTAAGAACAAAGGGAACCAAAAGAAAACCATGGAGACTATTCAAGCCACCCACTATGTCAAAACTCAGGTAAACGACAGTGCCACCAAACGAGTAAAGGAGCTTCAAGAAAGTAAGAAGAAAAACCCAAATTTGAAGGAAATCTCTCTCACTGACAATATCACGCAGTATACTATTGAATTCCCACAGCCAGTACACATACCTGCGAGGTCGCACGTAGTAGTTAAAGCACCTTTGACACTAGAGCAAGAAATGCTCTGCCAGTCTCAAGAGGTGGAATCAGGAGTTTTTCTAGCTAATAGTTTGCTAAGTTCCGAAAACAGAGGAAACTTAATTGGTGTGCTTAACGTTAATAGCCATAGTATTACATTAAAAAACCTCACACTTACGCTGGAGCCCAATAGCAATTACAATACCTACAGCTTGCAGCCAAGTAGCGATTGCGGCTCTAGTCTAACTTCAAAAGTGAAACATAACTTCACTAACACTAGCTGTCCGAAAAACGAGATTTCACCTACTAAACTAATTAATTCTACACGTTTACTCAAGCAGACTCAAGAAAACTTTCAAACAGACTCTATGCAAGTATCACACCTAGTACGACTAGAACAAGAATTAACATTAAATGAAACTCTTTCTGAAGATGAAAAATCTTCTATCTTGAATATTTGCCACCAATACAATGACATATTTCATCTGGTTGGTGACAAACTCACTTATACCAATGCCATGTCGCATACCATTCCAATAGTTTCTGACCAACCTCCAGTTAATCAAAAAAAGGATCGACTTCCAGAGACGCAAAGAGAAGTTATAAATCAACAGCTCCATGAAATGCTAGAAAGTGAAATAGTTAAACCTAGCAAAAGCCCTTGGAACTCACCGCTGTTAGTGGTTCCAAAGAAAGCAGGGCCAAATGGCGAAAAACGATGGAGGGTTGTGGTTGATTTTAGGAAATTAAATGATAAAACAATAGGTGACGCTTTTCCATTGTCCAGGATTGAAGATATCCTGGACCAACTAGGTCATTCCCGGTATTTCACTACTTTGCATCTTGTCAGTGGCTATCATCAAGTACAGGTTCATCCTAAAGATAGACCCAAGACAGCCTTTAGTACAGCTTATGGGCATTATGAATTTCGGCGCATGCCTTTCGGATTGAAAGGAGCACCAGCTACATTCCAACGGTTGATGAATTATGTTCTCACAGGTCTTCAAGGTCTAGAATGTTTCCTTTACCTAGATGACATAGTTATCTATGGGAAAAACCTTGAAGATCATAACAGTAAATTGATAAAAGTTTTTGATCGTTTACGAGAAAATAATTTAAAGTTACAGCCAGAGAAATGCCAGTTCCTAAGGTGCGAAGTCATATATCTGGGACACAAATGCTCCAGATCCCTCAAAAACAGAATGCGTTCACAACTTTCCCGTCCCGCGTACAGTTAGACAAGTTCAATCTTTTCTCGGCTTAGCTAACTACTACAGGAAATTTATACCCAATTTCTACAAGATTGTTCGTCCTATGACTAATTTATTGCGAAAAGATGTGAAATTTGCGTGGACTGAAAACTGCCAGAATGCTTTTAACGAGATTAAAAGAAATCTCACTTCACCGCCACTTCTTATATATCCAGATTTTACTCTGCCTTTTAACTTAACCACTAACGCTAGCCAAGAAGCTCTAGGCGCAGTCCTGTCTCAGGGAGAAATAGGTAAAGATCGCCCCATAGATTATGCGAGTCGGACTCTAAATAAGGCAGAAAGGAATTATTCCACAATTGAGAGAGAATTACTAGCAATTGTTTGGGCTACAAGGAATTTTCGCTGTTATTTGCAAGGGCGTAAGTTCACAGTATATTCAGACCACAAGCCCTTGAAAGGAGTCTTCAGCACCAAGGACCCCACTTCAAGATTAGTTCGATTTCATCACAAGCTTTCTGAGTTCGACTATTCCATCGAGTATAAGCCAGATAAATACAACACAAACGCGGATGCTCTTAGTAGAAGTTCTTATAACTCAGAGCAGGTTGAACAAAGTTTTTCAAATATACCTGTACAAGCGCAAGTCCATACTACGCCAGACTTACAGGAATCAAATATAGCTCCAATTCACTGTCTTGCAATCACTCGTGCCCAGGCGCAGCGCGTGACGAATGACTCACGCGAAATGACAAGCCAAAAAAGAATACCTTCAGAGTCTTCAATTAGTTCTGACTCACAATCTCAAACTAATATTTCTTATGGCAGACAAGCTGAAAATAGTGATGAAAATCCTATAGAGCCTTATTCTCTCAGATCAAATCTTAACAACCAGACTCCCGAGATAATCACGAACCCCACAGAAATTCGAGTGGTAATAAAAGACTACCACGATTCTCTTTTTGGTGGACATCAGGGTGTTATGAAAACGTACAAACGAATCAAAAAGAAATTTCGATGGAAAAACATGTTGAGGGACATAAAAAAATACGTTAAGAGATGTCCAAAGTGTCAGAAAATGAGGGCTAGCCCAGAAACACGTATGCCAATGACCATTACAGACACAGCTGGAATGCCCTTCGAGAAAATCTACCTAGACATCGTGGGGCCTCTAGAAGAGACGCATGCGGGAAACAAATACATACTAACATTCCAAGACAACCTAACAAAGTTTGTTGATTGGTATGCTATACCAAATGCAGAGGCGGAGACTGTAGCCCGGAAATTCTTTGATGAAATAATTACTCGCTACTGCATACTTAAAAATTTGGTTACCGATCAGGGCTCCAATTTCTTAAGTGACCTATTCAAGAAGGTCTGTAAACTACTTAAAATAAATAAGTTGCAGACATCCGCGTACCACCCTCAATCAAATGGCTCCTTAGAAAGAACTCACAGACCATTAGTAGAGTATCTTAGGACCATTGTAATGAGAATCCAAATGCTTGGGATCAGTTTTTAAGAACTGCAGCTTTTGTATATAACAATAGCGTACACGATAGTAGCAAACTTACCCCCATGGACTGTTTATTCGGCTTCACGGCTGATGTTCCCTCCAATTTGAAAAGAGAACCGGAACCTGTATACAATCATCAAAGTTATTATTATCTTCTGAAATACAAACTACAGAAGACATATGCCATTGCTCGTAAAAACCTTTTATATAGCAAAAATCGCTCTAAAGAACTTTATGATAAGCATTCACGGCCAATAACTTTTCATGTCGGAGATAAAGTATTACTGAAAAACGCAGCCAAAAAACACAAACTCTCCCAGGTAAGGCTAGGACCATATCAGGTGATTGAAGTTCTCAATTCAGTGAATACTAAAATCCAAGTTGGTAACAGGAAAGTCGTAGTCCATAATAATAGATTAAAATCTTTCTATGAATAAAGTCTAAATCAAAATATGTATATATATTTCCTCAGACATGGCACGACTATTACTAGGGTTCTATTGCGTTAGCATATCTATTTCTTTGGGAGCAACTCTACCTTTCGAAGTCCAGCCTCTAACAAATACGGGTATTATGTTAGGAGATTTAGGAGAGATTTTGTTTTTCCACGACACATGGAATCTATTTACCCAAATCAATATAAGTAACCTTGAGACGGAATTCATGCTGGTGGAGTATACTGGATTCCTCGTAAGCCAACTGTGCGAAAAGCATAAAAATACAACTGTTTGCACCGAACAGAGTAGTCAAATCCACAACCTAATAGAAGTGATCAAGAAGCGTGCCGGAGTTATCAAGGAACTAACAACAAGCCGACGTCAGAGTAGATCACTGGCCGATGGAATAGTAAAAGGTTTTCATTTCCTATTTTGCACAATGGATAGCGATAACGAAAAGGAGATATATAGCCGGATTTCCAACCTTGAAACAGACACAAAGGCACTGTTAGATTTAGAAAAAACATCAGATTACGCTTTTCAAATCAACGTACGATCAACAAAAGAAGTCTGTACAGAAGCTGGAGTCGAACCAACGTGAAATCGTCAGAACAGTTAACGATCTGCTCGAAAAGGTGACAGAGGAGATAAATACCCGTCAACGGATTCAAGAGGTAATGACAACAATCAGTTTGCATGTTATCGACATAGAGTTAAGACAACAAATACTACTTGAAATATTAACAACTGTAAAAAATAATCAAATCCACCCCTTGCTAATATCTCCATCTACTCTTCTAGAAGCCTATTACAAGGCAAACCCAAAAGAGCCTAGCGAAAAAAAGGATTTCGCACTATTATCTGAAACCCTAGAAGTTAAATCACAGGTCGTAAAAGGCAACCTTGTAGTCAGAATTAAATTTCCTATTCTAAATCTCCCGGTTTTCAAGCTTCAGCAAATACATCTGTTCCCCATCAAGACATCTAACAACCACTCACTACTCCTGAATTTGGAACACTCCTATCTAGCTAGTCACCTAACCACACAAGAATTTGTATTACTTCGACAAACAGAATTTAGAGTATACAAAAAGCTATTAATTAATCCCCATCAAAACACGTATGTTGGCCCTTTACTAAATGCAAATTTTAAGGGGCAAACTGTAAAGGAATGCCCAATAAACTTCATATTTAACCCCTTCAATGAGTCGAATCATTGCGAGTATTTGGCTCAAGCGTATGCACCACAACTTATGGTGAAATTAACTCGAAAAAATGCCTGGTTATTCTCTTTCTCTTCCCAACAAAAAATCACGATGTCATGCAAAAGCGGACTTCATAGTTCTAGTCTCAACAATCACGGAGTACTAATACTCAATGAACCGTGTCAATTTCAAATTGACGACCAAGTGATATTTTATGAAGATGGAGTTCATCATGACATAAAATTATCACAATCAGAACACATACAACCCCAAACTTTGAATTTAAACGAAACCGTTCAGAGCTTATTGAAAACATTGAGTAACTCGAGTAGTTCCAACCGCATTATCTTACTACGGGGGGAAAGCTCTAACCAAATTCTAAACGAGAACACCTACTCCCTAGACCAATTAGAACAAGAAATGCACAATTTAGAGACCCAACGTCGTGAAAGAAATAAAACACATGCCATTCAACTAATTTCGCTAAGCTTGAGCTCCTTGGCTATCTTGTAGCGTATCCCTCATCCGCTACCCTTTTCCTTTCCCCCCCCTTCATCCTTTCTTTCGTTTTTCTGCCTCTCTACTATCTGTAGAGAGAGTACCTGAAAATGGGCAAAAGGTTATCTGTTTAAATTTCGGAAAGTAGCCCTTTGCTACTTCCCCATAAGGCATGAACCTAAAAACCAAAAGGAAAAAAAAAACATTTCTAAAAGAAAGAAACTAACTCGGGCAGAACACGCACAAATTATAATCTTCCTAATAAATCCCACAGAACGAGGAGAAGAGAAAGAAAGAGGAAAAACGGAAATCCATAATAAAATCTCACAAATTGGCAACATCACCTCATTGTCAGCGTGAAATTTCGTGCCATTAACCGTTGGTCACAAAATCTTCCAATGGAGCGACGGTAAATGACACACCAAAAATTCTTCACACAACAATACAGTACCGCTGTCAGCCAAAATTCCAGTCCACTAGCGGGAGCACACACATTAAAACCCTAAAAAAATCTGCTGCGCTAGGCACCTACATGAAGTCTGTGAGTACAGGAAACGACGTTCATGCGGTACATGTTGCGAGATAGAACGACAGACAGCGACGATGGTGTGTGTGTCGTGGAATCTGCTGGAGATTGCGAGCCAGATGTAACTCGGGACAGTCTTTGCGGGATTTGCTCGAGATCGGACGGAAACGTGATTTGCGCAGTATTTGAGCAAAAATTTACCTGACTTTTCTCTTGCTTCGGTGAATAGTTTTAGCTGTAAAGAAATACGGAAAATAGATTACTCCAGTAATGAATAATTGAAGAAGATTCGGAAAAATAATAATATGCCGAAAAGTTATTACCTGTGCGGCAGTGTCGGCGGAAATTAACGTTGCTATTCCTCAGTGAATCTGAATGGAAAGTTCCCGAAGTTTTTAGCTGTGATTACAGAAAAGGAAAAAAATCATAGTTAAGTGTTAAAGATTAAGAATATTCAAAGAAATATGAATAATGAAAATTTTGTTATTACGTGTGCGGCAGTGTCGGCGTAATATAAAGATGTTATTCCTATGGAAATTTCCCGAAGTTTTTAGCTGTGATTACAGAAAAAGAAAAAATCATAATTAAGTGTTAAAGATTAAGAATATTCAAAGAAATATGAATAATGAAAATTTTGTTATTACCTGTGCGGCAGTGTCGGCGTAATATAAAGATGTTATTCCTATGGAAATTTCCCGAAGTTTTTAGCTGTGATTACAGAAAAAGAAAAAAAAATCATAGTTAAGTGTTAAACATTAAGAATATTCAAAGAAATACGAATATTGAAAATTTTGTTATTACCTGTGCGGCAGTGTCGGCGTAATATAAAGATGTTATTCCTGTGGAAATTTCCCGAAGTTTTTAGCTGTGATTACAGAAAAAGAAAAAAATCATAGTCAAGTGTTAAAGATTAAGAATATTCAAAGAAATACGAATATTGAAAATTTTGTTATTACCTGTGCGGCAGTGTCGGCGTAATATAAAGATGTTATTCCTATGGAAATTTCCCGAAGTTTTTAGCTGTGAATACTGAAAAGAAAAATCATAGTTAAGCATCAGAGATTAAGAATATTTGAAGAAATACGAATATTTAAAATTTTGTTTTATTACCTGCGCGGTAGTGTCGGCGTAATATAAAGGTGTTATTCCTATGGAAATTTCCCGAAGTTTATATTTATAAATGCTGAAAAGAAAAAAAATCTTAGTTAAGTGTTAAAGATTAAGAATATTCAAAGAAATATGAATATTGAAAATTTTGTTATTACCTGTGCGGCAGTGTCGGCGTAATCTAAAGATGCCGTTCCTATGGAAATTTCCCGAAGCTTTTTTTTTATCTGTGAACACTGAAAAGAAAAAATCATAGCTAAGCATCAGAGATTAAGAATATTCGAAGAAATATGAATATTGAAAATTTTGTTTTATTACCTGCGTGGCAGTGCTCCTATATGCACCCACAGCACTCAACCTGGAAGTAAATAATCGGGTTGAAAATTTTCTTACTCTCCACGTCATTCAGCCAAACTTACCCCTGAGAGGGCAGTAAATTTGCCCTTCACCGGCGAAGAAGTGTCCATACGGCACAGTTGCACTCCATATCATCCCACCTTTACGAAACCGAAGGAGAAAGGAAGCGCGGGAAGCAAGCTCGAAGCTCTGGTAGATAAATTAAGCTCCAGTACTATACCTTTTTGGAACGGAGGAAACCCTGAAGTCGCCTAATCAATATGTATACGTGAGTCATTAGTATGCTCTAAGGTCAGTTGAATTATTCTCAAGTTCATGTATTATTATTTTTTGGCTCATTTTCTTGTCTAGCGAAAATATTTTTTTTTGCTCTATACGATTTTGAAATAAGTCATTAGAATTTACAATTGGTCATAATACAATTTTGAAATCAAGTATTGGGATTTACAATTGTTAAAGATACAAGTTTGAAATAAATTCTTAGAATTTAAGATTAAGAGCAGATCCGTAGGGTTTGATAAGTCGATACAACAGGAAAGCGCTTATTAGGGCTAAGGATAGGTACTTATAAAGTTGAGGACATATAAGAAAATCATTTTTCCTTTATATTTGTCTTGTAACATGACAGATTTTTCTTTGTAATCGGGTTTCCTCCCTGGCAAAATGTTTACGTATATTCATACAAATAATTAACAACAATAAATAAGATACTCTCGATTTGAATTTAAGATCAATACTTCTTTTCTTTATTTATCCATTTTGACATTTTGACCATTTTAACATTTTTTTTTTAACTAGGACTGGACCAAAATCGAGAGAGTGCCCTCACGCCCTCCCTTTTCTTTTGGGGGGTTATTGGATGGTTATCTGCCGCCGCCCTTCTTCAATCTACCCCCCCCCCCCCCCTCTTCATGTTCTTTTTTTTTGGTTTGTTTATAGGTTTTGATGTACCCAGTGCAATGGAGTGAGTAGTCACTGCGGAAACGGTAGCGGACATGATGGAGGTCACCTTGACACAGGCACTCGAATATACATAATTCAATATATGGGGCTAAGAAGAACATCTAGGCTTTGGAGGCTTAGCCAGGGTGGAAGGGGGCGTATGGGCCCAATGTTTCCCCAAAGCAGGAGTCTCAACACCAGCTAAGACTCCCTCTCTCGCCCTCTCTCTCTCACTCACTTCAGATCATGCTTTTCTCTCGGCGTCGATAGTTCTCCGGGTGTCACAAATCGGTACAGCGTTGACAAGGTTTCTTCCCTTACATGCTTATTTATTGTTCCCCAGAAAATAAATTTTCTTTTCAGTATTGAGCAAGCTTTCGTTGATTGACCCGTCGGGGTCGGGATAAAAAAAAAAGTTTTTGCGTTATCACGTCCGTCCGTCCGTCTGCAGTCTGTACTTCAACCGAGTTAAACATCAGTCAGTCTGGCTGGCTTACATAGGTTATTCTTTGTTGTTTTTTTTTTTTGAGTTGCACAGTTAACAAGCGTTGAGGAGATGTGGGTGGCAAGAACCACCCCGCACCGGCTGCCCGCTAGCGGCGAATTACTTACTGTGCAGCCACCCACGCATATCTCCAAAAATGATTTTTGCAACATGAGGCTTTCATCGCGATCCATGTCTATTCTCGTTTAGGGCGAGCATACACATAGTCGACGGGAAAGTGCTCACTGTTACAATCTTATTATTTACTATAATAGGGATGATTAAGGTAATCAAGCTAGTAAAAAGGAAGAGAGATCGTACACCTGGTAAAACCGTAGAGCTAGTACAACAAGTTGAGAAAAAGGCATTGGATAAAAAATCCAAACCATCCATAATGACAAAAATAGAACTACAGGACGTTGAGTCGCCAACCCCAATTACAGAAACTGAAGCACAGGCGACTCAATTGCAATAAGTCAAACCTCCTCCCCCACCAGCATTACCCTCTGAAAATGCTATTAACATACAACTTAAACGGTTAAAATCACCTTCCTCTTTAAATGTTCCCACTGTAAACACAAAAAATGAAAACGTCCACCTAAGAAAAACAACTACTCCACCCCGTAACCGTCACGTTCAGGTTATTTGATCCACGCGTCAAATGTAAGTTATTTAAAAAAAAAAAAATTGAAACTTAATGAGAGTGGAAAAAATTTAATTAGTATTACTACTTTTAGCGAAAATAAGTAAATATAGGCATTATACTGTATATTGCATTGGAATTAAGAATATATATGTATCGGTACTCTTCACTATGTATTAAATAACGAATTTAGAAATATTATTAAGAACATTGAGCACTTTCATATATCTTGATAAAAATCTTTTTAGAATATACATACTTTAAAAGTACTTTTAAAAAAAAAGAGGTTTAACCCATAAGTAAATTACTGTAGATAAGTAAATAAAATTAACATCTCCTTACCTCCTTATGATCAGATTGTGAAGTGTGTTATTCCTCTTCAAAGAATAACACACATTTTATTAAGAGGGGGAGATATTGTTACGGTATTGCTTCACATAGTCATCATTACAACATCATAAAACCATGTAACACCATATCACTTGTTATGACATAAAAAATCTGACCTGCATTAATAACTTTGCAAAATGTAAGTCGGATCAAATGTCACAACATATCGATACCAGAAGTGGTTCAAAGTGAAATATGGAAAATGATGATTAATCCATTTTTTGTTTAATTTCAAAGTGAATTAATGAGGTGATGACGATGTGCAGCAATTTGTTTATTTCTGTAGAATAAGAATTTTTTATGATATGTGTGTAATAAACTTGGAGCTGAGTAGAAGTATAGGTTAGCAGTTAGTGAGTAAGTCGGCTGAGTTTGTTCTAGTGAGTAAGTTTCTAAAAGTTGTATCGAGACAAGAAGTAATTGCGGTCAGTGATAATAATGATTTTATAAGAAAAAGATTTAAAAAACAAGTTATCGTGAATTATATATATATTTTTAAAGAAAAACAAAAAAAAAGAAAGTTATCGAGAATTATATATATATTAAAGAAGAATAAATAATTAAAGTGTTTGTTGTTAAAACTCTTATTGTTTGTGTGTGATTGATGATTGGTAAGGTACAGTTGGACCAATCGTGAAAACGTTACATTATCATATAGCAGGAAACATCCAATACTATTGCCACGAGATCATCATGTAACATTAATCTTAATAGACAAACTACACGTAGAAATGTTGCATCGAAATTCAGTTTGGATTCTAGACGGAAGACGCTGCATTACATAAGTGCGTCAAATGGTGCAGACAACGACAGGCAACGACGTCACAGCTAATGGGTAATCTGCCAGCAGCGAGAGTTAACTTCTCTAGACCATTCTCCAAAGTTGGAATTGACTATCACAATTAAGGCATCAAACTTAAGAAATGCAAAGTTACAAAAGGCATACTTTTGTCTGTTTGTTTGCATGGTAACAAAGTTAGTGGAGTTAGTGTCCAGTCTGACATCCGAAGCCTTCATTGCCTCATTAAAAAGATTCATAAGTAGAGGAGGCTTATGCAATGACATCTATTCGGACTGTGGCACCAATTTTATTGGGGGCAAATCCATCCTAGAAAAGGAACTTCAAAAGGCCATCAAGAAAGCATGGCCAGAAGCAGCTGACTACTTAACATCAAAATCAATCAAGGCATATGAACCCACATGCGGCCCTCATTTCGGAGGATTGTGGGAAGCTGGTGTTAAGTCCACAAAGTACCATCTGCGTAGATCGATTGGGAACTCGACCCTTACCTTTGAAGAATATGCTACGCTGTGAACACAAGTAGAAGCCTGCCTCAATTCAAGGCCATTATGTCAAATCAGAAATTATCCAAACGACCAATTAGTTTTAACTCCTGGACATTTTATCATTGGACAATCATTACAAGCTATACCAGAACCAAACTACATACTGAAGAAGCTAGTTATTCCAACAGATGGAAACATGTCCAGTAAATGATTCAGCAATTCTGGAACTATTGTTCCAAGGATTATCTGAACCAGCTGCAAAATAGACTTAAATGGTGTAAACCAGAGCCTAATCTTCAGAGAGGAGACGTAATATTGCTGAAGGGCGAGAATACATCACCAACACTGTGGCCTTTAGGAATTATCGAAGAAGTGTATCCAGGTTCTGATGGTCTAGTACGAGTAGTCAAAATAAAAACTTAAAGAAGCACATTCATATTGCTGAAGGGCGAGAATACATCACCAACACTGTGGCCTTTAGGAATTATCGAAGAAGTGTATCCAGGTTCTGATGGTCTAGTACGAGTAGTCAAAATAAAAACACAAATAAGCACATTCACTAGACCAGTAACTAAAATTTGTCGTTTACCAAGTGATTAAGTGTTAATTAACAAACATGTGTTGTCCTAGCACATCTGTTAATTGTTGTGTTGTCCCATAATAATAAAAGACATAGTACTAATTCATTTATTTTACAGATGTCAGAATACAACGACAATACGGACATCCTAGACCTCTATGAGGACGTTGATCTTGATTGGCCACTGCAGGACAGTTTCCTCTATCCTAGCTGGTACGTGGAAGAAGGCTGCGATGTTTTAACTGTGCAACCCAAAAAGAAGACAGAAGACCCAAGTACTTCAACGACAGCCATCGATCACCAGGTGGATCAGGACATTGTGGGCATCTATGATGACCTAAATTTTTATTTTTCGCTGCCTAGTAGTCCTGTTAATCCCGGATCAAACCCAAATGAGTTAGACAAACTACTCTCCGACATCATCGAAGCAACAGCAGAGCCTAAACAAGCTGTAGAGGCGAATCCTGCCCCATCCACGTCAACAACAGCAACAACTGTTCGACCAGCTGGTCTACTGGCAGCAGCAACTCCACAAACAGCCCCAGTGATGAATGAACCTGCATTCATAAACGGAGCCAAAGTGACTAACCTACAGAAACTTAAGGCCTCCTCCAACATTGACGAAGTAAAGATGAGGGCAGAAAATTCTTTCCAGAAATTCGTCACCCGAGAAGGAATAGACATCCTTCTGCCAAAAGGGTTATTCAAAGAATAGATTTTACACAAATACAACAAAGACGAAATAGACAAAAGGTAATTAATTTACCTGATCGCTATCAAGTCACGTTGAGAGTTCTTGCGGACGGAACATTAAAATTCTTTAAGTACCACAAACGAGGCATAAATGCAATTAATCAACGGTTGAACATGGCTGTTCAACGGGGGGGGGGGGGGGGGGGGGGGAAGAATGTTCGACGAACCTGAAAAGGACAAAAAGGAATTTACCATGTTAAAAATAAAAATTATGCAACGCATGTTACCGGCACCTGGAGTATGCCACAGGTGCAAATATCCCTCGATGATCTAAAACGAGAAAAGGGAAATGAAGATAGATAAATGAAATACAGAAAATTTGAACTATTAATATAAACAAGGGAACAAAAAAACATTGAAAAACAAATAAAAACTAAGTAATTACACATCCAAGGTGTTTTTTATTAACATGCAAAACATATTAAAGTACACAAACTAAGCAACCATGCAACACAAGGGTAATTAGTAGACATTTCAGGTGAGAAAAACCACCCAAAACAATCTCACCTGTACAGGTGTCCACCAATTATAAAACTCAGGAAAACTTACAATAATCCCCCAAATTTTTATAATTACCTGCGTAATATGAGCTCCAGAGATGAACTATCCACAAAACACTACACAAAACACGATTAAATTTAATAAATTTAACAAAAAAGAATCGTGCGCGTTTGACAGTTCTCGGCGAAACTTCATGTTCGCATGACATTTGACTTGCTAAGCCGGGGTAGAATCTTCGCGCGATTCTAATGGTCGCGTTCGTCTCGCGGTATTTTTCGCGGGATTCGCGTAATTCGCGATATTTACAATTATAGTTTGCACTAACGAGTGCGAAAGAGAAGTACCGTGCGAACAAGACAGAACAGCAAAAGTCATGAGAGGAATTATTCGGAATGAACTAAAAATGGCGCTTCGATAAAGTAGACCAGGAATTTGTAAAAATTAATGGAAATCAAGAAAATCAAGATTAAATCCTTATGGTTAACATGCCAAAAAAATGTAAAATTCATTTTGGCATATACCCATAATAATCAAAAGTCTTAGTTTATCTACAAAAGGGCAATATTTTGATAATTTCACATTATGGATAGTGAAATTGAAACAAATCTGTCTATAAAAGGCGTGTCATTCCTTCATTCGCTCTCTTTTTCTTTCGAGTTGTCATTGAGTTGAAATATGCCAAGTTGGTCATAAGTTTACTATATACAAGTGTTTTTTTTTTGGTTTCAATAGTGCTTCAGTTATTTTCTGAACTTAGCAATTTTTCATAAAAATCAGTTTTCCTTAAGAATTTAAGTGAAATTTCGAGCTCTAAGATTGTAGTCATTTTAATTTGTGGATTGCACAGATCGGCAAGGAAAGTCAACAAATTGGTGTTTATAATAAATTCATTGTATTAATAGTCATCAAAAAAGGTAATTATTTTATTCATTTTTCTAAACAATTTGAGGTTAAGGGACAAAGGTAATCGCATGCCATAAGGGTATAATTACTGGTCACAGATTAACCAAACAAATTGAAATTTAACACTAATAAAAATCATTCTTCATTTCAGCATTTATTAGGTGTATTGAATTGTAATTTATTGTGGTGACAGTTTGCCAAAAATATGCCTATATGGTATCTTTGGCAAGACATGTCTAAACGATAAAAATTTAACTGAAATAAATTATTGCAATTAATTTAGTTAAGAGTGAATTTTTTTTGAGACAATTACATAGATAAGGAATGAATTAAAAAATTGCATGCGTGTGTCAGTCAGTAAGAATATATTTGAGTAAATTTTTGTTTGTTTTACTTTTATTAGAGAAATTGAAATTTGCATTGTGCTAAATTTAATTTTAAGCGTAGAATTATTAAACTTTGTTAAATTGGTGAATTTGATGATTAAAGATGAATGATAACCAATGATATCTCTTTCTATCGCTACACTACCCACCACCATTTTGAGATTTTCAGAACACCACAAATGTCCATGTCGATTATCGGAATTGACGAAAATTGTGATTTGTAAACGTAGATCACTATATGTCGATTACAGGAATTGACATATTGTGAATTAAATTTTTCTTGCAAAGTTTCAAAAGAGAGGGTCTCCCCTTTCATAAATCATAGTCTGATAGTCGTAATAAGTGAAACTGTAGTAGCTAATGATTAGTGATGGTTGGTAATGGTGATGGTCGCGATTTTCCTCACACATTCATCTTAGCTTCAGTAGATCGTCTGCTCCAATGATCGAGCAGACTTTCTTAATAGGTATGGTCTGTTAGTAGATATAAGGAAACGAAAGCTTATGGACCCACTTACTGAGTTTTCTGTAAATGCTTCCATAGCATACGTGAATACAGTGACTCCCAAGCACTATATTGTAGATAACCAATTCGGAACTCTCCTTGCAGTGTTTCCATCGCTCACCGAAGCCACCAACTACAAGCTTCCAGTCAATCACAAATGACAGGTATTCAATACCTCACCATCACAATGCAGTTGAGTGGATGCAAGGTATTTTCGCGTATTGGTCTTATTCGAGCATACCACAGTAGTATACGGACACTTTGGATACCAAATAATGTTGCGCATATAAGGGACAGGTAATCCATGTCCCACTATAGAGTAAATCATATGGCATTTGGGCGTATGCACGGGTAAAGTGAAAGTTGATGAGACTAAAGTTGCTTTTTGTACCACTTGTGTGTAAAGTAAATGGCGGAATTGGAAACAGCTTCAAGGAAACGGAGGCGTGCTTATCGATTGTGCCTGTTCAGTCCTCACACATAAATATAAATATCCCACGAAGAAGTTCCTGCTGTCAGCTTGAATGTACTAAGCAGAAAAATATTTCCTCGACGTACTTCCAGAGTCATATTGAGTGTGTCTTCCTACGACGAATTATTTCCTGAAATATAAAACAAAAGAAACCACAAAACATCAAGTTAAATTAATAAATGACAAAAACACTTATCTAGTCTTCATTTAACACAGTTTAACTCTAGGGAAGTTTGGTGAAAATTCGAATTAAATCCACCCGAATATTGCACACATACTGCAGAACATCAGCTAATACTCCTAGAAATGATATTTCACCTAAAAACAATCAAAAGTCATCAATAAAATCAATAAATCAATATCAAAATGCAGCAAAGCATACGTACCTCCTAATATTTACATTGACATTACATCAGCCAGCTGTCTGTGGTACATTCAGACATCGCGTCAATCGTTGCTAGGGCAACACCCAAGGTATATAAAGACAAGGTATTCTCATTAAGATTTTTACACTTGGCCGTGACGTGTTTCGTCCACTAATAAAAACGGAAAAGTAAAAGAAAATCTCTGACAGTTCTCTTATGTCAAAGATGACAAGTAAATAAAGCACGAAACATTTCATATTAAGTAAAGTTTTCTTAATTTTCTACAACTAATTTGACATTCAATGATAGTCTTCTTAAGGAATTTATTTATACCTAACATAATGTAAATACCTTTGAGTTGAGCGCTTGCAAGAAATGGTTATTTTTTAATGATCTCACCAAACTCTGAAGTGAAACTGTATTGTACACAGGAGGCTGTATAACCTCTGTAAGTAAACATGAAGTGCTTTAAAAAATATGTATTTTACTTTATGTGCTTAATTGCAATGATGGTAATATGACCCTCACTGAATAAGAAATTCTCGAAAAATGGGAAGACTGCTGTCTATTGCGCTTTGTATTTCTTCCCAATTTTAAAACTTTTACATGCAATTGCTGGAAGCTAAGTTTGTAATTATTTGGAATCTTATATTAATCAAAATAAATTTAATTTTATTATTCCAGATTATGCGTCCCCATTTGAGCATTGTCATTATCACTTAAACTGGATCAAGCAATGAAATCCCTCCTCAAGACGGCTATAACCAAAGTTAAAACTGCTGTGATAATATGTAAGTTTTGTCTTTTGCTTGTACAAAATTAAAGTCAAAGTCAAACGGAAACGATGGCAATAAATATTGCCAAGCAATTTGTCGTTTCCAATGAGCTAGCTTTTTATTTAGCTGCTCAAGGTGCCGTTAAGGAAGTTTTCAATATGGTATATAGCTAAATACGTTTTCCCTTTTTATAGATCCACGATTAAAACAACAAGGAAAAGAAGTACTCTGAAGTATTAGATGAACTGTCGGGATATCCTTACCTCGAGTAGTTGTAGTTGGTGATCAGAGCAGTGGAAAGACGTCTATAGAATCTATTAGCCAAACAAGAATTTTCCCCAGAGGCTCCGTATCATGCTACCGAATTTCGAGACTTAGAAAAAGAATACGATTTAACTAAAGAAAGTGATTTATCTGAATTGAGAAGGTATACATATAAAAATGTTGTGGCGTGTTTTGTTTTTCTGAAAGTAAAAGTTTTTTTTTTAATTTTAGACACAGAGAAGTGGAAATGAGAATTCGAGCAAATACAAGTCAGACATGTTCAGGAGAAATTAGAAGAATTTATAAATGTACTTAATCAAGAAAAATAGTTGAGTTATAATTTACACTCGTTTTTAGGAGTTATCTTCAAAAAAAAAAAAACAAAAACAAAGCACCCTACCTGGAAATAATGCGAGTACTACGCAGTCTCTCACGAGATAAAAACAAAAAATAAATAAATAAAATGTTTACATTATGTTTACATATTAAGTTGCTATTGTTATAACAATTAATTCATTATTAAAAATTTCCTTTGAATTATGTATGTAAATATTTAATTAAAATTTTTACATGAAATTGTGTTGTGTACCTATATCTATCCACTTTTAAATTAATTATTTTATTTTATTTGCACTCTCTAAATCCTTACAACACCAACTTTTTTTTTCTTTCTTACCATTACTCGGTATCACTACATGAGCTGACCACCAGGAGAATCAAACACCTCCCATATTTAACCTAATCGTGCCACCGGATTCCTATTTTTGATATAAAGAAATATTTTTCACGGGCTTAGAATGCATCTGAATGCTGAATTGGATTTAGTTACAAGTTCACCTGAAATAAATTCTGTAATAATTATTGGCTTTTTAATGTTGATGATGGGATGGGATCGCCCTTTTGAGTTCCAGTCCCCACAAGTTTTAGATCAACTGCCTATGAATCGATTGACTTCGAGGAATAATAAAAACAGAATAAGATTGACATAAATTATATTCGTTTTCAAAGATACATACATACACGTTTTGTACTCATATAATATTGTTCATGTGCTATTGACATGCTTTACATATAAAGGAATGACCAAATAAGTAAAATACAGTTGTGCTACTGCAAACAAATATGAATAATTAAAAGGCGTAAAATGTTTTGTTTTAGCTACCATCTTGAGATTCTCTATAAAAATTTTAAAGTTTCGGTCGTATTTTTTTATCACTTGCGCAAACAAACGCAATTAAATTAGAAAGTTGCTTGGAAGAGTGCATTTTAGTATCCTTGTGATTGTATATCCATTTCTCAAATAGATTTGGTCGAAAGTAGTATTAGTATGCCTTGATGTATGAATCCACGTATGATCTATGCTCGGACAATTTCAGCCCACAATATCAACTCTAATATAGACATGAAATGTGTGAAATCTCAGTGCATTAAAGCACGCCCTCCTTCCGAACATTTTATCGCATTTGAAAACCTGAATTTAGTATATAAAGTAAATATAAAATGCACTTAGTAAATTAGCAAACAGTTAAATTACCCTTTCACCAATAGATGAGTTGAAACGTGTGCCAACTTTTCCAAATTGACTCATAATCTTTGAGATTTCTTCTAGCCTCATTGCAAACGTTTGTACCTATACTCTAAAGGATATAAGGCTTGGAAATTTTACAGTGACTTTTTATGCAAAACGATTTTCTTTTGGTACAAACCTTACTCAATATGTCGATTTAAGAAATGTGTTGAACGCTCACATGGTTTATGTCCCATTTAACTTTAGACTTTGCCGACAAGATTCAAAATTCAATAAATGTTGAAGTTCTGCAGTTGGCAATAAATATTCTAAGTAACATTGCAGAAGCTCAGATAGCTTCGCCATACAAATTCCACTATCAAGAGCAACAGTCCTTTGGCATTTATGCGTCTTTGGGAAATGCATGAAATTTTACGTCTTGCTTTGCGGAGTCGTTTTTGAAATAGTTCTTACAATTAGGCACAGATTACTTCATAATTTCCAGAAACATTTACTTGTTCTTTAATTTACAAATCACTCAAAATATCTCTGCAAAATTTCAATAAAACTGCGGTACACAGATAAAGCGAATTTTGACACAAAGCAGCTGATGTGCTGTGACGTGTTTCGTCCACTAATAAAAAAGGAAAAAAAAATTCAGACAATATGGCGGAACGGGGTTCGTAATGGGAATACCTTGTCTTTATATACCTTGGGCAACACCAATAGGCGAGAAGACGTAACTGGTTACAGCGGCTATATAAAGACGATGAATTTCAGTAGATGGCAGCATTCATTCATCGATTGAGCATTGATTGGCATTGAGCATTCGTATTCAAGTCTTGACGATTGATTGATTGATTGAGTCATTCATTGAGCATTCGATTCATTGATTAGATTCGAGCATTCATTCATTCTTCAACTAAGTGTTCTCCAGTTAAGTTTTGTGTGTAAAAAATGATTCATTCATTGAGCATTGATTCCTATTGACGACAGTGGTAGAATTTTACTCAGGTAAAATTGCCGACGGCAATTGATAATTCTGAACGTGGTCGTGTTATGTTCCTAGTAATTGCCGACGGCTAATTCACGTACGTGTTGGAAAGAAATGTGTAGTGAGATAGGACTCATAATAATTGCATCATAAATAAGTACATACACAATAAAAATTATGAGAAAGGACTCAAGTAAAGAAAAACAATCAGTGATAGTGCGCTTAAATAAGAAATTAAAAGATAAAAAAGACAAAGAGAAAAGAAGAGTGTTGGTAAAAAAACATCGAAAACGTGGTAAGGACAAAGAAGTGAATCGTGAAAATTGGCAAAAAATGTCAGTAATTAATGAACATTTAAGCCTAGATGATAAGATTAGTTTCGACATGGAACTAAAAATTTTGTCAAGGGCCTTCGTCCGTCGTTTTAAACAGACGTGTAATGCGAAGGAGCTTTCAGAAGACGAGCTTACGAGGACAATTGAGAAAACAATTCTCAGCGAATTAAAGGTATTCAGGGACCCGGTACAGACCCAATTATTAAATGGACAACCAATCAAGGGATTTGATCCTGAAAGCCAGCAGGAAGAACCTATGAATACTGATGAGTACGTAATGGACGAGGATAAAGTTCTGGACAATGGGGATAATGATGTGGATGATGACAATGACGACCCTGGTAGTGACGAAAGCTACAAAATTGTGCTGAACAAAAGAAGACCAAAAAACCAGCTGAACTATAACGCAGAGAAAAAGGGCAAGCAGCCACAACAAAGCCGCAAAGAGGATCAAGAGGCATCTGGGAATTATTACAGACTGATCCAGCCAGCGGAGAAACCGAAGACCAGGGCAGCCAGCAGTAAGGCAGATGCAGCACCAACGGAGAAAAAGGCCACAAAGCCACCACCAATCATCTGCTACAATTTAAACGTAGCAAAATTTTTCGAAAAACTTGAGAAGCTGGAGAAGCGCCCCAAGTTCTTTTTGAAAAATAATAACAGGATGAAGTCTACATTGAAACCAGCCACTGAAGAGGACCATAAAATTATTTTTGATTTAGTGAAGGAAATCAAGGTTGATTGCTTCACCTTCACGCCCAAGGACAACAGGAAGCCAACCTTAGTGCTTAAGGGGATCCAGTGTAGCTTCGACCCAAAAGAAGTAGCAGCAGCCTTGGAGAAGGAGTTGCCAGGAATAAAAGTGGCTAAGGCGTCGCACTTGGTGACTCCCGCTATAAGGAAAAGCGGACGCCTAGTGGACTCCTTTGTGATAAGCTTCGAGGCTGAAACTGATGTCAACCGGGTTATCAAGGTTGACAGAATTCTGCATCAGGCCGTCCACTGGGAACGATTTCAGAGCAGTGGAATTACGCAGTGCAAGAACTGTCAGAAATACGGCCATGTAGCCAGTAATTGCGGAACTGCGTATAGATGTGTAAAGTGCAATGTCAGTCATGGACCTGGAGCCTGCACCAGAGACACAACGATAGGTAAACCCTATTGCACTAACTGCAAGCAGGAGGGACACCCGGCAAACTTCAGAGGCTGCTCAAAGTGTAAGGAGATAATTGAGAGGAAGAAAGCTGCTGTCCAGTCAAAGAAGCTGAGGGAGGAGTTTGTCAGGGAATCTGCACGGAACTATGTGAAGCCCGGTAAGTCTTTTGCACAAATCCTTTCTTCTAATATTTCAGGTACGCACGTTGGAAAGAAGACCCAGGAAGCAGTCCCCAAGCCCCAGACTGCAAGCAAGCCAAAACCCTCTTCATCCATTGCCTTGGGAGCAGACACGTTCTGTAATCAGGAGGCAAAATCACTCTTTGGTTGTGATTTATTCGGTCTTATGGCCAAAATCAACGCTTTCCTTCCTAGCTATAGGAAGCTGACTTCCATTCCGGAAAGACAAAGTGCTTATCTGCAATTCGCGTTTTCGCTATGCGGAAGCAGAAATTAAGCGAACTGAAGGCGATTGCCCTCAATGTCAACTCCCTCGTGTCTCACGGGTAACGAGTCTCCCTAAACCTTTTCCTGGAGGAACACCGTCCCCATTTCATGTTTCTTTCAGAGACAAATCTAAAAGCAAGACACAGAGTGTCTTTGGAAAAATATTCTCTGCTCAGAAATGACGCAGGTGAGGGAAAGCGGGGCACCGCTATTCTCATTAAGAAAAATCTCCACTTCGAACCCACCCAGATTAACCTCTCCAACTTCGAGAGTACGTCTCTAAAGATAATCCTAGATTCTGGTGAAACTCTTCTTCTTGTTTCACTCTACATACCATGCAAGACTCCAGCCTCCCGAGTACGTAGTGATCTGATCGCGCTGAACGCCTTTTCCCAACAATTCACATATACGATTGTTGGAGGCGATTTCAATGCTAAGCACAGCTTATGGAACGATCCCTCGACCAACTTAGCAGGAACTACCATAGCTAAATGGTTGGAAGATAATCTCCACAACCACAATTTTATTACTGTCTCCCAGGACACACCAACCTTCCCCAGAAGCGGCTCTTTTCTAGACTTTTTCCTAGTTTCGGACAGTCTCATAAACATTCTCCCCCAAATTAGAAATTTTACCTGCCAGGCCCATATTTCTGATTCTGATCATTTGGCAGTAGAATTAAAAATAGCTCTACAGAGAGAATTCTCTGCGAGCACACTAATTGCTCCAGCAATTTCGTCCCTGACCAATGTCGACTGGCCGCAGTTTCAGAATAGACTGAATAGCCTGCTCCCCAATTTCTTGCCAGATCAGCATAGAAATCTGTGTAATACAGAAATAGACTTCTATGTTGAATTGCTGACAACTGCTCTTCAGGACAATATAGCGTTTTTCTCTACTACGCACCAACCTAATAACTACAGGTACAAAAACCTTCCGCCCAGAATTCAAGAGCTGTACAAATACAGGCAAAAGCTGAAGAAAATTCTGAACAGAATTTACCGGCGAAATCTCAATTCACAGAACCCGGAATATTCATCCGTACTTTCTCAAATTAGGTGTCTGTCGACAATCATTGACGAGCAAACTCGTAACTTCGTCGATGAGCAATTTCGCGAGAGGTTGAAAGCTATTAAGCCGGGTCCGCGAGCTTTTAGCGAAATTAACAAAGTTTGTAGTAGGAAAGCCCGAGTCCCTGAAAAACTACTCGATGGCAACAACTGTTTAAATTCTCCGGAAGAGAAAAGCAGTGCCTTCGCCAACTGAGTCAACCTTCAAAAGCTCGCCTCCAACTCATCTCCCAAACTTTCATAGGCAAGTCCTAAGTGAAGTGGAAAATTTTGAGTCACAAAATACCTCACCAATGTCAGAATTCAGCCTTGAAAATCCAGCCGGAAATCCAAATGACCGGCAAATATTCACTAGCCCGCTGCATCTAGCTGCCCTTATTCGGTCACTCAACAATAAAAAGTCGAGTGGCCCAGATGGTATCCCGAACTTCATAATGCGAAAGTTACCAACGTTGGCAATCGAAATGCTAACAATAATCTTCAACAATTGTATAAACAATTGTTACTTCCCCAAAAGCTGGAAAGTGTCAAAAATAATGCCAATTCCGAAGAAGGCATCTTCTAAAAGCATCTCGGAATTCAGACCGATTTCACTAATCTCCAATTTGGGAAAGCTTCTGGAGAGATTAGTGAAGCAGCACATTGAAGACACGTGCGTGGAGAAGGAGATGGAGCAGCATCAGCAATTTGGATTCAAGGCTATGCACTCCACTCTGCATCCACTATTAAAATTTCACACTGATGTGACAAAAGCTCTTAATAAAAAGACGCATACTGTGGCCTGTTTTCTTGATGTTGAGAAGGCCTTCGACTCCATCTGGAGAGAAGGTCTTATCTCCAAACTGATTGGATTTCAGTTCCCACCCTACCTCATTCAGATGATTAATAGCTTCATTTCTCAGAGACAATTCTTTGTGGAAATAAAGAATTCCATATCTGCGCATAAGGACATAAAAGCGGGTGTCCCGCAAGGCTCAGTACTAGGGCCATTCCTCTTCAATCTATTCACGTTTGACCAACCGCAGAATAATGGAGGAGTCACGACCCTTCTCTACGCGGATGACTCATTAACGAATGCGCACTCCAAATCCCCAAAATTGGCGACAAGGAAAGTGGGTGATCATATTGCCAAGCTTTACGAGTACTATCGTAAATGGGGCATAAAGATCAACGTCCCTAAATCGAGTTTACTCTGCATCAGAACTGCACGTTCACGCAGAGGCGTATGTCAAAACGCAAGAAACATTGAAATCACTATCAATAATGAAGTGATAAAACCCACTAAGAGCGCCAAATATCTAGGCATTAATTTCAATGAACGTTTTAAGTTCAACCCTCACGCAAAAGCAGTTGCTAGGAAAGCAAACTTTGCGCTCAGCATGATCAGTCCTATAATGAGATATAGGAACGGACTCATTCTGAGCACGAAACTGCTGATGTACAAGCAGCTCATTAGGCCCATCTTAACGTACTCGTTTCCCATATGGCACACCATTTCACCAACTTATATGGAAATCCTTGCGAAATTCGAGAGGAAAACGCTCCGAATCTGCACTGGACTCTACCGAAGGCCCTGTGGAAAGCATTATCGCAATCAGGTCCTGTATGAGAAAGCTGGTATTTCTCCAATACAGGACTATTTGGTTGAGATAATGAAGAAGCAGGTAGTCAAAATCCCCAATCACCCGAATCCAATTGTCCATGAACTAACCAACTTCCCCCACTTACCCACTAACAAATATTTATCGCCTTTCTGCATTTCGACTTGTATTGAAAAATATTACTGCGAAGAAATTTTTACCTTTTTCAGGGAGAAAGGAGATAGTCACCGTGGCTAGTAGAGGAAGTCAGGAGGAGGATTGCAGCCTGCAGGACGGGACTTATGCAACCTTCCACGGACAATACCCGCAACATGGAGCTATCAAACACCACCAGGATGGGAAGGCAGATCCAACCTGAAGATTTTTATATTTTTATATAGGTTATGTAGCTAGTACTTAAGTTAGCTAAGTATTAGATTTTCGGATTACATTTAATTAATTATAACTAGGTAGCGCTAGCCGTAGTTTAGAAGTAAGTCATATGTTAGTTAGTAATTCAAGTATTTAGAAAATAAGAAAATTTAGCTAGATTAATTGAACTCAGGGCCAAAGAAAAGCCCGTAGGAATTATAATCAGGGATTAGTTTAGATAAGAAAAATATTGTTAGGTTAAGTGTACAAATTTTTAGCGTAAATAAAAAACTTGAACTTGAACTTGTAGATGGCAGCATTCTTTTTGCAGAGTTGATCTGTATCAGAGCTAATCTGAGTAAAAAGAATCGTGCTTCCTACCTTTTTCCACAGAAGATAATTCTGGTCAGGGATAACCTGAATTTCCTTTCCTATCATACAGAAGATAATTCTGGTCAGGGATAACCTGAATTTCCTATTATACAGAAGATAATTCTGATCAGGGATAACCTGAGCTTCTTATCATTTTTTACAGAATATAATTCTGATCAGGGATAACCTGAGCTTATTATACAGAAGATAATTCTGATCAGGGATAACCTCAGCTTTTTATACAGAAGATAATCTGATCAGGGATAACCTGAGCTTCACATCCTTTTACACAGAAGATAATTCTGGTCAGACAAATCTGAGTCTGAATTTTTTCATAGAAGTTTTTTACTTCCTTGAGCCCACACGTACCATAATTCGGACCAGAGATAAATCTGAGTGTCTGATTATTTTCTTGTGCCCACACGCAGCACAAAGGCATTTCTTTATTGATTGAATATGAAAATTTAATTTGATGATAGTGCTCAGATCTTCTTCTTCTTTTTCTTTCGGAATTAAGACCATCAAGAGAGTGCATCGTCTTTTTAAGTTGAATTTTAATTTGTTTGTTGAATTTTAGACTGAATTATATTAGTTTGTAGGTTACTTTTTTTTAGATTAATTTTGCATTGAATTATTTTATATTGAAACTGAATTGTGATATTTAGGTTAAGCAAATTGAATTATTAAATAAAATTTTATATTTGAAATAAAAAAAAACTGAGTTATCCTCTAAACCGGCTCTCCTCCCTCACGAACGAGACTAGATCTCACAGTGCCACTGTTGATCTGAAAAATGAGAGTAGAGTTGCTACGTTCGGACGCATGTGAATTCATGCAGTGTACCTGCTCAAGAGGATGGGCTAATTTTCGAGTTTAAATCGCGAATCGAATATGTTTTTCATGTTATGTCGGACACATGTGAATTCATGCAGTGTACCTGTTCAAGATGCCGTCATATTTTCGCGTTTGAATCGCGAATCGAAAGTGTTTTTCGCACGTGACCGCGGTTTTGTGTAAACTCTGTCTTCGTGGGCGCGCGTGGGTGCCAATTTTTTGTTTACACTCCTTCTTCGTGGGGTGATCGTGGGGGGGGGGGGGGTAGCCCATGGGGCAAAGTTGTTGTTTACACTCTGTCTTCGTGATGGCCTGCGGGGGTGGGGGTGCAAAGTTTGTTGTTTATATTTTGTGTTGAAAGCGAAAGTGGCTGGCTATAGAGAAGCGGTGTATAAATGTTGGGTAAGGTAAGTTTGCGTCGTTTCGAATTAATGCGGTGGCGATGATCTGAAAAAAGGTCAGGCGAAAAATAAAAGACGTGGTTAATTGCAGTCAAATATTTTTATTGCAATCGATGAACATTTGTCATAGTTTCTGTTTGAAGAATTCGTAAAAATTATAAATTTCACAGCAAAATCAAATCTTTGTATGCAATAGACAGATTTCGGTTCATTTTTAATGATTATTTCATTTTACTTTCATTTCGTTTAAGTTTATTTGTTGTTTTCCTCTAGAGATAATACTTATCTAAATTAATTGAGAATGAGAAACATGTGGACGACTTTATTTCAACAATATTTTTTTATGATAAATAGCTGGGTTAGCTTATGTTTCATGTCATTGTTTATTTTTTAATGAATATTTGTCTCAAGATAAATTTTTTGTGAGAAACATTTACAGTTTTTCAAATTTTTTACGATTATTTCATTTTGATTTTATTTCGTTTAGGTTCATTTTTTGCTTTCCTCTAGAGATAATACTTATCTAAATTAATTGATAATGAGTAACATATGGGTGACTTTATTTCTGCAATATTTTTTTATGTAAATATAATATGTCTACTGAGTTAGCTTATGTTTCATGTCATTGCCTATTTTTTAATTAATAGTTGTCGCAAGAGAACTTTTTTGTTAGACACATTTCCAGCTTTTCAAATTTTTTACGATTATTTCATTTTGATTTCATTTCGTTTAGGTTTATGTGTCCTGGGTTAGCTTATGTTCACGTCATTGTTTATTTTTTAATGAATAGTTGTCGCAAGAGAACTTTTTTGTTAGAAACATTTCCAGTTTTTTAAATTTTTTACGATTATTTCATTCTCATTTCGTTTAGGTTTATGTCAACTGGGTTTGCTTCTGTTTCATGTCATTATTTATTTTTTAATGAATATTTGTCTCAATGAACTTTTTTGTGAGAAACTTTTCCAGTTTTTCAAATTTTTTACGATTATTATACCCTAGATGAAATCTATGGGGTATACTAAGTTTGTCATTCCGTTTGTAACACCTCGAAATAATGATGGTAGAGCAAAATGGATTGGACACCCACGCATAATATTAAAAGTTATTTTGATTTTTGCATGTCCTTCCGTCCGTCCGTCCGTCCGTCTGTCTGCCTGTGCGCACGATAACTCGAGAACGCGTACACTTAGGGAGCTGAAATTTTGTACACGGCTTTAAAAAAAAATTAAAATTAAGTTCGAAAATGAGACAAATCGGGCCACTCCTTCGTGGGGTTGCCATACAAAAATTTCGTTTTCCGCTATATATTTGAAAACTGCCTGAGAACGCGTCGTCGCTTGGCTGAGCATTTTGTTGTGAACGACTCGAAGCATGTCTTAAAAAAACGTCTATATAATATTTAATCTTTTTAGTTAGATTTAATTTAGATTTTTGTATTTTTGTTCTATGTCGCATTGCATGTCATTTTATCTGGTGTTTGGTCTATGTTTAGTGTAACATACTAATACTAACACCGACTAAGTGATGAAACGCATGTATGGTTGACGTTTATTTATTAAACGTGTCCATGTAGCGAGCTAGTGTTAAGCTGGTTCTGATAGTCGATAGTCAATAATAATATGTCTACTTATGTTTCATGTCATTGTTTATTTTTTAATATTTTTTAATGAATATCTGTCTCAAGAGAACATTTTGTGAGAAATATTTCCAGTTTTTCAAATTTTTTACGATTATTTCATTTTGATATCATTTCGTTTAGGTTTATGTCAACTGGGTTTGCTTCTGTTTCATGTCATTGTTTACTTTTTAATGAATATTTGTCTCAAGGAACTTTTTTTGTGAGAAACTTTTCCAGTTGTTCATATTTTTTACGATTATTTCATTTTACCTTCATTTTGTTTAGGTTTATTTGTTGTTTTCCTCTAGAGATAATACTTATCTACCTGAATTGTGAATGAGAACAGGTGGGTGGCTTTATGTTCAGAATATTTTTTTGATGCTTACTAATGGCTGATTTACATTACTCGAACATTGCTAGAAAAGAGAGTAAGTAGTTTCCCCTTGTCTGAAAATACTTTAGAACGATAAGGACAAAAGATAATCCAGCAAAATTTTACTGAGTTAAATGTCAAATTCCCCTACGAAGGGGAAATTTTTACTGCCATAATTAGCCATAAAAAGTTCTAGCCAGAAGTATATTTTATGGCAGTAAATTTTGCTATTATGGCAGCAAACTCATACATATAACTACAAGCGTGTACGAATATAATTGTTTACACGCACACAAAATAAAAATATTTGAGGAAAGTCACAGCACATCAGCTGGAATGTGTCAAAGTTTATTAAAAATGTTTAAACATTTTTTAAAAAATGATTACAAATTTTTTTTATAAATTTTTTAAAAAATTTTTAAAAAATTTTAATTTTTTTTATAAAATTATTATAATTTTTTTTTTTAAATTAATTACCATTAATTTTTTAACTTATATTTTAGTAAGCATATCTTAAGAATCACGAAATACTGAAATTTTAGGTTTTTTTAAGCAAATGAGCTGTTGTAACTGTTTTAACTGGGCTATTCTCTGTACCAAAGTTCTATCAGTGCAGAATGATGTATCTGAGGAATATTGTGAGATCTAATAATTTAGATTTCAAAGTGTTTCCTCAATGCCACCGTAATTAGCTGGGAGATCATACAAAAATCCCTTTATTGGGAAAGGCTGCAAGGACTTCGTTTGGCAAAAAAGTTTATCGACACCTCTGGCGGAAAAACAAAAGAACTCATACACCTTAGGAGGTATCACCTAAACAAGATTAGCTTGACTGAGTTTTCATCTTGCTACTTCTATCGGATGCTCATGAAACCTCGGATCATATGCTCTACAACTGTAAAGTTTTGGCCAGGTGGTGATTACGCCACCTCGAACATACTTTTCCTCCACTAAACTACCTCAATCCCAGAATGGCTTTACGAGTTTATAAATAGTCTAAACCTAGAAGGGGAGTAAATTGAACGGGGACTGACATGCACATATATAGATACATTTATATCCTTTAGTAGAGCAAATAAATATTTTAAAGGGATATATAAAACAAGCTAGACAAGCAATGCGATTCGATGAAGTTTCCACATTGGAAATGAATCTACGCGAACTAAATGAGTTTTATATGATAAATCACAGCAAGTAAAACGCTTCTTTCTAGGGTGCTTTATTCCAAGTTTTTTAAGTGCAAATGTTTTAAACATTAACAATAAAATATATTTCTTTCAAAAAGACTTTTGGATGATAGAAAATTCAAGTCAAGTCAAGTCAAAGTGCATTTATTTTTTGAACCCCTGTTCCACGACAGTACAAAGCTTATCAATTAGTTTACATGATTCATAGCAAAACAAACAATATATCAATTTAAACAGGATTCAATTAACTTAAATTAAATTAACAGCTTATATAGTCATCACAATCTCTAGATTTCACAGTTCAAATACACTGAGTCATTAATTATGATCTATCCGTAGTACTGAGGCCAATGTTGGCCTGCATACTGACTCTAATATCAGTAACAATAACAGCCCTAATATAAACATTCATCACAAATCTCCAATCATTAATACATTAATACATCAACCAATACGTTATATTAATTTCAATATGGCACCAAGATTCGTATGGCTCGATCTATGTAGGACTGGAAAACAGAACTTAAAAGAGTATAAAAGAATATAATACCTAGATGTATAATGAAGTGCAGTAGGTTGAGCAAAAATATCCAGCACATTTAATATTTCGTTATAATGTATGTATACTAATTGTAATTCTTTTTTCTTGATGTTTACCTTAATCCATACTATCAGTTAATGGTTTCACTTTGGAAACATATGCCTCCATAGCTTCGTCGTTTGATGTTCCTTTACGTTTATTCCATGCTTCCCACTTTGCTTTTCCTTTGAAATCTTAAGAGACCGGGCTTATCTATATTGGAAAGTGCGTAAATACAGCAATTATTAAGCATAAAATTGACTGAATACCTGTGTTACAATCTCCAACTTTAGCCTGTTTGTATAACCCATATAATTCTAGTAAATCATTATCTGATGGCGTGCTTTCTAGATTTTTAACATCTTCAGCGGCTTTATCGAAATCCTACGGACATTATTAGTTATATAGTGTATTTAAAATAATACGAAATTAATGTTTTAAGCTTTACTTTGTCTGTTTAAAACATTCTGCTGCGTCACTACCAGTATCCTAGAGGATTAAAAAGATATAAATAGTTTACTATAACATTTGGGAAATATGACTAATGTAAATATTCACCTTTAAATACTCATCCCAATTATAAATATGAAAACTTTCATATAGGGAAGCTCCTGTTGGTGTTGTTGTGGGATTTATCCTTGTTCCCTTGTATTATTGGCTGCAAGTGCTTCTACCAATTTCTTTTTTGTATTTATTACGAAATATTGAATAGAACTCGCTGCTGGGAGCATTATCACACTGAATACATGCACCCTTACTGCAAGCTTTTCGATATTTAGAGATGCAATTGCCTGAACGCCTGAACTGAACTATTTTGACGTCTGATTATTTTTTGCAATTGACAATTTGATGAAATGTCACAAGCGACACTTCGCTATAAAAGAGTGGGAAATAATGTTTTGACAGTCGATCACCTCTTCCTTTTTTTCTAATAGTGCAAAGTAATAAGACCCTCTCACTCACTTTGTCAGTAAAATCACATGTTCGAGTAATGTAAATCAGCCATAACTGTTCGTACGTTTACAAAACATATTTTAAATTTTGGATACGCATACTCATATATCTATATCAGTAGGTCTAGTTGTATCACTTTGTTTGTTGTATTCATCAATTGTCATGTAATTGCTTGCACACTATTCAATTTTTTATCTGAAATTCACAGTTATTGTTATCGCTCGTTACTGCATAAAATAAGTTTAGTAGAAATTATTACTCACTCGTTTTTGTGAACTCATTGTGAACACATTGTAATAATTTGTACAGATAAATAAACAATTTAATCACACTTAATTTCGGTGGTTATAATTAAATTGAACATTTTTCATACAGTCCATTCGTAAATTATTCATTGGTCCTACCGAGCCGGATTAGTTATTGCTGAACAATTTGCAAAATTTTTTTTCGGTGCAATTAGAAGCGCATGATCGGAGCATATTGTCTTAAAAAAACGTCTATATAATATTTAATCTTTTTAGTTAGATTTAATTTAGATTTTTGTATTTTTGTTCTATGTCGCATTGCATGTCATTTTATCTGGTGTTTGGTCTATGTTTAGTGTAACATACTAATACTAACACCGACTAAGTGATGAAACGCATGTATGGTTGACGTTTATTTATTAAACGTGTCCATGCAGCGAGCTAGTGTTAAGCTGGTTCTGATAGTCGATAGTCAATAATAATATGTCTACTTATGTTTCATGTCATTGTTTATTTTTTAATATTTTTTAATGAATATCTGTCTCAAGAGAACATTTTGTGAGAAATATTTCCAGTTTTTCAAATTTTTTACGATTATTTCATTTTGATATCATTTCGTTTAGGTTTATGTCAACTGGGTTTGCTTCTGTTTCATGTCTTTGTTTACTTTTTAATGAATATTTGTCTCAAGGAACTTTTTTTGTGAGAAACTTTTCCAGTTGTTCATATTTTTTACGATTATTTCATTTTACCTTCATTTCGTTTAGGTTTATTTGTTGTTTTCCTCTAGAGATAATACTTATCTATCTGAATTGTGAATGAGAACAGGTGGGTGGCTTTATGTTCAGAATATTTTTTTGATGCTTACTAACTGTTCGTACGTTTACAAAACATATTTTAAATTTTGGATACGCATACTCATATATCTATATCAGTAGGTCTAGTTGTATCACTTTGTTTGTTGTATTCATCAATTGTCATGTAATTGCTTGCACACTATTCAATTTTTTATCTGAAATTCACAGTTATTGTTATCGCTCGTTACTGCATAAAATAAGTTTAGTAGAAATTATTACTCACTCGTTTTTGTGAACTCGTTGTGAACACATTGTAATAATTTGTACAGATAAATAAACAATTTAATCACACTTAATTTCGGTGGTTATAATTAAATTGAACATTTTTCATACAGTCCATTCGTAAATTATTCATTGGTCCTACCGAGCCGGATTAGTTATTGCTGAACAATTTGCAAAATTTTTTTTCGGTGCAATTAGAAGCGCATGATCGGAGCATATTGTTCGCTTTAGATTAAAGTCTATTTGTTCGAGACTTTCGGTTAAATAAAACTATCGGTAATTAAACTATCTGCGGGATAATAAGTAAAATTGACTGTGAATAGGAGTTAGAGTATTCAAGGTGAAAATTGTGATCTGGTCAGTTCGTGACCTTAATGACCTCAGTGACCTATTGAAGTGATCTTGTCATTGCATTACTTTAATGACCTTAGTGATCTCAGTGACCTATTGAAGTGATTTTGTCATTGGATGACCTTAATGACCTCAGTGACCTCAGTGAATTTATAGAGTCATCATTTCATAGTTACATACCTATATCTGGATAATTTCGGTATTGATAAGAAGCACATCAGTGTCTTACAACAGGTAACTACATTTTTCATTTGTTCTTTGCTTTATCGGGGAATTTGGAAAATTAAGCAAGTTAAAATGGCATTGCAACAGTTATCGAAACAACGCTCATCCATTCAAGGCTCGATTCAAACGAACATAGTATGGTGGAAACATACTTTGATCAGGCAGTGCAGGTGCGAAAGGAGTTAGAGCTTCTACATAATTCATAATCGGAACTAGAAAAATGAAATAGTCTAGAAGAATCATATTGCACGTTGAAGGCGAAATTACTTTTACTAATTTCGAACAAAAATAGAAAGCTAGCGCCCGTAAATAAAGAGCACCAGTCTACATCGATCGTGCCTCAAAATCATGGTTTAAAATTACCAAATTTAAAATTGCCCCAGTTTTCAGGCAAGTATACTGAATGGCCGAGTTTTATAAGCCGTTTTACCACGCTCGTAGAACAAAATGATCTAACAAACATCGAAAAGTTCACCCATTTGCTTTCATGTTTAAGTGACCGTCCGTTGAAAATTGTGCAAGCATTAGAGGTCGCTGAAGAAAATTATAATGAGGCTTTAAAGTTAATAAAATCACGGTATGAAAATAAAGGAATAATTTTTCAAGCTCACGTGAAAGAGTTTTTTGATTTGTCGCGTATGCTGAAAAATTCTACTGTTCAGTTAAGAGACTTAATAGACTCCACTAACGTTCATTTATGTGCATTAAAATCATTAGGGACACCAGAAAATATCTTAGATGCGTTCTTAATACATTTAATTTCAAGCAAAGCGGATCACGATACTCAGCTAAAGTGGGAGGAACATAAAGCAATTGACGAAGTGCCACAGTGGGATACTTTTTGTACTTTTATTGCTAATCGGTGTACAATACTTGAAAATAGAGATAGCAGATCGAACTCGGTGACTTATACAAATAAGGTTAATACAAATAGACGTCATACTTCGTTAATAACCTCAGTTTCGGAAAATATTGCTTGTGTTGCAAGAATCAAGAACATAACATAAATCAGTGCTCACGTTTTTTGAAATTTACACCAGTTGAGAGGTATTACGAAGCTAAACGGTTGTCATTGTGTCTCCTATGTCTAAAACGTGGTCATTCAGTGAAAAAATGTTTAGCCAAGAAATGTTCATCTTGTGGACAACCTCACAGCTATTTACTTCATCGGGATACTGCATCCTCTCCACAAAGAAGTGAAGTATTCAAACAAACGCCATCTTCATCGAAGGATTATACTTCTCAAGAAACAAAATTAGAAATTCAACCCTCGTGTAATAATCCACATTCGCTACAAGTTTCGCTTCGTTGTAATGTAAACAATTTGGAAAGAGGTATCACTGGTAAAGGTGATAGTGTAATTCTTGCTACTGCAATAGTTCACATTAAAAATTGTTTTGGTACCTTTATACCTTGTCGTGCGCTTTTAGAATTCGCCTCCCAGCTAAATTTTATTAGTAGCAGTCTAATGAAATGTCTGCAATTAAAACAGTTTCAAATACATAGATGATGAAATCAGTGGAATAGGATCGTCGTGTACTCGTTCAAAGGCTAAGGCGGTCACCAAAATTATATCTAGATTAAATAGTTTTGCTGCAGAGTTAGATTTTTGGATTTTGCCCACTATAACTGATGATCAGCCGAAGGAGAGCATTAATATGCTATTATCCAAGATACCAGCTGACCCGTTATTTTGTAAAACAAAAAAGGTTGACGTTCTTCTAGGCGCTGGTATATTTTTTTATTTATTACTGGCAGGCCAAATTAAACTCGGAAATGATGACTGCAAATATCAGTGCATTTATTGGCGAGAAAATATTACTGATCCGTTAAAAATATATCGATTGGAAACGGTAACGTATGGCACAGCCTCAGCGCCTTACTTAGCAACTAGATGTCTCAAATACTTAGCAGACAACAAATCCAAAGGAAGGAAGTTGGGTGCACGCGTAATACACAGTAATTTTTATGTAGATGACATGCTGTCAGGATCAGACTCGATCGAACAGACAAGACTAATTATGAATCAAGTTGAAGAAATTTTAAATGAGGAGCAGTTCGAATTACGGAAATGGTGTTCTAATGAGCCGAAATTACTAGAAGACATGGCCGAAGATAAGAAAGAAAAACTGCTAAAACTTAATAATTTAGATGTGACTAAGACATTAGGTATCGTGTGGAATCCTGGGAGTGATGATTTCTATTTCTCGTTTGCTTGCAAAATTTCTTGTTCGTCGTTTACAAAAAGAGAAGTTTTACCGACAATAGCTCGTATATTTGATCCTCTTGGCTTAATCAATCCAATTACAGTACTAGCTAAAGTTGTAATGCAAGAGTTATGGATACTTCGTGTAGGGTGGGATGAACCGATTCCTGCAGTTTTGAAACAAAAATTTCAGCAATTTATTGATCAATTACAGAGCATACACCAAATAAAAATCCTTCGATATGTACTCTCACATAGCATCGCAACAACTTTAGAACTTCACGGATTTTCGGATGCATCTGAAAGAGCCTATGGATGCTGCATTTATGTTCGCACGACAGATGATTGTGGTAATAATTTAGTTAAATTGCTATGTGCAAAATCCCGGGTAGCGCCCATTAAGACGATTTCTTTACCTCGTTTGGAGCTTTGTGCGGCTCAGCTACTGGCTCAACTCATTACCCGCGTCAGTAAAGGCTTCACTAAATGGAATCCTAAAATAGTTTGTTGAACTGATTCAAAAATTGTTTTGGACTAGTTGTCAGCACACCCTTCGTCGTAGACAACTTTTGTGGCGAATCCTACTTCGTTAATTCAAGAAATCTTACCTAATGCGTCCTCAGATAACCCTGCAGATATTGTTTCGAGAGGAGTAATGCCTGAGAAATTAGTGAAGTGTGAGGGTCCTAAGTTTCTAGAAACACCCTTTTCTACGAAATTTCCTATCCTTATCCCTCATACGCATCTTTTCACTTCATCTTTAATAACGTTTTTGCATTTGAAATATTTCCACGCAGGTCCACAAGCCTTGGTGGCTATCCTTCGTGAAAAGTACAGGTTAACTAATGCCAGAGATATTGTGAGACGAGTGGTGCATCGCTGTATTCGTTGCTTCCGATCCAAGCCTATCCTGATGAATCAGCTTATTGGTAATCTTCTTGCACATCGTGTACAACCTGCTCGACCATTTATCAATTCTGGTGTCGACTTTTGTGGCCCTGTTTCGATACGCTCCAATATTAGCAGTAGACGACTTGAAAAGGCATATATATCGCTCTTTATTTGTTTTAGTACGAAGGCTATCCATTTGGCGGTTGTCTCCAACTTATCTTCTAAAGCGTTTATTGCGGCTCTTAAGAGATTCATCGCCCGAAGGGGACATTGTCGTAGTCTGTACTGCGATAACGCAACCAATTTCGTCGGAGCCAATCGTCAGCTGAAAGAACTTCATGAATGTTTAATAATCAACAGACACAGAATATGATCGTTAACATGTGTGCAGAGGATGGAATAGATCTTCGACTGATTCCACCCAGAACACCTCATTTCGGAGGCCTTTGGGAGGCCGGTATTAAGTCAGACAAGATGCATCTCCACAGAACCATAAACAGAGCGTCGTTAAATTTTGAGGAACTAACAACCGTAGTGGCCCAGACAGAAGCAATACTGAACTCTCGTTCAATAACAGCGTTGTCCCGTACTCCTACTGACTTAGAAGCTTTGACTCCTGGCCATTTCTTGACTGGAGGTCCGTTGACAGCAATTGTGGAACCGGATCTGACAGAGATTAATCTAATCCGCTTATCTCGTTGGCAAAGGACCTGCGCCTTAAGACAAATTTTTTGGAACAGGTGGTCCAGAGAATATATAGTTCAGCTCTAGCAACGTAATAAGTGGAATTCGACTACTCCAAACTTAGCTATCGGAACTCTAGGCCTTGTGGCCGATGATCAGTTACCTCCACAAAAGTGGCTGTTGGGTAGAGTAAAGGAAACATTCCCAGACTCAGCCGGAAAGGTTCGTATTGTATCCATCAATACAAAGAATGGAGTAAAGAAAAGAGCAATTCACAAGGTGTGCATTCTTCCTATAAAAAACTAGTTGCTCAATTGAAGGCTGAACCTTCAATACGGCATGTTCGTACGTTTACAAAACATATTTTAAATTTTGGTTACGCATACTCATATATCTAAATCAGTAAATCTAGTTGTATCACTTTGTTTGTTGTATTCATCAATTGTCATGTAATTGCCTGCACACTATTGAAGTTTTTATCTGAAATTCACAGTTATTGTTATCGCTCGTTACTGCATCAAATAAGTTTAGTAGAAATTATTACTCACTCGTTTTTGTGAACTCGTTGTGAACACATTGTAAAAATTTGTACACATAAATAAAGAATTTAATCACACTTAATTTCGGTGGTTATAATTAAATTGAAAATTTTTCATACAGTCCATTCGTAAATTATTCACTTACTACTTTTCTTAACGTAGAAGCATTATGCGGATTTCGAAATATTTCGCAATATTGAATTCAAACAACACGACATCAATGCTCGACCTGAGATACCGATTTTGAGATATATTAAGGTAGTAAGACTATTAGAATTTTCCTTAGGTTGAAAAAAATTTTCAAAGCAATTTTAAATCTTTCTCTACCAAGAATTAAGGAAATATATAAATGTAATTCGAGATTGATGAAAAAAAATTTTCATTCATAAAATTCCTAACGATTTGCTACCCAATTATAAAAATTCTCAACACCGATAAAGTTCTTTTAAGCTCTTTATTCAGAATTTTTCTTGTTCGAGCGGTATCCCATTCACAACAAGAACGTAAATGTTGTACATAAAAGTTTAATTTCCAAAATTTCTGTGCGTTAGATTAAAATTCTATTTTCTTACAATTAATATTTAAGATATTCATGTGCGTGGGTATGGGTAATTAATTTAAATTATAAGTATGTTATTAAAACAATATGTACAACATAGCAGCTACCAGGTTTATTATTAATTTATTATCAAATAAAATTAAACAAATAAATGCATAAATTTTGATGAAATAAAACCAGGAAAAATCTTATATGTAAATGCTTTGAAATTATGTTTTGTTTTATATTCTGAAGAAGTTTGTAGAAACTCGTAATGTTGTCAGTATTTCCAAAAATAATTTGAATATTTTCCAAAAGGAGTTTAAAATGTTGAAATTCCTAATTATTTAAGAAAAATCGTTCAATTTCGGGTTTATAAAGTGTTTAAATCTATGTTTTATTTTAAAATCTTAATATATGTACATCATCTACAAATCTGAAGCTTTGCAAAACATTTCAAAATTGTTGCGAGTTTGTATAATAATTGACGGCCCATAAAAATAAAAGCAGATTAATATAATAATCTGGACCATTTAATGAGATATGCAGACAGATATTATAAATATTTTACCAGCAAGTAGTCATACGTTTCACAAATACCTATAATAATTGGAAACCGCTTCATGCAGTAGCAACAAAGTGATTCTAAAAGTGAAGTAGCAGCATGTACATACATATGTATAGTTACAACATTTGCAACTTTTTTTTTAAACAAAAGTAAATCAGCAAATTAAAACTTGATAGCCGACTTTTAACCCCAAGATATACATTATTTATTTTAGGTTTTTTACAATTAATGCTGACCTTTTTATTTGTAATTTGCAAGAGGAGGTCCAAAAATAAAATATTTCAAATTAATGTGGCCTACATTTCGTGTTTTTTCAGTTCAAGCTCACCAAATCGTCAACCTGTTTTTACCGGCACGAGCCCCTTGTTTACATACCGGCCAACTGATTCCGTTTTTTTCTTCGTTTTTGTTGCAACTCGTGCTTTTTTGTTTACGCTACTTTCCTACTTCGGAAATTGATGACGTAGCAGTATCAGGAACACATAATAGGTGAATGCGTAATTGCACACATATTCGCAGAAAGATATGACGTGCTAACAGTAACTACCTGATCTTGTTCAAATCACAATATCACATTTCTTAACAAACGAGAGAAATTAAAACATGTCATGCGTTTTATCCAACCAACAGACACCCGTACAAATAATCATAGGAACTCAAGCTCACACGTTCCAAAATCACTTCATAACTGTGAATTTGTATTTGTAAGGGTGGACAAGGTAAAGCTAGGTCTAACAAAACCCTACGAAGGCCCATACAAAGTGCTCCACAGATTTCGGAAGAGCTTCCTCATCGAAAGAAATGGCAAAAACTGTCCGATATCGATCCACAAATTAAAACCCGCGTATCATATCTCAATACGTCTGCAGAAGAGAAAAAGAACATTAGATTCAATTTGTCCACATCATGAAATTACAAGCTAACATGGATTTATTAATTTATAATAGTTATACGTCGATTGACACTCAAGAAATCTCGAAAATGAAATACCATGAAATTTGAAAATTTTTATTGCTCTCAATTTTTTTTATAAGATATTCTTATTCTTATATACGCTGCGCTGGAGGGGAGTGATGTAGCGGCACACGACACAAAAAGACATTAATAAGCCTGCATCAGGCAACACATTGTACTAAACAAGTATCGTGCAACACTTGCTACTCATAAATAAACCCACGCATACACAGCAAGAAAAATGAATGAAGATTGCAGATTTTGAACCAAGTACAAGCACGCGCTCTGGTACTCACCCTCTTCTACAAGTAGTCGCCATAGAGTTAAGTCGCGTCCGCCTCGTTCTACAGTAGCCATTGAATTTGTAAAGTTTGAATTAGTGTAGTAGAATTAGGATTGGAATAAAGTTGAACACTGTGATTTTACTTTTACCTTGTTTGTGTTTCATTTAATGAAGAACAGGATAAATTGTCGGCATATAACCGACATGTTCAAGGGCTTAATAATAATTTCGAGGAAATCGAAACTATAATTAAAAAAGGAAAATTTTAAATCATATTACTTTCTAAGACACACATAACCGAGCATTTTGGTAATGAGGAAATTGAAATAGAGAATAATGAAATAGTTAGAAGTAAGAGTACTTCAAAGCATAATGGTGGTGTGGCTTTGTACTTAAGGAAGGAATGGCAATATCAAATTATGCAAGTATATGCGTTTCAAAAAGAACTTTGGTGGATTATAGTGAATCTGACATATGACAGGTTTAGAATTTTGGTATGTGTTTTATATGAATCGCGGAGAACATCAAATAGATTTTTTTGCAACAAGCTAGAAGAGCTTATGGAAGACTTAAGTGAAGTAAATTGTGATTTCTTGCTGGGTGGAGATTTCAATATTAATTGGTTGAACCCATTAGATACATATAAAAAAGAGATAGATAATATTATACGGATTAGTGGTGCAAACATGATTCTAAATCAGCCAACTAGGATAACAGATGTATCCGAGACCTTAATAGACTTTGTAATAACTAATGCGGGTGAAATAAATGCAAAAATAGAACCAAAATTGAATGTATGTAAGTGACCATGAGAGTGTAGTTATCACTATACCGGTGGGTTCAAGGCCTGTTGGAAACATTAACTATTACAAACATTTTAAATATAACATAGAGAGATTTGTGAATATGATAAGTGAAAGTAAAAACAGGAATATTAATGGAATCAGTAGTGCGGACGAAATGGCGAGAATTTTTCAAAATGAATTAAATAAAGCAGTACATGAATTTGTTAAAATTAAAGTAGGTTCAAATAGGGAAGGTTACTGGTTTAATAATAGATTGGGTGAACTTAGAAGACAAAAAATAAAAGCAAGGCAACGTGCAGTTTTTTTCAAAATTGAGAAGTAATTGGATATGTTATAATACGCAAAGAAATAAGTATAAATAGGAAATACGAAAGGCCAAAAGTGTTTATGTGAAAGCAAAAATTAATGAATGTAATGAACAAAAAAATATGTGGAGAGTGTTAAAACATTTGGTACTAAAGAGAAAGAAGACTGAAATTAAAAGTATTAAAGTTAATAACATAATATTGGAAAAAGAGGAAGATATGGCGAGAACACTTAACAGATTCTTTATACAAAGCGTGAAAGATATTCATGAAGGGATTCCGAATATAAGGTATCAGGATAATATCATAAACGTAAGGAATACATTTAACTTTAGAACAGTAAATCTCAGAGGTATAATGGAAGCATCGAAAGAGCTAAAACAAAAAAGAGATTTCAATTTTGCTAGCCCAAGAATGATTATGGATTCATTTGATTTGTTAGGTCCAGTGCTGATGAATATAGTAAACAAATCTCTGGTAAGTGGAGAGTTTCCGACCATATGGAAGGAATCTTTGGTCACACCAATTGCGAAAGTCAAAAATTCGCTGAAACCTGAGGATTTTCGGCCGGTTAATAGTTTACCGGTCGCGGGAAAGGCATTGCAGATCGCGTACAGGCAATTTCTTTATCCAAAACATATTCATAGTTATTCAATAAAAATTCTTGCAAAGAAACTGCATACATGTAATACATAAATTCGCACGAGTCACAGAAGAATTTGCAGATAACAAAATTATAAAGCTTCAGGCCAGACGTAAACTGACACTTTTGTTTTTCTCAACCGCGGTGGGTTGTGACAATACGCAAGATGACACTTTTGTTTTTCTCGGCACTGACTCGTGAGAAATTATGTAAATGGTAAAATTTGTTTATTTACTGTCTCTTCTCACACATTATTCTAATTTATTGTATATAAACCAGAATTTGGAAGTTAATAGATCTCAGTTTTTCACAAACTTTCGGCGGTGTGTTTTAATAGTACCAATTTTTAATCATTATCCCTTTCAGCAAACTCCTGGTGTGGTGGTTCAAGTACCGCGCACACCTCATAATTCAAGTCAAGGTACAAGAACCTTTGGCTGTTCTACAAACATAAAGTAAAAGCACTTTATACATTTGGTGACCATGACGTGATAATTGGTTCCCGTCACACATCTCGTTCACATATCAAACCAGTGCTGTACCAATATGAGCTTAGACCAGCTTACTCAACGCCAGAAGTATACAGGTGATGAAATCCAGCGATTGGCGACCAATTATTCGAAGAGTGGAGATGACCACAAGAACATATCGTACCTTCAACAGAGGCTACAAATGATTGATAATCTATGGTCCGACTTTGAGGAAACAGACACTCAAATTCGAACTCTATACGGACAACGATTGGAACATAGCTACTTCACAAAGAGGTACTATGACGGCATACAGGCGGGCTATGAGAAATTTAGAGGACAGATCATGTCTACATTGCCGTTGCGCAAAGAGACTCATGGCATCGAAGACAAATTACTCCATGCGCCCAGTATCAAGGAACAAGATACGGCTCAGATGGAGCTTAAGGGAAAAGAAAAATAACAGATGTCAATCTGTTGATGGAGCCCATACAAGAAGAACTAGCTGCCAAGGTAGTGGGATCTAATAAAGAAACTCCTGGTTCAACTGTGAGAAGAAGCCAACTTCGTGTTCTTGTCAGTAAGCAGCAGTCACTTGTGCATGCTATTCAACGTACTCTTGGCAACACAGAAGGGCCAAGTGAATCTCAAACACTCCAGGTGAGAATAAAAATAGTTGAGCGGAACTTTTCGGTGTTGCAAGAGCTTCACCATAAAATTTTGATTTTAGTAGATGATCCTGACACGTTCGATTATGACATTGAAAGCTACTTTAATCTGGAAGAACAGATTCAGAATACACTTGCTCATCTATACAAACAGTTGAGCCAGACAACCCGAACTACCAATGGCAGCAGGGAAATGAACGAAGAGGCTACCACAGCCAATGCCATCAGAGTGAAACTACCCAAGATCTCCTTGCCAACGTGAGACGGAGATTATCTGAAGTGGCAGCAATTTCGTGATCTCTTCGTGGAGTTGGTCCATAATCAGCCCATTGCAGAATGTCAAAAGTTGTGTTATGTCAAGACAAGTTGAGAGAAGCAGAAAGGCTCATTCGGCATCTCACTACATCAGAAACAAACTATGCAACAGCATGGAAGCTAATCAACGACAGGTATGAAAACACCCGACTGGTTGTCACCGCCTTAATAAACAAATTGCTCTCCCAACAAAGTATATCCGTCGAAAGCCCAATAGCAATCAAGTCTATGCACGACTCAACACAGGAATGCTTGCTGGCCTTGCAAAATTTAGGAGTACCCACAGATCAATGGGACCCTTGTAACGGATTTTCTATGGGATGTTTGCGGATAGCTCGCCGGATCAGGGTTTCTAAAAAAATGAAAATCCTTTAGTTACCATATAATAATACATTCTTTATTGAACGAATAGCCTGTCACTTACAATGCTAATCATATACTATCCTAGATCTAATTCCTTAAGGTCTATGATGTGTACCCTATACTAGTCTATATTTAATACTATATTACCACTAAGACCTGAGAGGGAGACGGGTAGTATTTCAAAAGGCTTCGTTGTCGGATAAGGGGATTCTTCACACGACGTATCCAAAGTAACAATAAAATAGCTTAGTGCGACCAGTTCTAACAGAGACGGATGCTACGGGGATTTCTCACACGACGTACCAGCGCAATGTCGAGGCGGGATATTTCTCGCAAACCTCAACGCGGGAATACGGATTGATATGGTACGGGGATTTCTTACACGACGTACCTGTGCAATGTCGAGGCGGAATATTTCTCGCAAACCTCAACGCGGGAATACGGATTGATATGGTACGGGGATTTCTCACACGACGTACCCGTGCAATGTCGAGGCGGGATATTTCTCGCAAACCTCAACGCGGGAATACGGATTGATATAGTACGGGGATTTCTCACACGACGTACCCGTGCAATGTCGAGGCGGGATATCTCTCGCAGACCTCAACGCGTAAATACGGATTGATATGGTACGGGGATTTCTCAGACGACGTACCAGTGCAATGTCGAGGCGGGATATTTCTCGCAAACTTCAGCGTGGAAATACGGATTAATATGGTACGGGAATTTCTCACACGACGTACCAGTGCAATGTCGAGGCGGGATATTTCTCGCAAACCTCAACACGGGAATACAGACTAATATGGTACGGGGATTTCTCACACGACGTACCAGTGCAATGTCGAGGCGGGATATTTCTCGCAAACTTCAACGCGGGAATACAGAATAATATGGTACGGGGATTTCTCACGCGATGTACCAGTGCAATGTCGAGGCGGGATATTTCTCGCAAACCTCAACGCGGGAATACAGACTAATATCGTACGGGGATTTCTCACACGACTTACCAGTGCAATGCCGAGGCGGGATATTTCTCGCAAACCTCAACACGGGAATACAGACTAATATGGTACGAGGATTTCTCACATGACGTACCAGTGCAATGTCGAGGCGGGATATTTCGCGCAAACCTCAACGCGGGAATACAGACCAATATGGTACGGGGATTTCTCACGCGACGTACCAGTGCTATGTCGAGGCGGGATATTTCTCGCAAACCTCACCGCGGGAATTTTAGGAAAGACACGGGGATTATTTTACTCGACGTGTCAGGTTTGCTAGTGCGGGAATTTCGCTCACCACCATTACCATCAAATTCTCTATCTTTTAGCTTACACAAATCATTTACATAAATTAGGTATAGCAGTGGACCCAGTACAGTGCCTTGCGGTACACCGTATTTCACTATAATTGGTTCACTAATAGTATTGTCTATTTTAACACGCTGTGTTCTGTTCTCAAGATAAGAATTTAATAGATCCAGGGCTTTACTACGAATGCCAACTTTCCGTAACTTTTGAATCAGGAGTTTATGGTTTACAGTGTCAAACGCTTTCTTCAAATCTAAGAATATCGCAACAGCACATTCATTGTTATCAGTGGCATGGCGGCTTATATATTTAGTGATTTCATAAAGAGCGTCTGAAGTGCTAGTGCTCGCTTTAAATCCGTATTGGTTTGGTGCTAGGATATTATTCGCGTTTAGATATTCTAATAATCTTTGCTTGATACATTTTTCGTAAATCTTACTAATATTTGATAACAGCGAAATAGGTCTGTAGTTATTTGGGTCAAGTTTTTCCTTATCCTTATATATGGGTGTAATTATCGCCTCTTTCAAACAACTCGGAAAAATACCTTGTGATAGCGATAAATTGAAAATGTAACAGAGGGGCTCAGTAATTTCACTGGCAACACCTCGAATTATATTTGTAGTATAATTATCACTACCGGCCGCCGTATTATTCTTTAGACCAGCTATGTGGAATAACAATTCATCTCGAGTAATAGTCCTGATTTCAGAAAGATTTGGACTTTCAGACTGGATCCAAAGATCATCTTGTCCGGAGCCCTGAACTGAGTTAGATATAGTTTCTCCAATGCTTGTAAAGTGTGTGTTGAATTCTGCAGCTATCTGTGCTGGGTTATTAATTAGAACACCTGAACTGTTGCGAATTTGTGAAAGAGGTGCCTTATACGCTTGATTAAAGGTTATTTCATTTATTCTTTTCCACAGTCTTTTCGGGTCATTTTTAACCTCTAAAATTTTTGCTTTATAGTAAGATATTTTAGCCTGCTTTATAATAATATTTAACTTATTCCTATATGTTTTATATCTGTTTACTAGGTTTTCGGAAAATGGTTGCTGCTTAACTACATTTGCTAGTCTGTTTCGGTACCTAATCGAAGCGATTATACCTGGAGTAGCCCACTCTTTCACAGGTTTTAAATTTGATTTATAATTTGTATGTTTTTCCTTGGTACATTCAGATAAAGCTTTGTCAACAATGTTATAGAATAGCTCAAAACTGCTATTAACGTTATTGCAAGAGTAAATACTCTCCCAACTTTCATTCTGTAATTTACTGGCCAATCCACGTATATTAATATGCCTATAAGGTTGTTTCTCAGATCTGTAGTTTGTTTTACTTGTATTTATGAAAACCAATTTAGCCATAGTACAGTAATGGTCTGTGATGTAAGATTCGTAAATGGCAGGTGAAAAGTTTACTTCACCAGCCTGCTTTAAGAATACATGATCTATACATGACGGATTATGAGACCGTACCCTCGTTGTTCCGAGTAAGTATTCATTATAACCTAGATTCATTAGTGTATCTTTATATTCATGTGATATGGGCGAAGCTCTATTATCCAGGATATTTATATTTATATCGCCTATTATTAAGTGGTTTAAAACATTTCTTTTACTTTTTAAATACTCTTCAAGCGACTTTGTATAATTAAAAGGATTTAAGCTAGGAGATCTATATATACAAGTAATATTAAGGTTTCTATCGCATGGTAAATAAACTTCCAATTCAAGTGCATTTGCCTCATTTAGATCACATTCTAATACCTTAGCTGAAAAAGTATCCCTTAAATATACCATAACGCCGTCACACTTGTTAAAGCAATTTGGCTTTTCATACTTTACGAAACCATCTAGTAAGTAACAATCAGTATCGCCAAGCCAGGTCTCGGTTAAAACTATGAGATCATAATCCGTTTGCAGATTATTGAGTAAAATTGTTAATTCATCAAAGTGTTTAGGTAGGCTTCTTATATTCATGCTAAATACCCTGAAGCAGAAATCATTATTTACCTGAAAGAACATTTTAACGTCATTATCATTACTTAAGTATTGTGTCCTATTATTTAGCTGTTGCTCTATAACCTCAATTAAGTCAGTCATTATTAATATATATGTATATACAATTCGAAAAAAAAAGGAAAAAAGAAAAAGAATATCTTAGAAAAGAAAAATTTAGTTCAAACAATCTAAGTCGTTCATATGCCTGATGACAATTGCTCTGGTACCTTCAGATTTTCTCGCATAAACTTTGCCGTTTCTGGTCCATATATATTTGTAATGTTTTCCCCTTAAGATTTTTTTCGCTTCCATCAGAAGTGATACAGTAGCTGGTGTTAAGTGGTCTCCAACAAATATGCGTCCTTCTCCAAGAACATTGTTTACCGTGTTAGCGATGATGCCTGGGCCATTACGAATAGATCGAACTGTTTTCTTATATGCATCCATAAAAGCATCTCTTTTCACTCGCCTACAAAAGCGGACAATGATTGCTGCTGGTGCATCAGCTTTGCTTGGTTGACGAAATGCGTAATTTATGTCAAGTTCATCGACCTGCTCGTTTACGTTTGATGCTAGTGCCTTTACAATGGACAGTATATTTTCATTTTTTGTCTGCTTAACACCACTGATTTGTATGTTATCACGTCGTAATTCTTGTTGAGTCATATTGTTTTGTCGGACTAACCCATCCACTTCCCCTCTCAACTTTGTATTCTCTGATTTCAGCTCATGAAGTTCCGTTAAAATTTTGCTAATTTTGCTGTTGCATTCATCGAATTTTTCTGATAAAAACTCAACAGATTTTTTAATATCACACAATTCCATTAGAGGATTCTTAATTGAACTTTCTAGTTCTCTTTTAAACTTTTCGAATAATTTGTTGATCAGATCTTCAGTTTCATTAGTCAATTTGTTAGGTTTGCAAAATTCACACTTCCACTGCTCGCGCTTTTGCCCGAGTCTTCGAACATTTTCTGCGTTTTTTAAGTGTGTGCACTTAGCATG